>LPNX010907641.1:152447-176364 GCA_001517045.1 Pseudotsuga menziesii
GGTGAGGTTGAGTAGTTTTTTGTCCTACACATCCTTCACTCTTTTCTCCTTGTAAAATCATGTATTAGTTTTCATTCCATCACTCTTTAGCTTGCCTAAGCCTTTTTGCTAATGCGTGAGTTCCATGACTGATTTGGGATCAACTTTTTGCATCTATGGGGGATTTGCTTAATTTTAGTAAGCCTGCTTTATGCTAGATTCGAATTGTTCCTCATGCAATCGAATCCCTTATGTAATTATTTAATGATGCAACCTATTATGTTACAGGGTTGGATATTGTACACTTATTCAATACAGTTTAGTGTTCAGCTCATGATTCAGTCTCTTTTGTGAGTGATTTTGCATGTTCAATTGATAATTGTTGTGAGTAAAATTAATCTATCACTGGGTTCAATTTCCACAGGGTCAACCCACCCATGCATATTTATATTATTTGCACCCCGTGCCTCATCTTTTGGTTCTTTGCTTGCCACGTAGCATCAGAATATTTTGTTTAATATGAGAAGGAACTTGTCTGAAGACACCTTCATATGGATATTATTATTCAATATTTTCTGTGTAGATTCAATTAATCATAAATAAAAATTATTTAAAACCCTATAAAACACTCGAATAGTGCCCTAAACCAATAGGTGATTTGGTCGTCTAATCTACCTAAAACCTTAAAAAATACCTTAAAAACTTGGGCAAAATTTATTTTGAATTTTGGAATGCAGAAAAATATTATGTTTCAGAGGAAAAATGCAAACCCAACACTTTTTGCTTTCAATAAAAACCATGCTTTGTCTGTTAGTTCAGTTCTTAATCAGGCCGGAGGGAAGGTGAACTGTCATGTCCCCATTCACAACCATAACACTCTTCGTAATGATCATAACAACGCCTTCAATAATCCTACATGGCGTGCTTTGGATAGTCTCTTTTTGTATGCACATAAGTCTGAATAGAAGATGACAGGTAGAAGAGATATCAATATGTGTGTCTTTGAATCAGATCTCCAAGATGTTGGGGAAGCTCTAGAAAGAAAAGAGGACCAGTTGAGAACTACAGAGAGAAGCCTGACATTGGATATGGGTAAGGTCAATAGTTTCCAAAATAATTTGGGCCACCGCGAAAAAGAATATTGTGATTGCTCTTGTCCTGTAGACCAGGCTTGAAGAGGAATTGAAAAAATCTAGAGATGAGTTTTATGCCATGTCTTCAGAGCTGGCTAAGGATAAGCTTTCTCTACAGGAAAGGGGACATGAAATTTTCAACATGCAGGAGGCCTTGGAATTGAAAGAGGAGTTGAAAATGTTGAGCAGGGAAGTGATAGAAAAAGATGAGCAGCTAGCCCAAGATAATCTAAATTTGAGGACTAAAGACAGTCTTTTGAATGAGGAAAATCAAGTGATCACTAAGCAATGAAACGAGATCAAGAAGCTACAGTTTCTACTGGTAGAGAGGGAGAATGATTTGATGACGTCTGAAAAGAAAAGAAAGGAAGAATAGGGTAACCTAAATATTTTACAGAATAACCTTGAGAAAGGATGGGTGGCACGGTTGGTTTCCCAACAGGAAATGAAAAATCTTGTACACAAAGTCTCTAAATATCAAGGTAAAGCTTTGGACGTTAATAAGGAACAATAGAAGGTATGTGGCTATCTTTATGATTTGAAGAAGATACTCATGAGTTATTAGAGGTTGATTGAGACATATAGCAACAATATTAGGGATCAAGAAAGACAATTTGAATATCAGCTGAAGGATGTGTTTACAGAGAAAAAGACAATAGAGTTGTACAAAGCAAGGTTGCAAGATGCTCAATTAGAAGTTGAGAATGAGAATAAAAATCTTAGGCTTGCAGAGCAACAAAAGAAGTGGCTTGAATGTGATTTGTTTTGAGAAAGAAAATTGTGGATGAAGAAAAAAAAAGAGGATTTATTATAGGAGTTTCATCTTATTAATATTACAAAAAAATAAGCTGCAATTGTGTAACACCACAATTACATTCAGATATGTTTCTCAAAGCACATAATCAGGTGTTTTGTTGTGAAACAACAAAAATAATTTTGGGAAGGAGCAAATCATCACTTGCAAATGTTTATTGATGTTAGCCAAAATAATTGTTCTTCTCTTGATCCATTCACATAAGCCTCTAGGATATTTGTCCCTGGTGGAAATATGTTCTAACCCCCATGCATATCATGATCAGTACAATCTTAGGTGAATTGACCAAAATATAAAATTGTGAAAATAATAGTATAATAATAACAACAATGTTTTCTATAAAAGAGTAATAATATTACATCATGCATAAAATAACTTTTTTCACATATGAAATTCTAATAGACTACCAGAAACTATGCTGTAAAGATAGTATAAAGCTTAAAAAATTGTGCATCATAAAAATATCCAAAATTAAGCGATGCAACCTGAGCCAAACAATGACTAATCAATGAAAAAAGATGGATAAATAAAACCAATGAACTTGGAGAAACATGCATCTATGATATGGGAAAGGAAATTGAGATTTGATGGATACAAGCAACCAGAAGTATTCATATACATTAATGATTAAAATAATAAATATGAATTACGGAGGCATGCCTCTATTAAGCATTGCAAAGCCAATTTTCTGTAGGCTTCCCCAGGGAAAATATTTAGTAAAGTATCAAGCTCAAACGATCAGAGTAATAAAAATACAACATATGGTTAGCAACCTTACACAACAATAGAAAAATTGAGATACGTGGTAAAAACTAAGAACAAGTGTATTCTCAACACATTCAAAGTGCCTATCTTCAACCTATAAAGCTAGCTTCCATTATATATAATACATAAGATCAAACAATATAGCATACACACAAATACTAATATAGTGGATGAGATGCAAACTAGAGGAGACTCGAAAATATAAACAAGAGGAATCCATGATAAAAAAAAGCATGGAGTGTGGAAAACGTTTCCCTTATAAGTTCAGGTCGTTGGGATATCGACAATACATAAAGACATAACTCATGTATGAGCTGAAATTCACTCCAGAACACCAAATACATAGAAGTCAGTTTACATAAAACGCAATAACTAACTCCTTCATTGAAAGGCCTTCTGAACTATATCAAGTGACGAGAGAAAGACTCGGGCTTCTATTAGCACTCATTTTTCCATTTTTACAAACTACATAATGAACTGTCAACTTGAAATATCTAGTTGTATAAGTATGAGAATCAAACCTTCATATCCAAAAATCTCTATGCATCATTTGAAACAGTGGGTCTCAAGAAAGAACATAATAAACACAACACAATACAATATCATGTTCAAAGGGACACATAAAAGAAATTACCATACATGTTCAATGACTGCTTGAGTTCTTTTATTTTCTACTGTGTCATCTTACCACGAGAAAAATGAAAAACTTCTTCTCTTAGAAGATGAGAATAAGAAGGGTATGCCCATTATAAGTAAATATTGGTAACATTTATAATTTAAGTATCAAAGATAATGATACAAGTAATACTATTATTAATATATACTATTAAAATCCCACCTTCAAAATAGCCATGTAATTTTCACATATTGTTTGACTACTCTTAGTAGCTAAAACAAGATCATGAATAAATCCGGGCCATCTGCCTGGCCATTCATGCTTCAACACGTACAAAATTGGCAACAATTTCTTATCATTATCTAGATAAAAAAGAAAAATAACATCTAAATATTAACTTTCGAATAATATGAATGTGGAAAATGAGATCAATATTCTAAATGAGCATGCACAATGGTTTACAAAACAAATAAATCACGCACAATTACAGGTTTATTTCCATCTTTGTAGTATATACCAAATCACTTAAGATTGAATCAAGTGAAGATATGAAAATCAGAAGCCCAATTAAGAAGGCCATGGTGGCATGTATCAACATACGTTCCATGAATTTCACTACACTCAAAACCCCAATAACTAGCTCCTCCTTCAAGGTCCGACCAAACACCACTAGGGGTTCACCTATGATGAAACAACATAAACCCCACACCATGAACATGATGATGAACACTATTACAGAGATGGGATGCCACAACAAACAGAGAAATATGATGCCCAATATAATCAGCGCATAATTGACTCGAAAATAACCCAGCTTTCTCCAAATCTGTCTTTTCATTCTTCAAAGAATTCCATATTTCTTGTGCCTAACATTACGAGTGATATATCGACACAAGCATTCCATTTTTGGCATGTATATGTAGCGAGTTTCTATCCTTTGAGTTCCATTCTATATTTGCATTCAGTATCGGAACAGGTTTATTGAGGAGTTGTAGGGAAAAATCGAGTGAATGTACCCAAAAGTCAAAACCATCCCAGACCCTTGAGAAAAGAAGGCCCAAGAAATATAATTCGCTGATTATGAGGTGGCTGAATATTTAATTAAGTGAACTCCACACATAATAAATCGCTTATTTATTTTGGTCGTCCTGTTGCACACCCCAATTTTTGAAGTTGAGTTGGAGTTTGAGGCTATGGTGAAGGGAAATTTTCAACAAAGTATCTCTATTTACAATCTGTACACAATTTGTCTATTTTCTCCCATGGAAAGGTTTGTGGGATTGATGTGGGACTTGTGTTATCTTTGGTGGTTGTATCCTTCTAGGATACAACCAATAATTTGCAGTCCTAGAGTAGGGACTTAATGTCTACAAGGTTCATTATTGTCCTGGAATATAATAGGTTCCTTCGAGAATAGAAAGTGTGCAGAAATTTGCAATCTATTTCAACTATTTAATAAAAAAGGATTGTAATCTATGATTATATGACAAAAGGCAGTGGAAACAGTTGCTCTCTCTGATAAATCCCTCTCTCTTCCATCATATATTATTTTTTTGACATTTGCAGCAATCACCTAAACTCTGCAATAACACATAACTTAAGGACTTTATACTAAGTGGAATATGTACTTGACTAGGATCCTTATTTCTACTGTAGATTCAAAAATGGCACTTGGGCCTACAAGCTCTTGCGGGTGGAATTGAACTTGACAGTTGATTTTTCTATAATTCAAATTTCTGTAAGTTTTCCTCATTGCCATCCAACATAATTCAAAAATGGAACCACAACTAGTTAAAATTTCCTAGTCATAGAAACCTTAAAGCAACTGAATATTTTTCATGTGGGAGTGACATAAACAAACAAAAAATAAACCATCAAACACTAGCTCGCAAAAGCATATGAAATCTATTATACTAATCATGTTTTGTCCTTGCAAAAAAAATGAACAAAGAATTCTACAGTGTAAATATCCTTGGAAGCTTTTCCTTCGTCATCTCCATGTGTGTTCATCTCCCTCTTCTCTAATGCTTGAGAATTTTATTCCTGCAAAAGGAAATGTTAATTTTTCCCCTGAACAACTAAATTTGAATCACAAGGGGTAAAAAATGAATATTCATCGAATGAATATTGGCTAAATATAAAGGAGAATATTACCAATTAGATACTAGTTTTAAAGATCTAAAACTGAACAAATTTTCTTACACAGATAACACAAACAAGACGCCTATTCTACATCAAAATAGGTACAACATGGTCAAATTTTTTTATAAATGTTAAAATTAAAATCAACATTGGCATGGCCAAAATAGATACCATTTTCTATTATTAGTGCAATGGTTTGTGAATTGCATGGGCCTGTGGGTCATCATACATAATTTCCTGGAGTTATGATGTTAAAACTACAAATAGGGGTGATAAAGGTTGATAGGAAAAATGTGAACGGAAACTAGTGCTAAATTTAAGAGAAAGAAAATGGATATCATTATTGCAAATACATTGTGTAGAAAAAGTATATGAAGATCATTAAAGGGATGCTACAATAATGTTTAGATATAGAATAATAGAATTCTGAAATAGAGTTTGTAAACCCAAAAAATTCTCCAGTGCAACAAGAAAAAACTACAAATATACAAGCTCACAGAAAAAAAAGGGAGAGAAAAATAGTTTATGCAAAATGTCTCCAAGTATACAAGCAAAAGTGGGTGAATTGGACAAGGCAAAGAGAAATATCTAAAAAAAATGAAGTTACCTTTGCAGAGGAGAAATAATAAAACAAAGACAAAAGTTACAAAATTGAATATATAACCAATTTATTAAATCAAAGGATAGGCTATATTAGATATTATTTATGTTGATTGAGGAATTAGCCAATATCGTTGAAAACAAGAGATTATTTTAGATTTAAGAAGATTATAATCTCCAAAAAAAGTTTCTGCAACATCACACTTTTTTTGGATACATATCCTTGTCCACTGGTGAGGAATTTGAGATTTTGTAGTAGATGCTTTAATTGATTTTGGAAGTCAAGTAAAGGATATTTGTAGAAATTTTGTCAACAATTGAAATAATTAGAGTCCAAAAAAAACTGGATTATGTTTGGAGATGGAAGATCATTCCTTGACTTCCCATCTATTTAAATCAATGCCTTATCTTTATCCTTAAATGCCATTACAACTAAAAAGGAAAGAGATTACATATAAATACCAACTCCTTTCGATTAGTTTTGGCATAAAACTCCCATTGGTGGCTTTACAATCCAATTTTAAGGTCTGCAACAAGATTTCAATAAATAGCCTAAGACATATTCAAATCTTTTCACTATGATATGCATATTAGGGATTTTAGAGAAGCCCAAAATTCATTTCATTTAACATTTTACAGAGTTGAGGGATAATGTTCTGGGATAGTGTTTCAATCGAATGTACAAAGTGACCACAGAATTCCATCCTTCCAATGAGTATTTTGATGTTATCTTAAAAGGTTATGACATAGGAAATATAGAGTACTCAAGAAAACTATGAAAGGTTGCAATAGAATCCTTAGTTCAATGACTGTGGGTAGAAATGTAGATTTAAGATTACTATGTCTCCCATCAAAACATGAGATGGCATTTAATTTACAATTTAGATACTTTACTAATTTTCCATTCCTTTTTTAAGTTTTTTCCCAAAACCATGAGTAGTTGTAGATGAATGAAAATAGAAAAGGCACCAAAGACATTGGATATTTGACCAGTACTACTAATCTTTTCTTTAGGGGAAATAGGAGCTCCACAACAATAAGTAAATGACTCAACCAACTTGTTTTCCTTGACAGTCTAGTACATCTAAAACAATTCTGAGTATCTATAGGATTTAAAATGTAATATCAATTATAGAATGTAAAATGAAGTGCATTCTACATTTCTCACCTATTGTATGCATTTTTCCATTAGACTTCAAATTTTAATCCCAGACATAACATTTTCCACATATATTCCAAAGTACCAAGCAGAGGTGAAGGAGACTCATTTATACCTTTCATTTTTTACATGCTTGATACTTAGTAACATGAACTAGGAACTTTTGACATTCGACTAGAGCCTCCTTATGAATTGCTTGAAAATCATTCTGTTGTAGAAGTTAACATTTGATACATTACAATACAACAAAATATCTCCCATGTAAAAAATTGAGTAAAATAATTGAAAATGATTAGGGCCGATAAAACAAAAAATGAGTAAAACACCCTCTTTGAGCCAAAGCCACACAAAATGAAGAAAAAATATTATATTTCTACTACATACAAGCGCACAAACTCGTTTTCTACAAAGATAAAGAGAAATAGCTTGGCCGAGTTTGGAGGTTGCTCCTATCAACCAAACCTCCTTGACATCAGGCTTGATTTCATTAATAAGTGATTGTTTTTGTCGACGTGTTTCCGTGTATGAACCGCACTCTCAAATTTGGATGCTTCCAAAAAAACATAATATCTCCCCCATTCAAAGCTTCATTCTACACACAATATGAAAGAGACCAGTTAGTAATGAAGAAAAATACTAACCAGAGTATTTCCACTATTAATTATGGAGGAGAAAGTTATGTAAATTTCATGATTCTATAAAGTTAAAACAACCCTTGACTCTAAAACCATCAGAATAGGCCAGTATACAAGATACTTAATACAACCAAAGAGGAAGATGTCCCTTTACTTTCAAAATTAAATAAATGAAAATGTGACAGAAGGCAGGATCCACCTTGCTCAGAGCTACAAGACATATGAACTTGACACCCAGTTTATCAGCACTCAGAAATGCATCCTCAATGAGATTATTAATGCCTTCTTGGACAAAAGGAAAAAAATACTGCAAAGAAAGATATAAATCAATGCTCTCTTTGTTTAAGTTTCTTGGACAATTCTTTTGCAAAATTCACAAACCAACTAATGAAATTGGAAAACAGTTATTCTTGGCCATATTGTTTCTTTCCATCATTTTTGCCACCCGCTAACTCAGACGTCGAAAAATTTGGAAAGTAAAAAACAACATTAAATTTGTTATGAATTTATTAATGTTTCTATGACTGCATTCTATGCTATGGGGCTTCCTCAATATCTATATGAAAATAATTGCAGTACTTTCCCATCATGTTATGAAAACTTATGAGGTTCTCTCCTATTCCCATGTGGAAGTTCTAATTTACATATTCAAGTTCTTGTCTATCTATAATATGCGCTCATGGTATTGTGTATTTTTTTCTCTGATAACTTGAAGTTGGATTGCACATCCTATAGTGTACACTCCCTCCAAGGATGTAGGCAGTAACTCCTGGAAAAATCAACCATGAATCATTACAACTTGCTTACAGATTCCCTCTCCTCCCTGTAGTATCCATGGGAATATAGGTATTAGATTGGTAGGGAGACCATAGAATCTTATTCCAAGTCATCTAATTTACTGCACATCTAGGAGAAAAGCAATCAACCAATGTACCCCACTTCTGGCAGGCATATCATCAATAGGTTATAAATGACAGTAGGCAACTACTGCTATACTATAGTGAAATAATTTTTTTTTAGAAGCAAGCCACCATAGTTGGATTTGCACCCAACCTAGGCTGCATAATATCCTTTCTGACATATCTACATAATCCACCTGATACTTGCAAGTTATTGGCATAGTTATTTACCTTCTTCAATGTTTTGTGAAGTTAAACAGTAAAAGTGCTTATTGGCACAGTTCTCTGAGATAATTTATGAAAGACCAAGAACTTGAAGAACAATATCTTAACCCGTTTGATTCATTTTTGTGTTTTTATTTTAAAAGAAAAATACAATATTGATTCACCCCCTCTCCCTCTCAGTATTGTGGGATAATCCAACAGTATCCTGTGTAGAACACCTATCCCATATAATTCTGACTAATGGAAGGGTAAATCGACACATCAGCAAGTCCAATTCACAACAAGTAACAAGGATGTAAATATTAGGCGTGTTAGTTCTAAAGGAGTTTTATGGCTTTATTATTTAAATTGTCAAGAAAAATATGGGAAAGAATGCAATATATTGCACTTTACAAGGTCTGAATTCTAGGTCCACGTAGTACAAAATGCTATTGCAAGAGGATATAACACTACCTATGTGTAGGGTGACTCCAAACTAGTCTTTCCTTGAATCCACAAGGGGTTGGCTCCCTATAGGAAAAATAATATTTTCCTTGAGTAAGAAACCTAAATGCATTATTTATCATTTCAATCAACTTCACATAACGCACATCCTAAGGACGTTAAAATCAAGAGAGAATAATCTAACTAAGGATTCTATAGAATAAGAGAAGGTTTATTTCTATGCTAAGCAGGTAGAAAAAGGAGGTAGGCTCTTCCTCCCAACCATGACATCTTCAAGACTCATAAGGAAGAAACTGGAAAACATGTCATTGCATCTGGAAATTCAGTCCATTGGAAGAAATAACATCGTTGCAATACCGAAGATACAAAGGACAAGATGCAGGGAAAGAGCTTTATATGGAACCTAGGTACACCTACCCTGGATTCCATTCATATATGCAATCCAAGTGTTGACATGCTTGAGACCCATTCAAAGTCAAATCATCAATGTGCAAGGAGAGGAAAATATCACTACAAAAGCTATATCAACCTCTAAGTCCACCCCACATGTCATGTATAAGTGTCAGTATGCTTGAGCGTCTTTCAAAGTCAAATCATCAATGAAGAAGGGGATGAAAATGTCACTACAAATCTACATAAATGTCTAGTTATACCCCATTTATCATGTATAAAAAAACTTATATTTTCTCTCATAGTTTGATCATATTTTGCATACTTGGAAGTCTCGACTTGAAAAATGATGTGGTCTTTCCTTGTTTTGATAGATCTCTTGTGGCCTAGGGGTAATGAATTCAAGAGAAGGCCCATAACTCCATGTCAATGTTCGAGTTGATCCACAATGGAGAACAAAGTAGGTAAATGAATACAAGCTTCCCTTCCATCAAGAGTAGCAGAAGGATATCACAATTCACCATAGCCTTTGAATGAAGATAATCTCCATCTTAGATCTATAAAGCTCTTTAATGTATATTTTAATTTCATTATGAAATTAGAAAATATAAAATTTTCTTTGGAAGAAAAGAAGAAGATAATTTCCATTTGTCTATAGATAGGCATAAATTCACTCGTAAGGATTGTAACTCTATTACAATCATGTCTGTTGTGAAGGGAAAGTTCCAAGTTTCCAACGAATTGAGGATCCTGGTTACATTGATTTTTAATTAGGTTTGGCATTTAAATGAATGGTATGTTACACCCTGGAAAATAGTTCTCTCTCTGATTTAAATGAACAGAAAATGGACAAAATAAGAATGAATATGGTCGCATACCCTATAACAAGTAGTCTTTCAAATAACACTTTGACCATGTCCATCCCTCGCTTCACTAAAAGCAAGTTATGGGAATAGCTACCACCCCTCATGGAACCAGATCTAATGTCAAATTCCACTAATGCATATAAAGTGGCAGAAGAATTTGATGCTTCTGTTAAAGATTGGATGTGCATCAATTTTCCAAAATATTCAAATTAATATTTATTAATCTACAACACCATTCCTCAGTATGTTTTTACTTCCACATATTCAAAGAAACTTGCATACATTTATTTTTGTTTTCTTCTATTTCCATCCAGTTTGTTTCCCTTGATGCATAGTAGTAAAACATCACAAATATATCAACTCACCCTTAGTTTTCCTATTATAATTTAAATGTGACGATAGAAATGATGTCATTTTGATTTACAGTGAACAAAACACAATATTCTAGAAAGAAAAATAAATAAGATTATTCCCACCTCTTGGCTATTTAATTTGAATTCAAAAATAAGTTCCAAAACTATGCAAAGCCGTCGACTAATTATTATGAAATATTATTAGAGAAATGTTGCATGCAGAATTATTAGTCCTTCATAGATTCAAGTAACAAAACAACTGCAAGATCCTTCATTTTTTATCATTTAAAAAGTTCCAACATTTGGGCCAAAGGGTCTATCAAGTCAAAAAATTAGCCTTATGTACATGCTACGTAGTACATTCTACCTCGATACCATTTCCTATCTCACATCCTGAATTATGACTTCTCACACTTCGGAAGGTATCCAATTGTTACTCCTGAGTGAGTCCTCACATAATTTAATATTGAATGTTCATTGTTACCCTCTCTAGTTATCACTTATAGTAGAAAAAATAAAAGAAATCCAAAAGAGCAGGAAACAACAAATAAATAGAGTTTTTAAGATTTTCTCAAAAAATTTAAATATATATCACATAATGGGCAACACAATTATTATTTACTGTCCAACTACAAGGTGTGATGAAGTGTTAAATAAAGTGCACTTTATTTACAGAGACCCAGGTTCAAACCACCTAGAGAACATGTTGTTGTGCCCATGCAGCCATTTTGTTGTGCTATCCACTTATCTTGTTATATGTGAAAGAGTTGAAAGAGGTGATTTTTCCAAGGCAAGCAGGTCAGGTCAATTGCAATTCCTGATGTTTTTTGTAGGAGAGGGAGTTAATGAGTCTAGGTGATTTTTTTGAGGCAGGAATATAAGCCAAAGGTTTTCACAGCCCATAGTGACTAGCACAAAAGAGTCTTTCACTGACAAAACCACATTTTCACATTATACATCCAGACTTAATCATCTGAATCAGATCGGATCTTCCCCCTTCAAGTGATGGCCCTCTTCAACTTTCAATTGAGATATTTATTCGATGATTATTTCTATGTATTCTCTTTACTATGCTGGGGATGTCCTTTTCTTTCCAATTAGGCACAATCAGTTCAAATTTACTAGTCGATGTAGTTCTCTAGATTGCTTTACTAAACAATCTCCCTTTGCATTCCATGGACATAAATGTTATTTATGAGACCAATCTCCAACTATGCCTATGAACCCATATCATACTAACAGAATCATAGAAACCTATGTTACCAGAATGGGGATAAATTGATAAATAGTCCTAGAGGGTTTGGGGAGACAAGAAATGTGAACCCATTCACTTCCCTGCAACGTATATTATGCATATAAAATTGAGTAGCAATGTACTAACCTAGTCTCAAAACAAAAATGAGAACATAATGGTATAGTCTAATAGATAGCAAATTTAATTACGTGGTCATCATATTGATTCCCATAAATCTATCAAGTCCATGCAATCAGAGATCATTCAACACTACCCAACACTTAAATTAGCCAACAATGCACATTTTCAAAGTTTTTTTCCCATTAATCGATCTATATTGACATATGATTTCAGTATTTTCCATTGACAAATTTAAAATAAAAAGGTATTCAATCATGCCCACTAGAAGAAAAACTGAGTGCTAAGATACCTTGGAAAGAAAGTCCTTTTCTGCAAATTTAAAGGCGATCCCCAGCTAGCTAAAGAGCACTGAAACCCAAGAACAGGCATGACAGAAAGGGACCAGTTGACTATTAGCATTGCTCAAGTTGAGAACCAAATCCAATTCCTGACTGTCTCAGAGGTCTATTCATCTTGGTGTTTGCCACCATTATTTTCTATTTATCCTTGCAAAATGTAAATTCCCTTTTTCTTTCAATTTTATATCTAAATAACGATGAAGCAGGATTGACATCTAAGAGGGAAGGAACGCATCTTCAATTGATATAGTTAATAACTCCATTTGACATATCCTTGAAAGACGAGCTAATATCACAAGCACCTTAGTACTTTAGCAGTAGCTTAAAAATTTGTTTATAGTCTCTCGGAAGAATAGGTAACATCTTTATCTATATTGTATGAATTAAGGCAGACAATAAGCATTAAGTGGATTGCATTTATCACCTTTAAATTCTCTCAATCCTATCACTTACATTTCAACAACAAGGTTATGAATCGTTGGGATGCATTTGAAGCATATTTCAAAGCCATGATAACGGCAGAGGGTTATAAAGGTGGAGGATAGATATTATTAGCAATGTTTAGTTAGGTTGCACACAAGAAGAGAAGAAGAAGAATGGTGTTTTTAACATATATATTGGGATAACTTAAGAAAATGTAAGTGGAGATTTATTTTGGTGTGCATGAAGTTTTAAATTGGAGTTTGATAGTGATGATGGATAAGATTGTTGTATTTTTCATTTTATTTTTAATATTTATGCATATTGGTATTTATAGGGAATGGAAATAGGTTAATATCACTATATTCACCAACCCCACAACAAATATTGTCAATCACCATTAAACAACTAGGAGAGTGTGAGCTAGACTTGAACTATATCATGTCACTCTAGGTTTGAAGGATAAACATTGAGCATTATATATTCAACCTTATTAGGCATATGTCCAATATCTATATCCACCTCTCTCTATGCTAGTACCCACCTTTGGGGCCAAATGGATAAATCAAGGTCTCTAGATCTCTCATTTCAAGAGTAGCCCAAGATTATGTTAAACAACTATAGATTTAAAATAGTTTTAAAAATATGTTAGCTCCACATGAACTCTAGCAATATATGAACCTTATTCTTTTGCTCACCTCAACATTTTCCATTACCGTCGTTCTTGTTACAGATAGGCTTTAACTTAGCACACACACAAAAAAGGAAAGGTGTAATATCTTTCAAATTGAACTCTTGGATTGTATGTGTGCATCCTAAGTGTTGCGATTTATTTTTATCAAATGGTATCCTTTTGCAATCATCATCTATCAAAGTGTTTTATTTGATCACAATTTTATTCATGTTGTACAATATGCATTCTCTACACAACAATCCACATAACTTGCCCATAAAATCTACACACTTGTTATATTTTTGAACCATCTTTATCATCACCCATACAACTTATTAGAATGTCAATCCATCTTTATCTTCCCCTACACAACTTATTAGTGTTGAGCCATGTTTATCTTCACATACACATGATACCTATCAAATCCTTATGATTTGGTTGCAGTTTTATTCATGGTGTATCATAAGAAATCTTTATATATCGATCCATATTACCTGCCCATAAAACCTACAAACTTATTAGAGTGTTGTATCGTCTTTATTTTCAACCACACAACTTATTACAGTGTTTGAATTATATTTATTTTCATCTACACAATTTTTTTAAGTGAAATGCATGTACATATCTATAGAATTTAGCAATTACATCGATACGTAGAGGGGGTCCCTTGCACCACAAAGAAAGGGGGTCGCATACACCAAATTGCTATATAGCTTGGTTGTGACCTTAAAAATAAATTATTATTATTATTATTATATTTTTCGAGGAAATTCATTGGGCACTTGCCCTCATTTTGACTCACGAGGATGGTATCTAAGGTAAACCGATAGTGCCTAAATTCCAAACATCTTTCCTTAATAGAATTGAAGAGAATTAAATTAATCCCTCCTTAACTTCTAAAGATATCACATTTTGTCTATAACCACTTAGATTAATCTTTAAGATTTCATCCACACAACTTATAATAATTATTATTAAAAAATTAATTAATTTTTTTTAATATTATATTTATAACAATTTCTCATATTAATTCAATTGGTTAGTGTCATTATTATTAAGTTTCTAGTATTTCTCGCAGGGGTGTAGCTCAATCAACGATTCACTTGATATGAAGGACATGTTGTAAATGGAGGTCACGAGTTCAAATCACCCTGTCTTACCCATGCCCCATGTGTTCGGGCCATGTGGGTGCACCTAGGGGTATAGTGGTAGCAGGATTGGATCCCTAGACCCTGTGTAACACGAGTACCAGCTGATTCCCCATTTTTCGATTCCCCTAGTACAAAAAAATTATAATATTAATTTAATTAGTTAATGTCATTATTATTAATTTTCACCAACTACATATGAACCCTCCCATATTCTCCCCCATGCCGCTCTTCATCATGTCGGGGACTGGTAATGAACAATATCGATACATTATGAATCTTACTCTATGCATAGTACATCACCCTAATGTGTTTTAATTATAACTTGCAAGTGACAACACTGTTTATATCACCCATATGTTTTATTGCTTTGGTTTTTTCCACTAGCAGTCTTGTCGAGCCTTACAAAAACTTATATAATTATATGCCAGGGTCATGTAAAAAGCCTAGAAAAACTATAACTATATGCCAAGGTGCCAAGGTCGTGTCCAAATTAGCCTATAAAATTTATAATTATATGCCAAGGTGCCAAGGTCGTGTCCAAATTAGCCTATAAAAACTATAATTATCGGCCAAGGTCATGGAAATTAGCCTTATAATTAACATTATATGCGAAGGTTTAGTGGGTTTTTCTATATGCCAAGGTCATGTCCAAATTAACATATAGTTGGGTTGCATTAATTCAATTTTGTTAATATAGGGACGTGTAAATATATATTATATATATGTTAGAATTTACTAAATTTTAACACTGCAGATGGATTTAGAGACCCCCTTAAACTAAATTCTAACACTGTAAATGGATTCAAAGACCCGTTTTAAGGGGGTCTTTGAATCTATTTGCAGTATTAGAATTTAGTAAAATTTAGAAATTCATTGTCAAATTTGTAAATTTTTTCATAGCCGGAGTGATAACTAATAATGACCAAATAAATGACCAATTGTTAAGTGGTATTTTTTAGTCTAGATATCCCGTGTCCAAATTTAGACATTTATCTTGGTCATTTTTAGTTGGTTTTTATCCCGTTACCAAAAGTGGTCATTTATCTTGGTCGTTTTTAGTTAACTCACTTAAATTTATCAATTTTGCTCATTTATTACTTGAAAAAAACTATGGTGACCAAATTTTTTTGTCTCCTGGTCACTAATCTCTCAATTTTCACTATTGATGGTCCTTCACTCCAACAACGATAATCAACATGGCTTTGGAATCAATCTTCTTCCAAGCTGCTAAATCTGTCAGATCTGTCGGTGCAACCTTCATGGAGTCAATATGCTCCTCTGCATCAATAACATATAGGATCCTTGTGATCCTTTCTTTCCATGTAGGAAATTTCTGAGCACCTTGGAGTCTATCCTCAACTCTCAACTGCACGTCCATAGTGAATTGTACCTGTAAAACCCTAGATATGGAAGTCCAGGTTTTTGTATTCCTATAGATCTTCCCCTGATCTATATCTGTTGTTGCAAATCTCTCAAATTTATCTCACTAGAGCTCTGATGCCATGTAAATTTTTCTTTAATATTCAAACTAGGGCTAAATAGTGCATGTGAATCTCTACTGATAACCACACATGAATATATTTTACAGTAATGCAATAGAATATAAAACTGAGAAAAAAATCACAACATCACATCACAATATTGACACTATTATTTTGGGTATGGAAACCCCCGGAGAAACCCAAGATGGGAAAATCGGTGCAAAAGTCAAATACAGATTTTATTTTGAGAAAATATGGAACTTTTACCAACACTGTAAATTCACCCAAACCTATTGAATGCAGTTACACAAAAAAATCATTGGGAAAAACTCCAGCTAAACCTCGTCACCCTCCTACATGAGTGTATGACCCAGATGTACGAAGCTTGGTGATTCTATTGCTTGCTCCTCTGTCTTCCCAGCTAAATCCTCTATCTGAATTTTTCTCCCTGTCTGTATCCTGTCTCTGTGGGAATACAAGTGTGTGTATATTCTCTCCACCAATTGATCTCTCTTTTATAACTTTAGGTAAGGTGAAAACCCTAATTTCACTTTCACTTTAACTAGTGGTAAAGCAAAAACCCTAATTTCACTTTCACTTTAGCTAGTGGTAAAGAAAAAACCCTAATTTCACTTTCACTTTAACTAGTGTTTCACTAAAGTTAATTTTAGATCACTTTAATTTAGTTTCCAAAGTAAACTTAGGAAAATTAAATTAAATACAATGGGTTTCCTAATTTAATTCTTCTACATGCAATAACACACGCATGGAGGAAGACCTTCCCTGTTTCTACTACTTTAACAACATTTGCTGGCAATATGCAATCTGCTAGCACTGTGATTTATTTTTAGGGTTTTGAGTTGGTAATTTAAGGGATTTGATCTATGGTCTGATCATTTGTAATTGGTTTATTTAATATTTATTTTAACAATTGTGCAGAGTTAAAATAATGTTTAGTTTCAGAATAAATGAGTTTATTTTAACATGTGACTCTAGTCTGTAACTTAGGTTGTAGTTTGTTTAAATTTTAACTAGCACCTAGGTTTTGAATCTAGGTTACAAAATCTAACAGAAATTTTTGCACTAAATACATATAACTCTGATAGTTATTTAACCCTAGAATTCTATCTAGAATTTAAAATATCACTTTTACTTTAAACAATAAATATAACTTGAAACATATAAACAACTGGGAAGTAAAATTTGCATCTCTTCAATCGAGAGCATAAATACTATAAGTAAAAATATATAAACATTATTTATAGAAATTTTAAAAAGGTAGAATCCTCATACCTGTAACTATTCAATTTGTTTAATGGCACACACCCTGCACACTTAAACACGGAATTAATAAAAACCAGTTACCTCCGACCTTAGATCTCTTAATAGAATAACTTGGGAACTACCACGTTCCTCCCAACCATGACCCAGAACTATTCTTGGTTCTAATCTGGATCCCCCCAAGTTGGCTCCAACATGCAAGTAATCTAGAGCTCCTAAAGGTCAGGCTTCTCTTATTTGGAATCTCAGGTTCTGTATAAGGTTTCTTGATTTTGGAAAATTGCTCTCTAAAATTACTTAGGAAAATAATAATGATCATGTCATAACCCCAAAATTTCATAAAAATTTAGAATTTTTAAGGTAACATAAAATGTCGGAAAACGTAGTTTACTAACTGCTAATGGTTAGCGAAAAATGAAACAGTTGAACATTTGGTATTAATTAGTTTCAAAAATACAATAACTAATACAACTTTATTTTTCATGAGTTATATACGAATGACTTGCATCTAGATTGCTTTTAGCTTTACTAATAATTTTACTTTTGGCAAGTAGGTGAAAAACTATCTTTGAAAACTCGGGGCTTACTTAGCATTATGCTAAGGCAGATGGACTGCTGGTTCTTACAGGTTCAATAGGTAATGAACAATATAGTAGGAGTTTAATTTGTGAGGTAGCGAGAAGTATTTATTTTGCATGTTAATATGCTAGTAAATAAACCGATTATGTAAAATCAAAGCTCTGATGAGGTAAAGTAATTTTCTTCCATAGTTTTGGTTCTAATACAATATTCAAGTTTAGCCATAAATATTGTTACCCTTGACATACTTAGTTAAACAAATAGATCCTTACTATGAGCTTATAGCTCAAGTTCTTTGACATACGATTACTTTTATTTTAACATGCTCATACTGCTAATGTTATGCTCAAATGTACTGTCTTTTATGCATGAATGTACTCCTATAATCCTCAATGGTAAGGATTTCCAATAGATTACATATTTTGTATTTTGTCTCTTCTTTACTAGCCCTGAAAATTATTAACCTGTTGTTTGTATGTAAATGTGCAAATCCTTTTGTGCTGCTAAACATCGAGTTATAAACTTTGACTCCTAAGTTATTGCTTTACTGCAATTATTATTGTAACAATATACAATACCACATCATTATTATAATGTTTCAAAATAATTGTCACTTATATCCTTAGGTAGCCTTACTACCTTGTAATTTCATTTGATATATTATAAGTTTGGTTCTTTGTAACTAGATACATTAACTTAAATGGAAATATTTCCTAATCACCACTTCTATAAAGTTGAACCAATGGTAAATACATTATCACTGTTATTCCTATAGTTTATAAATATTGTGCATAATTTACACAATAGTAAGATTACTATTGAAATGTCACCACACTATAATAATTTGTAGCTCATAATAACTACTATGGTAGATTTTACTACCTAAAACTTTTAACCTAAGGTCGACATCAAAGTGAAACATTATAAAATAAAATTCCTATACTATGCTAGAACCAAGAAAACACAAACAATCATATAATTGACTTGGTAAACAATGATAAGAACCGCCAAAACTGTCGTTGGCAAGGTAAGCATGCAAATCATTATTTGTAATAGTTTATACTATGGTCGATCCTCGTGATTGTTTTATTGGCAAGGTTTAAGATCCTTTACTCTATAGTCAATGACATAGATTTGTTGTTAGCAATTATAACTAGCCTTAGTACCATCGATTTTCATATGATATAGTTTGTGTTTCAAAATAAATATATATTATTTCTATAGTCGATTGCATAGTTTCGTTTTTTATCATGGCAATGATAAGTTGATACTTGATAGTGTAGGGTTGACAATAGACAAGACCCTCGCATGGTTAAATAATTTAAGGGGGCACGTGGTCTACTCTCGTCCATGCATTGGTGACTTAAAAGACAGGAAACCCTATTCCTTTGTCATTTGACTCTGAGGGTTTCGTCGGCCTGTGGGCTACTCTGTGTAGTTTTCCTGGCGGCCATAAGAGGCTGTTCCTTCACTTGGCTTGCTCCATAGCTTGCATTTGATATTGTGTGGCCTCAATACCCAGTATTATGGTCTCAAACCTTCTTGGGTGTAAGCTTTACTATGTGAGTGGTTTTTGTTTGAATGTTTGGCTTGAGACCTGTGCAAGGGTTTTAACTCTATCTTATTGTTCCTTTCCATGACTTGTGGAGTTTTTAAGTTGGTTTTAAACGGCCTCCATTCTAGGGTTGGCATAGGGGTTTGAATACTCCTCTGTGTATTTCGCTTAAGCTGGTGACAGCTCCTTCACTGCTCGATTTCTCTTCTTACTTTCAGGTAAAAACAAATTCAATTCTTTGTTTTGAAAATTGTTTTGTTAATATATATTGTAGTTAGGGTTTAATTTGTGGGTTGAGTCTTGTTCTAAAGCTCGGACTTGTGCTCTTTGCAGGAACCTACGATGTTTCCAAACTTCAGTGGAAAAGAAATACATTTTCCAGCTTCAGTGAACTCATGGCCTCCAACTGGTAAGCCCTGGTTTCGATGTGGGTTTTCCCTGCTTACAATGAGGGATGTTGGAAGGAAAAATACAGTACTTGGAAGCCTGGTTTTGGTTTCTTCATTGGTTAAAATGTTTTAGTATGTTGTTACTCCAGTTTTACTTAAAAACCTTTGCTGTTTACGCTGGGTAATACCGGCTCTTACGCCGTGATATGTATTTGGTTTTTGGTTAAGGATTTATCCTTGCGGCTTGATAATGTATAACCGTTGTTTTTTCTTTTTTAAATAAAGGATTCATTAAGCTTTGAGTTTCCATTTGAGCTCTGTCTCGTTTTGCTATGGTTTCGTTAACCTGCAAATTAATGGGTTTATTTTACTGTTTAAAAGATTTATAAAAGATATTTACTTTCAGGAAAAGACTGTGGTCAGTCTAATGCATGGATTGTAGCCTTCTTGTTAAGTTTGTTACACAGTTGACAATGTAACTGGTTATAACTTATTACAGGTTAATTTGCATTTGATTAGATTAGTCGAAGGGGTTTCGACCCTTAGGTTTTCACAGGTATAAACCTGTCTGGTTTTTAAATTTTTAAAATGCACATATATATATAATTCTTATTTATTTCGTTTATTATTTATAAATACATTTATTTTCTTTTAATGCTCTCTAATTTATAATTATTGGGATCTCTGTAGAGAAAAGAATGTTAACTCTAGAACTCTGTTTATTTTACAAAAATAAAGGGTTTATAAACGAAACCCTAATCTGGTTTTTATTAAGTAATAGTTAAGATTAAGTTAATATTTAAAATAAGAAACTCTTTAGTTATTAACTTGTTTATATACTTTCTTGAAGATTAGTTATTATCTCCTATAAACTTTTATTTCCTATATGTATACTATTACTGTAATACTAGTGTAATTTACTATTTCTTTTACTTACATTTTCATTTAGTTAGACTAAGTAAAATAGTAAATACAAACAAACCATAATACTTCTTTTTCATTGCATTTTAAACATTGAAATAAAATTTACTCTGTTTACCTAAAGATACAAAATCATATCTACTATTTTCATTTTCTTAAGAGTTATTTCATTTATTTAAAGCATTCTAACTGTTCTAGAGTACGACCTAGTTTCCAGGTGTGGAAAAAACAGCTTAGAAATTTAATTTCTTTCTATTTCATTATTCCCTAAACCATTTTAATTTCTATAAAAATCTAATAAGAATACTAAATCTAACATTTCACAAACTCTGAACTTTTAACATTCATATAGCAGATAAACTATGATTTATTTAACTAAGATAGTAAAATAAAATAACATAGAACTTGTTGAGGACAAGACGACAACAGCTTGAGGAGATCATTCCTCCCTACCAATCTCTTGGGGAGTGCTCAAACAACGCTTCCTCAGGACCCCCGAGACTGTTCTTGGTCTTCTTGGGTGAGAACTGGGTGGAGAATGCAACTATAGAACCCTCTGTCAACTGACTAGTTCAATACCTCAGTAAAACAATCTGCTCTCAGCAGTATGATCTTCAGCTTAAAAGCTGCAACTAGATCAATCTCAGCAATTATCCCCTCAAACACTTTCTAGTTTCCCCTCCATTGAATTTCTCAGAAGTAAATTCATTCACCCTGAATGATCACTTCTCTCGAATGAGCAGCCTCAGCTCTCTTCAATGGGAAATTTTATAGAGATGCCTAGGTCTTCTAGGTTAGTTTTCATTAATTGAGCCACCTCCTTTGATTCCACTTTCTTGGGGAATCATGACCACAAATATAGGGAGGTTGCCACCTTTAACAGTTGGAAGTGGATTGAGGATGCTGCCACATGTCAGTTTTCCCTCCACCCAGTCTCCTCCACCAATTTGACCAGTAAACACTCTTTTAACAGCTCTCCTAAGCTGTTGTCTCCTAATTTATTTATTTATAAATAAAATATTATGAATTTACATTAAATATCCTTTACCCCTCTAGTCATCCATTACAACTTAGCATAAAATTTAACATAATGTTACTCAAATAATATAAAATTGTTTTTTGCAAAAATTGGGGCATGTGACAGATCATATCCCCAAGCCTTCCCTTGGATTGGGTCTTTATAAAAAATATTTTAGGTGTTAGAATATAATCCATTAGGGATTATAATATTGTAAATAAATAAATAGGAATAGTTGGAAGCCGAAAAGGCTGGACGGAAGGTGAAATAAACCGTCACATGAATGTATAAATGAATGCTTAGCCATGAATAGATCAACGAATTGGGAGTTATTACCAACAAGTGGTATCAGAGCATAACTCCTGCCTGTTTGCTTTTCAATCTTGGCAGTCTGGGTGCCAGACCTACATTCTGCCCTTCGTCCATTTGTTTCAGAGCTGCTGCTCATTGCCCACTGCTCTCTACTCGTCCCTCCTGCCATATGCGTTATATTCTTGATGTAAGCATTGTATTCAGCGAATCACTGGAGACTGCAAGTTTATGAAGAGACCACTGCATGCTGCGTGTATTGATCTGAGTGCGTTGGAGGAATCGTGGGGGCTGCTTTGCAAGAACATGAAGAATTTGTTGAAGTTTGAAGGCTCCTTCCAACAGCGTTGTATGAATGGAGGTAAACCTTTTGTTGACTGCAAAATATAACATATCTGCGTAGTGGCGATTCCTCTCCTCCGTTTTGCGAAACCCTAATCCCGTGAGGCGCTATTGCATTTGCGTGGAGACTTCTTTTTACTGCTGTATAATTTATATGCTGCAATGAGCTGTATTTTTACTGCTGTATAATTTATATGCTGCAATGAGCTGTATTTTTACTGCTGTATTGAGATATACGTTGAGTCTTACTGCGTTGAGATATACGTTGAGTCTTACTGCGTTGATTTAAGATATACGCTGTATTCTTGCTGCGTTTTGTGCTAAGGAGAGGGAGATTGCATACAGTTTACGGGCGTGGGCGTGTCTGGTTCCTTTGTAAATCGGCGTAGGCTTTACTTTGAAGTCGAACCTTTTCATGGGAATAATTTACTGTGATACAATTTACTGCTGGTATCGTGATATAATATATATGCTGCAACGAATTTGATATAATTTATATTCTGCAACGATTTTGGAAGGACTGTATCCATGCTTCAGGCTGCGTGGAAACGTTGGAGGTGTGACCAGCGTGGAGCTATGACGGAGCAGAAAATATGTTGAATACCAGCGTTGAGTTGATACATTGAGACTGCAATATTGCTTGATATATTGCGTTGAATACCAGCATTTTTGGATTGCACAAACCCTAGACTGAGCCTGCGTGGAGATATTGCAGCCTGTGCGTGAAGACTGTATGCTGGAGAATTGTATGCTGCCTGTGACTGCGTTGATATAATACATGATGTTGATATTTCCATTTTGAGAGCTCTTCATTGTATGCTGCAGTGAACCCTAATTTTTTGAAGTAAACCCTATTTTTCTTGCAAAGTCTGGATAGGGGCTGAGATTGATATTGCAGATCAATATAAGGCCGTGTATGACTGACAGTAATATATATTTTTTGTATTTACTCATATATTTGCTGTAAACCTGCATTGTATTCACCTTGGCAGAGACTGTAGACCTGCAAGGTTATTAATTTTTATTTTTCTCTTTGAAAATTACATTGACAGTTGTAATAATGCA
>LPNX010907641.1:178505-234479 GCA_001517045.1 Pseudotsuga menziesii
ATTAGGAAATGAAAGTTAAACTTCAGTTAGATCAAGAATCCATTATCTTCTTGAACATAATCTTTGATTGATTTATGTGGATTTAATAATTATTTTAACTTGGAAACTTTTTACTAGTTCCTAATTTGACTTTTAGGATTGAATATTTATGTAATCATTTTAGTAAATAATAAATACATAGAATCCTTATTTATTATTTATAGTTATCCTTATTTCTTTATATTCAATATATATAATTATTATTTTATTCATAATATATATGAACTATATATATTATTGTTTTAACATTTATTTATGCATCATATAACATGATCTCATTCACTTGACACTTTTCTTAGCTTATACTATTTGTTTTATCAAGGCCTTAGGTAGGGTTGGTCAACTAAGTTAGGAAGCTCTATATCCTCCTTGCATATTGGATTACCTCGTGTATCGTGGTAGTTCTTCAGTACTTGATGAGAAGTATATTTAAAATTTCATTTAATCAACTTAAAAATAAGATAAGGTCAGTGCTTTTCAGAGTTGTTCTCACTTAACACAATTAATTTCAGTAACTCCTAGCACTATTCAGAGCCCAAGATCAATGCTAAAAACTTGGATTTACACTTAGTGCAATTCCAAATCCTCTCGCTCAACACTAATTCTAGGATGTACTTGTACAATATACCTAGGGTTACAATGGCCAAATATATGATGCTCTAGAGCTTATGCTCAACGTCAATTTGGAATGCTCCAGGGCTTATGCCCAACACTTCCAATTCTTATAATTCATGTGCTCCAGAGCTTATGCTCAACACAAAATATCATAAGTCATGTGTTCCAGAGCTTACGCTCAACACAAGGTCTCATAACTCATGTGTTATAGAGCTTACACTCAACACAAAATGTCACCACTTATGTGCTTCATGGTCTACACCCAACACATTATAGAACTCAATCATGAATTTAGTCTTCTGCAAAATTCATCAAAATAATCATTTTAGTATATGTATATGCATAATCACATAATAATAAATCCAGTACATCATACCACAACAATAGTCTTTGTCCATTAGGGTCCATGCCCAACATACACAAGAAAATAAAACATATGCATTGGCTTACACCCAATATATCTAACAAATCAACATCAACTCATGTGCAGTGGGGCCTTCACACAATAGACAAAAATAAACATCAAAGTAGCTCATGTACAATTATGACTCACGCCTATCATAGTTAAGGTCAAATTAGGGATATTACATCCCTCCCCGTTTAGAAAAGCATCGTCCCAATGTTCTAGGGACTAGAAATGAAGTCATGAAACAAGGCAGGGTAAGCCTCGCTCATGGTGGCTTCATTCTCCAAAATAGCCTCATTGGATTCAAAGTGATTCTATTGCACTTTCAACTAGATTGTGGTGTGCTTCCTGAGCTGTACTTCTATTTTGTCTAGAATATGAAGGAGTTTGGGTACAAATTTCCCTTTAGGTTCCACCTATAACAAGGACCAATGAATAACATGTTTAGTATCATATACATATTTATTTAATAAAGATGTGTGGAAAAAATCATGAACCCTTATATGAGCAGGTAGAGCTAATTCATATGTTATTGGCCCTCTCTTGTCTAGTATCTAAAAGGGTTTGCAAAATCTGGGTGCCAACATTCCGCACCTTCCCAAGTTCAATGAGCTTCTCTTCACTTTTAATTTTAAGTAAACATGTTCACCGATCTGATAATATTTATCTTTTATTTTCTTATCTACATAAATCTTATGGTGGTGTTGTGATTATTTAAGGTTTTGTTGTACCTTGGTGACTGACTGTTCTAATTCCTTTAGTAAGTATGGCCCTAACATGAGCCGGTGCACTGGGCTATAGAAAGTGACTGGTGTTCTACACTTCTATCCATAGAGCACCTAGAAGGGACTCATCTTGGAGGAGGTATGGAATCCATTGTTATACGTAAATTCTACGAGGTGCAAATAATCCTCCCACTTGGTGGGATAGTTCATAACATACATTCTAAGCATTCTTTCAGAATCTGGTTTACCTTTTCTATCTTCTCGTTTGTATGTAGGTGGTAAGCAGTACTAAAGTTTAACTGTGTCTCTAAACTGGAGAATAAATATCTCCAAAATTTACCGGTAAAGTTCATGTCTCGATATGAGATGATTTCCTTGGGTATCCCATGCAATCTGAATATATCCTTTAAGAATATGTCGACAATATGAACTTCCTTGTAGGTTGACTTAACTTGGATAAAGTGTGCCACTTTAGATAACTTGTTAACCACTACAAAGATGGAATCATTTTTCTTTTTTCTCTTTGGTAGCCTTGTAATAAAATCCATAATCATGAACTCCCACTTCCATTTTGGAATGGGTAAAATTTGTAGCAATCCCAAAATTTGTTGGTGTTCATCTTTGACTAGCTGACATTCTTGACATTTTGCGATAAATAACGCTATGTTGGCCTTTAAATTACGCCTGAAAAAGTGTTTCTTTACTGCTGATATCATCTTTTGATATCCTAGATTCCCCAAGTAGGGATTCTGATGGAACTCCATTAGGATGTTGGACATGATGTCCCCTCCTTTTGAAACATACAATCTCTCTTTGGACCACAATAGTTCGGTCACGTCTACCTTATACTCTTTTTGTTGTTGAAACAACCTGTCCTCTTGAATCTTCTTGAGGATTTCAACTTAGAAACCGTCAACTCTGTTTGTTGTTCTGATTCTATCGTGCAAATCCGAATTGGTTTGGCTTAAGTTTACCTCATATAACATATGAGCTCATCAACTTAAAGCATCTGAAATTTTATTCTCCTTTCCCTTTATACGCTTTAATTCGAAATGGTACTCACTAAGGAAGGCCAACCATATGGACTTCCTAGAATTTAGATCTGGCTGGTTGAACAAATATTTCAGACTCATGTTGTATGTCTTTAGAACAAACTTCTTCCCCATGAGGTAGTGCCTCCACATCTTTAAGGCATGAATAATGGCTTCTAGCTCAATATCGTGGGTGGGATAATTTCGTTCATGTTCCTTTAATTTTCATGACTCATAAGAGATCGAGAAATCATTCTGCATGAGGAATCCTCCAAGTCCTTCCTTTCTCACATATATGCAAACAACGAACTCCCCATCGAGATCCGCAATTTGTAGTATCAGTGTAGAAGTGAGAATCTTCTTAAGCTTCTAAAAACTTTCCCCGCACTTGGTCGTCCTTAAGAAATTTTTTTCCTTCTTTTGTAAGGAGGTTATGGGACATTCAATCCTTGAAAATTCCTCAATGAACTTTCAATAGTAACCCTCTAATCCCAAAAATGACCTAATTTCTGTGACATAGGTATGGGTAGGCCAATCCTCTATGGATTTAATCTTTTTTGGGTCAACGACTATCCCCTTCTTGGAAATGATGTGACCTAGGTACTATATCTGTGGTTTGTAAAAATCACATCTACTAAACTTAGCGTAAAGATGATGTTTCTATAACACCCGTAGTACTATGTAGAGATGATCCTCATGCTCTTATTTATTCTTTGAGTAAATTAATATGTCATCTATAAAGACCAATACACACTTATCTAGGTATTTATTGAAGATATTGTTCATCATGCACATAAAATTAGTTGGTGCATTGGTTAGCAAAGAAGGAATTACTACAAAATCGTAGTGGACGTATCACATTCGAAAGGTCATTTTATGTATATATTCATCATGGATTCGTACCTAATGGTATATGTACTGCAGATCGATCTTTGAAAAATATCTTCGCTCCAACTTGATTGAATAATCCATGAATCCTAGGGAGCGGGTAACAGTTCTTGATGGTCATCTTGTTAAGTTGGAGGTAATCGATTGACATCTGCATCGTGCGTTCCTTATTCTTTATGAAAAGTATAGGTGCTCCCCAACACTCAGTTGGATATAACCCTTCTTAATCAGCTCCTGTAAGTGCAACTTGAGCTCCACCAATTCTAGTGCATTCATGCGGTATGGGGCTTTTGAAGCCGGTACTGACCCTGGTGTCAGCTCGATGGAAAAATCTAAGTCTCATTTTGGTGGTAATCCTGGTATTTCCTTGATAAATACATCCTTAAAATCCATGAGAACCAAAAATTCCTCTATGTGATGTTATCTCTTAGCTTCTACATCCTGGATGTTTAGTGCAAATAGTTTGCAGTCCTTCCTTTTACACTTCTTCGCTTTTAAGGAGAATATCTGTCTAACGAAAAAATTCTTAGGTATGTGTTGAATATTTGTCTGATTCCCTTGGTTATAGGTGCACAATATTGAATTGTTTAGTAAATCAAGTATGACATGGTATTGTTCCAACCAGTCCATGCCGATATGTACATCGTACAATCCTAAGGATAAGATATTCAAATCTAGTTTAGCAATAAAATCGTTCAAGTTTACCCCCCAGTCTCTTACTATTTTTGAAACCTTTCTTTTTGTACCAGTGGATAATTGTAACAACCACGATTTCTAATGTTTTACTTTATCTATTTTACATGTTTCAACAATCTTGGGTGATACATAGTTGTGGCAAGCACCATTATCAATCAAAATTGAAATAAAAATGTTTGAAACCTTACCTTCTATTTCAACCATAGTGTCCTGATGGTCTTCTTGTCAGCCATCAAGTGCTGCATAGATCCTCGGTGTACTATCCATGTCTTCTACCATTGGGTCTTCCTATAGATTGTGCAAGACTCCACAAGTCTTGTTTGGACAATATCTGGCATAATGTTGAATTTTATTTAAATTTATTAGATGATATCTTAAAACAATTAGTCACTATAAGATCACTGAAAGAAAAACATGCGCAGAAACATAAGAACACAAGATTTTTCTTGGGGAAACCACAAGGGAGAAAACCCCTCAAAACTTCCTTAGTATAGAACTCAACCAGTGAGTGTAAAACCCAAAAAACGGCTGCTCTCTTGGCACTCTAATCCTTCTTTCTCTTTATAAGGTAACTTTAGTGAGTGTGCCCAAATACAGAGGAGCACCTCCCTATTTATATTCTTCACCTAAATTCACTACTAACCTAGTAGGGTTGACTTCTCTAACTGACTGGGCCCACTTGACAACTTAACACCACAAAATAACATTTATTATATTGAAACTTGGGTACTATTGACCCGAATTACATTCAAAGGTTTATATTGATTCATTCAATGAAACTAACAAGACCAAAATCATCTCCCGAGGGAGTAATACAATACACCTTGGAATATATTATGAAGTTACAATAATTTAACACTCCCTCTTAACTAGGAAGGTATTCAACATCTGATACTACAACTGTACAATTGTCTGGTGAGACTCTATATGTCATAGGAAGTTTTGGAACATTGTCTAACATCTTCATCATCGATCTCAACTGGAACATCTTCTGTAATCTTCATATTTTGTATGTTCTTCGACATCTTCTATTTTTCTTCTTCGACATCATCTTCTGGACCACCTTCTGTAGTCTTCTCCTTTTGTACGCTCTTGAATATCTTCGATTTTTATTCTACTAAATCATATTCTAGACCTTCTTTTTGAAGCATCAGTATGTGAATACTGAATCGTCGTCTTTCTATATCGTCATTGTATGAGTACTGGATCATATTCTATCATATCAGTATGTGGATACTGAGATATCATATGTAACTTTATTATCTGCAATATCTGTGTAAGTATACTAATAGCATCAACAATCATCATTACCCTGCTAGTGCTAAAAACTCAACAACAACTAATTCTAGATCATCATCTGCATAACGAACATAGAGATGCTGAAACATCAATACCATTAAGAGTATAAGAATACTGAAGTAACATGTAACTACAATCATTAGTGTATCATTACTAATACAAACTCAATTAATCAACTGATCAATCATCAATAGTGAAGAAAACAAACATTAGAATAATACTGACCAACAACGTCTCAACAATCATCAGTATAGAAATAATGCAACAATAATCATCGAAAACCATCATCATATCAAATAATCATCAACACTCAATAGATACTAGTATAGAAATACTGCACCAATCATCAAGCCTCTCAGTAATCATCAATAATCAACAATCATCAACAACCAACAATATAAAAATACTACAACAATCATCAAGCATATCAACAATCATCAGCAATCAACAATATAGAAATACTGATGATACATCTTTCCCTTCATATTCTGAGAGCACCATCATGATGAGTTATCTGGTAGATCCATCTGGGCATTTTTTCTAACTTACTAAGTCTTTTGAGCCAAACAAGCCTAGTTAGACAGATGGATCTCCCTTGGGACCAAACATGACTTGTATGGATTAATTACTAACCCTTTCGGGCCAAACAAGCCTAGATAAACACACTAATCCCCCTAGAGTCGACAAGTCTTATTTTATTTACTAACCCTTTTAGGCCAAACAATCCTAGCCAGACATACCCTCATCTAGACTGGAATACTCACCACTACATCCATCATCTACTGTCACTCCCTCTTTTGAGAGAGGTCCTTTCAAACTACACCAAGCTTGTATTGAAAGTATTCAAACATTACACGAGCCAGAGTCTTAGTCAATACATATGCTACTTGTTCCTCGGTGGGAACATACTTGAGCTTTACATCTCCCTTCTAAACCATATCCAGAATGAAATTATATTTGATCTCAATGTATTTTGATTTATCATGAAACACGATATTCTTTGTCATATTGATACAACTCTGATTATCACAAAGGATATCAATGACATCTATCTCTGCATCGAATAATCCTGACAACATATTTCAAAGCCATACTTCTTCGCTACAAGATGAACATGCTGCAATATATCCTTCCTCTGCTGTACTAAGTGCAATACTGATCTTCTTTCTACTGAACCAAGAGATCATGCCTGATTCCAAAATAAAAAAAACATCCTAATGTACTCTTCCTATCTTTGGCGCTTCTTCCCCAATCTAAATCTACATATCCATGCAACTTAATTTTTCCACCAGATGTATATCTAAGCCCATAATCTAAAGTTCCCTTTAGATACCTCATCACATGTTTTGCACCAATCAGGTGAATGTGTTTAGGATTCACTGTGTACTGACTTAAGGTGTTTAGTACAAAACATATATCTAGTCTTTTATTGGTTAGGTACATCAGCAAACCAATAATATGTCTATATAGAGTGGCATCAACAGCTTCTGAAGTGTCATCATTAAATAGATTCAAACTAGTAGTCATCGAGGTAGTCATAGCTTTACAATCTAGCATTCCAATTATTTTTAAGATTTCAATGGTATATTTTCCTTGATTAAGAACAATCTCATCTAGATGTTTCCATACTTAAATACCTATAAAGTAATGCATCATTCCAAGGTCTTTCATTTCGAATTCTGCAGCAAGCCTCTTCTTACATTCGATAATCGACTTATCATCTCATGTCAAAAATAGATCATCTACATATACAAACAAAACTAAAATTCCATCTTCATAAAACTTATAGTATAGGTTGTATTTTTATTTAATCTTAGTAAATCCTAATCTCATCTAGAATCCATCAATCGTTCCATACCATTCTCTAGGTTCTTGCTTTAATCCATGCAATGCTTTCTTTAGTCAGCATACATGAGTCTTCTAATCATTAATCTCGAATCCTTGTGGTTGTTTGATATAAACTTCTTCTTCAATCAAGCCATTTAGAAATGTCATCTTCATGTCCATTTGATGTAGCTTCCACTTTATGTTGGATGCCAATGAAAGGATAGTTGTTATTGAGGTGTATCTGGCTACTGGGGAAAAGGTTTCTTCATAATCAATTCCCTCTTTTTGAGATAATCCTCGGGATACAAATCTTGCCTTGTATTTCTCTATACTTCCATCTACCAAATGTTTGGTTTTGAATATCCATTTCAAGGATACCACTGACTTGTCCTTTGGTTTAGGTACTACTTCCCACATATCATTCTTCATAATGGATTGGTATTTCTTGACCATTGCATTAGCCCACTCATTTTGTTTTATTTCCTCTTCAAAAAAATTTGGTTCTTTATCGACTAGATCACACATCAAGGCCATATAACCAGGATATGACTTTGGCTTATTTCTTTCTCGGATGGCTCCTTTAGGAGCACCATGTCCTTTTGCTTCTTCAATTACTTCACGAGCCCACGAAGGTTTTCTCTTCTAAGAAATCAATTCATTTGGTAAATATTCAGGTAGTTGGGGCTCTGTCATATCATGCTCTTCAAGTATCTAATCATATTTTTCAACTCTGACTTCTTTAGGACCTTCAACAGTTTTAGAAGTTTCATGATCCTCTTCATCTTCCTTGTCTTTTCTTGATTTTCTAAAGGTTGTATCTTCATCAAATGTAACATCTCTTCTAAGTTCAACTTGACGGTATCCTGGGATATATATTCGATAAGCTTTTGATTGTTCACTATATCATATGAACAATCCTTTCTTTCCTGAAGGATATAAATTTTATCTTTTCCCCTTGGGAATATGAATGTACACAGGACAACCAAAAATATTTAGATGACTTACCTCTGGTCTTTCTCTAAAAAACATTTCTTCTGGATTTTTGTTCCTAAGGGAACTGTGAGAGATTATGTTTTGTACATATACTATTGTTATTGTTTCTTTTTCCCACAGGTACATTGGGATATCTTGATCATGTATCAAATATTTCACAGATCCCATGATGGATGTGGTCTTTCTTTCTTCCACACCATTTTTTTGTGGATTATAGGGAATGATGAGATTTGTCTTAATCCCTTCTTCTTTACAGAAATAATTGAACTCATTTAAAGTAAAATGTCCTCCATTATCTTCCCTTAGAATATTTATTTTCTTCTCAGAAAGTTTTTCTACTAGGGCCTTAAACTCTTTGAATATTTCAAACACTTCATCCTTCTTTTTCAAGAAGTATATCCAAGTATTTCTGGAGTAGTCGTCAATGAAGGAGGCATAGTAAGACTACAAGATTAATGAAGCGGTTTGCATTGGCCTGTAGATATTTGAGTGAATAATATCTAATATCCCTTTTGCCTTACTATCACTTTTTGGAAAGGGATTCTTAGTATTCTTCCCTTGTGCACATCCCTTGCACACTCCTTCATAATCTATCTAAATTTTTGGTAAACCAGTTACCACCTTGCTTACAATTGGAAGTTCTTTCTAGTGAACATGAGAAAACCTTTTGTGCCATAGCTCACATGGGTTAATGGTACTAGTTTCTAATACAAAATCAGTATGTGCCTTTAGTTTGTAGAGACCTCCTTCTTCAACTCCAATATCTACTACATCATTAATAGTCTTGCCTTTGGTCCACATGAGGACATTTCCATCTAGAAAGGAAACTCTAAATCCTTTCTTGTCGCTTAAATAGAAAGAAGACTCTTCTTTAGTCTTGGGACATATAGGGCATCCTTCATTTTCATAGGCTTTCCAGAATCCAATTTATAGGATACTTCTCCTAACCCTTTAATGGGATATTGGGAATCATATCCAAGCATTACTTTGTGTGAGGATTCCTTTTGTTCAAGGAATGAGAGCGACTTCTTGAAACTAGTCATCTGCTTGGAGGCACCACTATTAATAATCCAGGTATCATTTCATATTGAGACTGATCCAGTTAGGGAAGAGATCAAAACATATTCTTGACTGGATTCTTCATCCATCTTTGCTTCCTCTTCTAATTCTCGATCATTGTTTTCAATAGCATGTGCTTGAAACCTTCTCATCCTATTGATTTGATTTGCTTTCATGGGACATTTAATGGAAATGTGTCCTAACTTGTGGAAATTGAAGCATTCAAAACTTGAGAAGTCTCTCTTGGGTCTTTTAAACCCTTGAGTCTTAAGAGGATGGTCATGATTCTTTCTTTTGCCTCTAATGTGGGAACTTAAGGCTTGATCCTCATTTACATTTATCTTTTCTTCTCTGGTTGCTATCCTCTATTCTTCTTGGACACGTTCTTCCCATAATTTCTAGAATTTTGTTAGTTTCCTTCTTGAAAAAATTACTTGGATGAAAGCTTCCCAATCTCTTGGAAGGCCATTCAAAATTGCCATTACAATTTATGCTTCTTCAACCATGTCACTGATGGCTTCTAGCTGATCCTTTATTTGAGATAATCTTGTGAAGTAAGATTGCATAGTCTCTGAATTTTGAGCTTTTACACTTTTGAGTTGATTCCTCAAGGTCATCTTCCTTTTAATGTTTCTTCCTTCAAATAGTCATGATAGGGCATCAAGCATTTATTTTGGAGTCTCCATGGATGATACTTGAGGATTCAGGTTATCTTTGATTGAATCAAATATGATCATACCCTTATTGTGCTTGGATTTGGCTTGATCTCCTTCTGGTTCTTTCACTTCCTCTTTCACAAACTCATCTAGATCATTCTCTTGGAGGATGAGCATGATCCTATAATTCCATGCTATGAATTTTTCATCCCCTTAAAGATTTTCATCTAGCTTGGTATTCTTTGTCTTCTTTATAAAATTGAGAAGCTCAAATCTAAAGAGATGCAAATATACTTACTTGCAAAAAGCAGCTCCTAATTCACCTTCTTCCTGATGTCCTAGGGTTTGAAGTAGAAACCCTAATTTTGTAGCTGGGATCACAAGTGGAGTTGAATAGTGGAAAATATGTTCCCTCCTGAGGCAAGGTAGACCATATCTTCCTTTTTTTGATATTGTTGATGAAACCCTAGGAAATATGAAACTCTAGTTTGTCCTGACAGTAGTAACAGGTCCAAAATTGAAAATTCTTCGAATTCGGTTCTGTCACCATAGAAACATGCGCTCTTCAGAGGAAAGTTGGATCTAAGGAGCCCTCTTTTCTAGTTGATCTATTGAGGGATTTGTTAAGAAAATAAAACCCTAGTTTTGCAGTGCTTCCTTTGAGGGTGGCTCTTATACCATGTTGAATTTATTTTAATTGCTTCGATGTGTTTGGATATTTAGACACTTAGGAGTTAGTTAAGATCAACTTGTGTAATATATCCGTTAGGTAAAATTGTGTTTCTTTAGTACGCATTTGTAAATATTCTAATCCGATGGTCATGATATGTTCTAGACATAGAGTGATCCAACGATTCAACTTCTCTTAGATCATACCTACCATTGATCCATGGATTAACAACCAATTGGTCTATGATCTCTATTTAAAGAGCATAGAGGTTCCTTGGCCAGTTGATCGATTATGAGAAGCTCATGTAACTTTCTTTCTTTTGCATAATAAATTGCTCCAAGTCGCTATTTGGCTAGGGCCGTGGATTGTTTCCCTCTCGAGGGTTTTAACCACGTGACAAACATCGGTGTGTTGATCTGTGATCTATTTGTGTGAAGCAGTTACTCAAGGTGTTCGATCTTTTGGGACTACCCTGTGTACCCGAACATGGTATCAGAGCGTTTATGAAGAGCCGCTTTCGGTTTTGATCAAGATCTAGAACCGGTGTTGCCGAAACTTTGAAAGGGTTTTTGGTTCTAGATTTTTTGTGCATTTGTGGCTTATGAGAACTATTCCATTGTGTCCAGAGCACCGTTTCCATTGGGAAATAGCTTTTGTTTCATTGAAAATTGTTTCCATTTGTTCCAGAAACACCAATTTTGGCAAATCTGAAGGTATAATGTTACAGTGATGGATTTGTTTTATTTTTATTTTTTAAATATCTCTCATATTTTATCAGTTTTATTATTAGATATTTACTATTTTAGTCTCTGACTATTGCCTTCCTTGGCTACGTATGCTCTTTTCCGTGCACCTTGCGTGATCGCGGCGAATCAGAAATAGTGAGGAAAAGTTTTTTTTCTTGTCTTCTCAGCTACGTATGCTCTTTTCCGTGTACCTTGTGCGATCACAGCAAATCAGAAACAACGAGAAAACTTGAAAATGTAGACTTTCCAAGTAAGCTAACCAATATCTAACCCCATTGTGTGGAAAAAAAATTGTTTTTGTTTTTCGTTTTGTTTTGTGATTTGCAGGAAAAGAAGGCAAGCACGGAGAATGAGAGAGAAGAGTAAAAAAAAATCCCTTCCTCTTTCCATTCTTTTATGTACCTTTTAAACTTAACTCACTTGGTCCAAAGTTGTTTTATTCCTTAATAGGTCTCGAGTTCAAGTTTTATTAAGCTACCTTTTAGTGCATGCAATTTCTATTTTCAAGTTACTTTATTGTAAAAGTGCATTTCACATAAATAAAATAAAATAAAAAGTGAGTCACTTAAGTCTTTTAATTTATTGCCGCACTATTTAAAAGTAGCATTATTGTAAAAGTGAACATCACTTATTCTACCAAAAGTGATTCACTTAAAATCAACTTTATTGTAAAGTGATTGTCAAAGGTTGATCTTGGGAAGAGGGTGGTTATTTTTTTTTGTTGGTCAAGTTAATATCTGCCACGTCACTATTGGGGACATCTTCAACATTTTCTTTGATCAAGCATAACTTCATCATCTAGAATCAGTTTTCAGAGCCGTTTTTTTTTAACCGCATATTTTTTTGAGCTCTTTGCATCCAAACAGTTAGTTTCTATTCTTTTAGCCATTATTTTACAGTATGGTTGCCCCTTGTGATATTATACTTACAAGTTCTAAATATTTCTCATGGAAATCTCATATGGAGGATGTTCTACAAAGTAGGGGACTTTTCAGGATAGCCTCAAGGAAAGAAATAGAACCCACTGATGATGATAAGAAAATTAAATTGGAAAATAGATGTGATGAATCTCGTGGATTGATTGGGATGTCAATCTCTACTAATTTGTGATTCCACATATTTGGAATTGATGAACCTGATATAGCTTGGGAAAATTTGGAATCCATGTTTGGTAAACACAATGAAATTCAGGGTCATCAACTTGAGAATCAATTTCTTTCCTTGAATCCAAATGATTTTTCATGCATTCAATACTATTTATCTAAGTATAAAACTCATAGACTCTTATGTGCAGAATGCAAGATTACGAAAGAAGACAAACAATGTATTTATCATATTCTTTCCAAACTTGGACCTGCATATTCTGTTTTTGTATCTACATTCTACTCCATGAAAGAATCCTTGACTGCAGCTAGCTATCAAGAGCCTAGTCTTGAATCCTTTTGTGATTCCTTAATTAGGGAGCAAGATAATCTCATTCACCTTGGAATAATTAACAATGTAGATACATCTGGGAAATCCTTATTGTCCCAACAGAAAGAAAAGTCTAAGCCTCCCAAGAAACAAAATTTTCGCAATAATAATCCAAACAACAAGGGTCCCAAACCCTCTCAGTCAGCTCCTTATTTAAAAAATGACAAAGGATCCAAGCCAGAAGGAAAGAATACTGAGCATCATTGCAATTTTTGTGGGAAAGATAATCATGATGAATCTAAGTGTTTCAAGAAGATGGCATCCTTGGAAGCAACAATGAAGAAGCACCACATCAGCCTAGATTCATCTTCAGAATCTAACTCTCATAGACATGCACTTTGTGCCTCTAGTTACTCTTATACTGCATCTTCTTCTTCTACTTCAAATGAATGGCTCATTGATTCTGGAGAACCTTATCATATGGATAAGGATCAAGCCATCTTTTCTACTATGCATGAATGTAACACCAAACAAATATTTGTTGGTGATGATAGATCTCTAAGTGTTGTAGGATCTGGAACAGTTCCAGTAGAAAATGGTCATTTCAGTGATGTACTATGTGTTCCAAAAATTTCTTGCAATTTGTTATCAGTCTATCAAATTACTCATTCAGGTGAAGGTAAAACTGTGACATTTACACCTCACCAAGTTGTAATCAAGGATTTTAAAAATCCTCAAAATGTCCTTGCTACTAGAACTATTGATGATATTACCAGGTTTTACAAATTTAACAACTTTGGGTCATCACCTTTTCCTTCAGTTTTTGTTGCTCATAGTGATAACTTGAGCAAACTTTGGCATGAGAGATTTGGTCACTTAAATTATTGCTCATTGCAACAACTATGTAAATACAATATGGTGACTGGTCTTCCGATGGTATGTTGCAAGGATAGTTTTTGTTCAGGTTGTATACTCAGAAAATATCATCAAGACCGTTCTGACAAATGTGCCTCTTGGCACGCCTCGACTCCCTTGGAGCTTGTGCATAGTGACTTGTGTGGCCCTCTTTCATATGCTTCCTTTTCTGGTTTCAAATATTTCTTAACCTTGATTGATGACTACTCCAGACGCACTTGGGTTTAATTCATAAAACTTAAAAGCGAAGTATTTAACATGTTCTTGGCCTACAAGGCCCTTGTTGAAAAACAATCTGATCATCAAATTATTAAGTTAAGATCTGACAATGGAGGAGAATATGTTAACAACAAGTTCACTACTTTTTTCACTGAACAAGGAATTCAACAACAACACACTTTTCCATATACAACACAACAAAATGGTGTAGTTGAACGGAAGAACCGCACTTTAAAATAAATGGCTAATTATATGATCCAATCTAAGGGACTAAGTCTTCAATATTGGGCTGAGGCCATAAATTATGCAAATTACATAGTTAATTGCACACCCACTAAAGTTTTACAGGGTATAACATAGGAAGAAGCATGGAGTAAAATTAAACCATATGTAAGTCACCTTCATGTGTTTGGTTGTGAAGCATGGGCTCACATTCTGGATGAAAAACGGAAAGCATTGCAGCCTAAAAGTAAAATGTGCATAATTGTTGGATATTCTGAAGATGTAAAAGGTTATAGACTTTGTCATCCCCATTCACATGATATAATCATTAGAAGAGATGTTAAATTTGATGAAAATATCTTGGCCTGTGAGCCTAACTTGGCGGGTGTGCCATCTTTGGCCTGCGAGCCTGATTTGGCGATTGTGCCTTCTTCTTCTTCTTCCAACTTCCTTAATAGGTTTCCAACTCCAGTTTCTGATGATGATAGTGAGGATGAAAATCCACCTCTTCCTGCTCATGTTCCTCCAATTGCACCAGCACCAATGCTTCCTCGATGGGTCCATTCAACATGTGAAGCAGCTGGTGATCTTGCTGGTGATCCTAGAGATCAACGTCGAACATGTTCTCAGTTTCAGCGAGCCTCTTCTCTTTTGGCTCAAGTTTCTGAGAATCATGATCCAGAAACTTTTGCAGAAGCTTTAGGAAATCCAGATGGGGATGTAGCTATGGATGAAGAATATCATTTTTTAATGGCGAACAATACTTGGGATCTTGTTCCTCTTCCAAAAGGAAGAAAACTTGTCAAATTTAATTGGGTCTACAGAACTAAGTATGCATCAAATGGAAGTGTTGAAAGACTTAATGCAAGGTTAGTTGCCAAATTTTTTTCCCAAGTTGAAGGGATTGACTACAATGAAACCTTTTCTATTGTCGTAAAAATGAATTCCATCTACCTTGTTCTTTCCCTTGCAGCCTTACATAACTAGGAAGTCCATCAAATGGATGTCAAGTCTGCCTTTTTACATGGTGATTTACAAGAGGAAATTTACATGGAACAACCTCCTGGATATGTTCAGGATAACTCTAGCCTTGTCTGTCTCCTTAATAAATCCTTATATGGCCTTAAGCAAGCTGCTAGATCTTGGTATGCCAAAATGGATAACTTTCTCCTTGACACTAGTTTTTCTAGATGCCATTCTGACCCCAATGTCTATACCAAGAAAGTAGGAAACCATCTCATCATACTTGTTCTTTATGTTGATGATCTTATCCTTACTGGTAGTGACCCTAAACTTATAACCCATGTGAAATCCAGTCTTAAGAAAAATTTTGAAATGTCAGACTTAGGAGATTTGCATTATTTTCTTGATCTCCAAGTATTGCAAACCAAAGAAGGAATATTTCTTTCCAATTCTAAGTATTCTTGTGACCTACTTCGTCGCTTCCACATGGAAGATTGTAAACTAGCCTCTTCTCCCTTCTAGTATGGATTCAAACTTTCTACTTGTACTTCCCCTAAAGTAGATGCCACCTTGTATCACCAGCTTGTTGGTAGTCTTTAATACTTGACTCATTCCCATCCTGACCTTTACTTTTCCATTGGTCATGTTGCCCGTTATATGAAAACTCCTCATGAAAGTCACTGGAAAGTAGCAAAAAGAATACTTCGATATATTCGAGGTACAATTCAGTTTGGGATTCATTACAGTACACGGGGGGACACCTTTGTTGGTTGGTTTCACTGATTTAGATTGGGCTGGCGATCCTGATGATCGAAAGTCTACTACATGTTATGTTTTCAGTCTAGGATCTGGACTTGTCACTTGGGCTTGTAAGAAATAGCAAGCTCTTGCTCTTTATTCAGTTGAAGTAGAATATCAAGCCAAATTTAATGCCAGTCAGGAAGCTTTATGGCTTCAATAGATCCTTTCAGAGTTTGGATTTGAGCAGTAGCAGCCTACTCCACTTTGGTGCGATAATCAAAGTGCCATCAAGCTTGCCAAAGATCTAGTTCTACATCAGCGTAGTAAACACATTGAGCTACACATGCACTTCATCAGAAATCTTGTTCATGATCATGTTATTGAAGTGCTCTATTGCCCTATAGATGATCAAGTTGTGGACATCTTCACCAAGTCTCTTACAGAAGCAAAGTTTCCTAAACTTTGGTATATGTTAGGAGTTTAGGAATGTGTCCTTAAGGGGGGATAGGATCTAATGCCTCCTTCCTTCTCCTAATAGTGTCACTTTTGTAAATCCTTCAATCCTATCCCAAGTTGTTCTTAAGGGGGGATGTTAGGATATTTAGACACTTAAGAGTTAGTTAAGATCAACTTGTGTAATATATCCGTTAGGTAAAAGTGTGTTTCTTTAGTATGCAGTAGTATGCATTTGTAAATATTCTAATCCGACAGACACAATATGTTCTAGACACAGAGTGATTTGATGGTTCAACTTCCCTTAGATCATACCTACCATGGATTCATGGCTTAACACCCGATTGGTCTATGATCTCTATTTAAAGAGTATAGAGGGTCCTTGGCTAGTTGAACGATTATGAGAAGCTCATGTAACTTTATTTATTTTGCATAATAGATTGCTCCAAGTAGCTATTTGGCTGGGGCTATGGACTGTTTCCCTCCCGAGGGTTTTAACCATGTGACAAACATCGATGTGTTGATTTGTGATCTATTTGTGTGAAGAGGTTGCTCAAGGTGTTCGGTCTTCTGGGAGTACCGTGTGTACCCGAACAAGATGATATCTTAAAACAATTAGTCACTAGAAGATCGTTGAAGGAACAACATGCACAGAAACATAAGAACGTAATATTTTCCTCAAGGAAACCACAAGAGAGAAAACCATACAAAACTTCCTCAGTATAGAACTCAACTAGGGCAGTGTAAAACCCAGACAATAGCTGCTCTCTTTGCACACTAATCCTTCTCTCTCTTGGTAAGACAACTTTAGTGAGTTTTTCCAAATGGATGGGAGAGCCTCCCTATTCATATTCTTCAGTTGAATTTACTACTACCCTAGCAGGTCTGACTTCTCTAACTAACTGGGCCCACTTGACAACTTTACACCAGAAAATAACATTCATTATATTGAAAATTGGGTACTATTGACCCAACTTACATTCAGAGGTTTACATTGATTATTTTAATGACACTAATAAGACCAAACAAATCTCCCAAGGGAGGAATACAATACACCTTGGAATATCTTTTGAAGTTACAATAATTTAACACATAATGGGGTCCCTGGAATTTCCAACAACTAACGTGTAGTGGGGAAACCTTGGCTCCTTTGTTTTCTACTGGTCGGTTGGTATTTGGTACAAGAACATTTGGCTTTGTACCTATCTTGTTGAATTTCTTGTTGGCTGGAAAACTGTTGTTATGTTTTCTGTAGGGTGGTGGTTTAAACCCAGGTTTGCAGTTGTCCGATAAGGTCCTAGACCTGTCTTGATTTATGTTTATGTTTTCCTTCCTAAGTTGTCCATGCTCATAACAAATCCTAGCTTTGTGAAAGGTAGTGTCCAAATTTTGGGCATGTCAAACTCAATTCTCTCTGGAAAATTGGAAGGAAGACATCCCAAAAATTGTTGTATCTTCGCGTTCTCATCCTTTATCTAAGGAACATAATGTAACAGATTCAAAAATATGTTAATGAAGGAATCCATGGTCATGGAGCCCATCCTTAATTCATGAAATTCTTTCACTTTTCTATCAAAGAATCTCTCAGACATGTATTTCTCCTGAAATATTCTGTGAAATTTACTCCATCTGTTTTCTTTTACCTCATCATTTTTTGTATGATTTAGGTGTCTCCACCATATAGCTTCTTTTCCATTTAAATTATAGATGGCTAGGCGGGATTTCATTTCACTAGAGTAATTGTGTACTCGGAAGTATTTTCTCATACCTAGAAGTCATTCTTTGGAATTCTACTTGCTATTCATATCTCCTTCATAGGTGAGGGATTTTACCTTTTGAAATTCTCCTTGGAGGTTGTCATCATTTTTCTGCCTCTTTCTACAAGGAGAAAGGGAATTATCACTAGAAATACTATGATAATTTATTTCTGTAAGTTGAGGTGTGTGCTCTTCTTTTCCCCCTTCCCTTGGGTTGTTGGCCTGTTTGCGAGGATTATTTTCTTTAGTTTTATTGGTGGAATGGGTAGGTTGTCCATGAGGGATTCCTCTCGTCATATTCCGAAGTAAGGCTTAATTGATTTCTTTCTTCTCTTTTCTTTCATTCATATTGTCATCTTTGAAGCTTTACGAGTCTTCTTGCAGACTCAGTATGGGTTTTATTAGATCATAATTTAATTCTAACATGATTTCTCCTTCCCATGTTGGGGAATTCATATTTCCTTGTCGACTATTGTATTCTTCTGTATTCATGATCCAGAATGTTCTTTTAGATCCTGCATTTATAATATTTAGTAACAAAAAATTTATGTTAGTTTAAAAAAATTTCAATTACAGTTTTGAAATGTTTATTTCTGCAATGACTGTTTGGTAGCCCCCATTAGGTCTCTTAGTGTTTGAATCTAGGATCTGATACCACTTGTAATGTCCCTAAAATCCATAATAATAATAATAATAAATTGTAGGCTAATAAACTGCTAGATCGTAAGGACATCTTTATTTTTGCTGCGGAATAAAAACTTGTTTGAAGAACTGAACCTAAGTTATGTCTGTTGCTTTCCTTGTGTGCTTTTCCTATATGATTATGTTGTCTACATATTATTGTTCTATACTTTGATGTGTTTATAAAATTACTCTTCTTGTCTATCTTATTTATTAACATTGGCGATACTTCATTTTATGCCTTACTTTCATTCTTTGTGTATTTAATTTGTTTATTGTTCATTATGAAGAGACTAACTTACCTCTGTATGTCAAGGGGTGGAGTGGTAGGGTTTTGTCCCTTAAATATCCACTCAGAAAGGTAAGATTCCTATGCTACGGGGTTTACTTAGTTCATACCGAACTAATGCATGTGTTTATGTTCTTCTACATGTAACTCTGCCTATGAACCTAGGCTTGCAAACGTAATGTAATGAAGTCCTAGCATATACAGCTATTGGAACCTAAATAAAGCTATTCCTATGCTCAAAAGAAAAAAGAGGAAAAAGGGTCCTAAGCTTAGATTACCTTATAACTATGGAAAAATGGGTTATATTATATGCATGCATGTTTATAATAACTATGTGGGTGAAGGTTTTAAAACCTTGGTTGTAAAACTTTTATCCTTTAAACTTTAAAGTGGAGGGGTTTTGTGGTATGGCATATGTTATGCCATTGAGACTATGGCTAAATCCTAGAAAATAACAATATGAGAGGGTTTTAAAAACTATGGTGATGGGGTTTAATATGGTGGGAAAATGTGTGAAGCCACACTATAAACTTATGGGTTTCGATTTGTATGGAGGTTGAGGCCAGGTTGGCGCATTGAATGCACCTTGGTTTTTGCAGGTTTCCTACCTTATGCACTGTGTTAGGGTTTAAAATTCATTTCTTTGGTCTTCATTGTTGTTTGGAGGGAGGTATCACGCTCCAAGTGGGAGCTGCGCATCCATGTTACGCAACCAATTTACCTTGAGCTCATGAGTAGGTATGCCATTGTTCGTATTATTTCACCTTTGCGGTTTTGGTTTGGTTTACAGTTGTTTTGCATACTTCTTATCCAGCTTTGTTTTTGTTGTTGTAGGTGAGGATAACGTGGATACTCTACACTTTGGGAAGGCATATTTTTTGGGTTTCCTGCACAACCTTCCCTGGTAAGCCCCGCGTAACGAAATGGGCCTATACCTAAACATTGAACTTGTTGCATTTTACCAAAGTGTATGTCTGTTGTAATGCATTCTCTATTCATTGTTTAGTTAGATGTTTCGGGTTTATTCGAATTGTTTTGGGAATTATGTAAATGCGATTGTGTAAATCCTTTGCATGGCTCTGTAATTTGTAAATTTGATATTGTGATTGGTTAAAAAATACTTGGCTCTCTGTATTTGGTTTACCATTTACTATGAAATGTGTTAGAACCCAAAATCGTGCCCAAGGCTGTGGGAAGGCAGACCCTGAGGTAACAGCAAAACCGCTTTAGCAAAGGGATATGGCTTCCCTTTTTCCAGAGAGGGATCTCTCACAAATACATAGCAAAGCCATATTATATTGTCACATAATAAGTTTTCGGAGGCTGGTGGTGGCAACAAGGTATGATATATTGGGAATGGAGTCACAAATCTCAAGAAACACAGAGCAGTCTACGTAGATAATGTCTGTAAGAGCAAGATAGCACTTTGGTCATGGTCAATATGTTAGGGTTTGGTGATAAATGAGGAATGATGACATCCCATCGACGTGGAGCATCACAAGGATGAATTCCATGTAAACTTTGTAAGAAATGTCTAGTGGGCATCCAAAACAATGGCCAGAGCATGGGAACATGAATTCTAATCTGTTATACACTATGCCAAGGATGCGAAGAAAAAATAATTTAAAGAGGAAACATGAAGTACATTCATGTATGAAAAGAAAAGAATAGAATACAACTAAGAAATAAACAGGAATTCTTACATCCAAAGGTCAATGTCCAGCTCTGTTTCTTGTATTAAAGGTGGGTCGAATTACATAAGAACCAAAAATATCTCAGGTTTTGACCAAAACCAAAAACCCTTTCTCCCTCAGTGGGGAGTCTTTTTATAATGCTTTAGGCCCCTAAGAATAACCTCGAAATAGGGTGAGAAGCCAGTTACAATCACAATCCAAATTTTAATAGATTGGAATGTTGCATATCTTCCATGGTTTACATATATATAAAACAAAACATTATGGAGCAAACACGCATTCTAGCCTTAACCAAAGCGCAACGTCTCTGGCCTTGGGCTCACTTGTCTTGAAAACGATGGATCTGGACATCCCTTGGTGGCTTGTCACTAATTTGGCTCAAACCATTTACCTTCTTGTTGGGTTTGCAACGTGTCACTTTCTTTCCAAGCATATTTGTGTTCATTCTGTGCTCAAAGGAACCTTTCTGCATGGGATATTAGCTAGCAAGAAGGTTTGTGTTCCATCTGTGCTCAACTTTCCTCGTCGCCCCCCTCTCTCTTGCTAACATTGTTATTCGAGGGGTTTTGAAGAAATGACGCACTACTTCTGAGAGTGACAGGTCTTTGAGGAGGTTTTTCATTCTTTTGTTTCTTTCCTCCTAGGAGGAGGATCTTTCTGCAGGTCACACGACATGGCACATTCTCAACTTCATCACCACGACAGATAAAGTTGGAACATGGAATTCACAAAGGTGGTGATGAAGAATTTGAACCCCTTCTCCTCCAGTATGAGCATCCGATCCAATGGGTTGCTGCTAGTAATGTTCACCACGTGTTGAGATTATGGAAACTGCGACTCTTTCTAGAGGATTTGGAGGGATGCTCATTGAACAGAAAATTATAGGCACAACTCCTGTAGGGGTATGGCCTTTTATTAAGACAGTAATGCCCTCACCAGCCCCAGGAGGCCCATCTAATGTGATGAACATCCTTTCCGTGACCTCGCTCGTGCCAGAAGTTTTCTCTCATACAATGACCGTCCCTACCCCGATGGCAGGAGCCCTTTCAGTACAAAAACCAGGGAAATACATGGAGCTATGCTCACCCACCAATAACACCCCTCAACAGACAAGCTTTTCAAACCCGATGACCATCGCAAACCTTCCTCTAAACTTCCTAAAATTCTCAATAGACTAACATTCCACCACATTAGCTTCTCTTCCACATTCACTCAGTCTCTGTCTTTTAGTGGCTCTGAAGTATGGAATTTATAAAGATATGGACAACTAGACATGGCGATGACCCCGTCAGCAACTTTGCACACTTTGTCGTCGAGTATCATGATGACAGCATACGCGAGCATGTGGGTTTAGGATCCCGTCTTCCTGGTGAAAATCTAGTCGCGTTGTCTCCTCTGTTGTGGCGTTAAAACACCGACTGTGGAAAAGACCCTTGGGGCTATCCCACATTGTTGCCCATCTGGCCCATGGAACATGAACTTGACATTCCTTACCTTTTCGTCCCTACTGGTGACGATATCAAAATGATTCTCTTTTGTTGCATCTTCTCGATTTGCGTAAGGCCATACCCACCTTCCGTATCTCAATTATCATGATCTTTCCCTGATTTTCATACATGCAATGCGGTGAAATTTTGGGTTCAGGAGGGCTAGTGCTACCATGGAGCAGATTCTTACCTACAAGAATGTTTCAATGACATCGAGGTTTTTGAGTAGCTACCATTTCAGCCCTTTGAGGACTTGTCTAAGAATATCTCGTCAACATGATCCCTTCAGAATGAGCAGATCGTATGTGAAAACATCTTCTCCATATCAAACTAACCTTTCTGCAACCTTTACCCAACGGAAACATTTCCAGTCATTCGATCTGGACTCCCTTAATATTTATCGTCCACACGTAAAGGGAGGTCATATTTCACGAGTCGCTGGGGCAGTTTGTCCCGTGCTTGTCCCATCAGCGAAGAAAACACCCACCATAGATCTTTCTTTGGATTGATCCATACCGTTCAAATTTACTCCCCTTTTACCTATTTCCTAGATTTGGAAGCCAAAATTTCCATGAGCACTTTGATCTGGTGGAATCAACCTTGTCCATTGATCTGTCCCTTGTTGATCCTGGCCCTCAAAAAATGCGATCGCTTTAAGGTCGTTCTGTGAAAAACATAAAGGAAATTTTGACCGTGCATGTGATATTTGAAAAAACCATCCTATCCATCAATTTGTTCCACCTCCTGATCACCACCATCGTAACGTTGTCCCCTTTAGCATAGTTTTCATCTAACCCGCGAATGACATTTTTCATGCATTTTAAGATGTGATCGCTTCATTTTTTCTTCTTCATCATCTCACAAGGGGTGAAAAATAGTGATAACAAGTGGCTCCACTTAGGGATTCTATCCTTCCTATAAGGTAGAAAAGAAACCCGTAGACCAAGTGCCAAAATCCATTGGGTGTCTTGTCCAGCTTTGCTGCAATCTTTCAAAAATGCTCCAAACGGACAAAATTAAACCAAATGATGGAACCAATTGAAAAAATAAGCTGAAACTAATGAAAATTTGTTTATAAGGGAAATGATTGTCATGTCAATCTTATTCATTTCTACCTACCTATCCTACCTACTAGACTTCATCACCTGGTCAAGTAATTTCTGACTTCCAGTGAAGCTAGCCAAGAAAATGGTCCAAGAAATCCCATTTATTTTTGTGTTGGAAAGAGAACATTACTGAAAGACTTAGTGGCATGGATTTATAACAAAGAAACTAATATTTACAATAAATACCTAACCATTCATTACCATTTCCTAGCTGCTCCATGTAATCTGCCACTGGATCATAGAAACCCTGATGGATGGCGAATTCTTCAGTTGTTAGTCGAACGTGACAAAAATTTTCCAATTTCCGCTCTTCCAACATCATGCAAAGGAAATGCCTTAGAACACTTTTGGAGGTGACCTATTTATATTTTGTAGCCGTGGCATCAACTTTTCTGCCAGAATTCATGGGTTGATTCCTCACAAGCGTCATGAAGAAAGCAGCATTGCATTCCTCAATAGAACCAAGCCCATCTACCTCCTGGTGATCTTCCTGGTTGAAAAATATTTCTGTATGATCGGGGGCATGGCCATAAATAACATTGCATCTTCCATAGAAAACTATCATCAGATTATCTTGGGGGGGACATTCAAGAAGTATCCCTTCAATCCCGTAATCGAGCGGGTTCCCAAAGGAACCATGTGCAGAGTGTTCCAGGAAATTCTCAAATGATGCACTATGGTCCTGGTTCTGATCCTCAAAAGCCATAAATTCATCATTTTGGTTTTCTTCAGCAAGGGTGCAATCATCTCCCTCAACAGGGTCGAGCAAGAAAAACACTTCGCCTTGATACAAAACCCTTAGGTTCAGATCATCTGGAGAAGTTTCGACTTCAGATACCTCATCTCTTTCCCTGTTAATTTCCATACTTACAGGTTCCCCAACTATTTCCTTAGGCGTGTCATTCTAGTAGTCATCTTCATATTCATCATATCTAGGTGCGCCAAAATCTTGCTCAAGGCCACAGTGGATGCAACTCGTAACAAGATGGTCACAATCCTGAAGGAATAAATTGATAAGACTTCCCACCTTTCCACCCTCGTGTCGATCTTCTTTTTGTATACTAGAGGAAGGTGTAAATTGTCAAGGAAATTTCTCCTTCATCTCACGCACCTCTACCGGGTTCAATTCTTCGTCGTTTTCATTAGTATTGCCATGGTCCAGGACTCTTCCCGACAGTCTAAAATTTTCTTTGACCCCTAACGCATCAGCAAACATTCTCTATAATGATGCCTATTTTCTTTCCAATAGAAATAAACACAAATTGGGAGGAAAAATAGATGCATAATGAAGTTTCACCACACCCTCTAAGGGATTAATTTCTTTGGGCATACCATAATAGAAACTCAGGAACCTTCTGTTGAAACTTGGCGTAGCTTCGCCTTCATGTTTCCTCATAGAATAAAACTATGAGAGAATTTTGTATAATGATCTCCTTACACCCCAAAAATCTAGGAATATACGAGAGAACTCCTCCCATGTATTGATGGATTCTGGATGCAAATGTCTGAACCATTTTTTGACACTACCTTGCAAATATTGGGAAAAATATCTCATACATACATCATCATGTTCTATCTCAAAAAGTTCAAGAAAATACTCAAAATATTGTAAATGTTTCTCAGTTGTAAGGCTTTCATATTCTCCATCAAACTCAGGGAGATATTTATAGTGTTTTGCATGGAAATCATGAAGGATCTGAGGCAAGCGAAGGGGCATGTATCAGCTTTGGGAACGGAGCACATTGGGGTATTGTGGGAAAAGCATGCTCTCACAGATGACATAGCGAGGTTCACCAGGCAGCCTCTCAATGTCAGGGGTCTTGGGCGGAAGGCCTAGACTAAAATCAGATGTACAGGATGGAGAAATACTCTCCATATGTAAGGAAATATATACAGGAGTGAACTCATAACTTTTCTTGGGGTGACATAAGCCATTATATATGATTCTAACAAACTTAGGAAAAGAGAAAAAAATATTTACAAGAAAAGACAAGACGTTCTGGAGAAAACTGAATCTTAAGTATCTTGTCTTTTCCTCAATCCTACCCATGCCTTTACTGTGAAAACATGCACGCTGTGGAACCTGCCAATGCCTTTTGGAAACTTGAATTTTAGTATCACGACATTGGTGGAGCTATCACAGTATTGGAAACACAGGTTTTCTAAAATAACTGGGTGAAAGATTCATTTTCTACTAGGGGTCTGACTATTGTTCACCATTGATGGTCTAGTCTATGACACTATCATCCATCATTTCAGAAGGATTTGAACCCTCCTCCTCATATCGGTATTTTTGACCGTCGATCTCCCCAGTGGAGTCATCTTCTAGAAACTTTAATGTGGAGTGGCCAAGGAAAATGATGCAACCTTTTTCACAAGTAGGAATCTTTGTTTGCCCATAGAAACCCTGTATCTCTTTGAATCTTTGTCATTCTTCCCAAGGTTGATCTTCAATTCCATCCTCAGCAATGGCACCAGTTTTTTATCACCCAAAATTGTGCCCACAGTTATGGGAAGGAGGACCTTGAGGTAACAGTAGAACTGCTTTAGGAAAGGGAGCTAGCTTCCCTGTTTCCAGAGAGGGATCTCTCACAAATACATAGGGAGGCCATATTATATTGTCATGGAATAAGTTTTCAGAGGTTGGTGGTGGAAAAAGGTATGATATATTGGGCATGGAGTCACAAATCTCAAGAAGCACAAAGCATTCTGTGCAGATAATGTCCGCAATAGAAACATAGCACTTTGGTCATGGTCAATATGTTAGGGTGTGGTGATAAATGAGGAAAGATGACAGCCCATCGATGTGGAGCATCAGAAGGATGAATTCCATGCCAACTTTGGAAGAAATGTCTGGTGGGCATTCAAAACAACGGCCAGAGAATGGGAACATGAATTCTAAACCATTATACACTATGTCAAGGATGAGAAGAAAACATAATGTAAATAGGAAAAAGGAAGTACATTCATGTAAGAAAAGAAAAGCACAGACTACAACTAAGAAATAGACATGAATTCTTACATCCAAAGGTCGTCATTCAGCTATGATTCTTGTATTAAAGGTGGGTCAAATTCCATAAGAATCAAAACTATATAAGGTTCTGACCAAAAACAACAAACCTTTCTCCCTCAATGGGGAGTCTTTTTATAGTGCTTCAGGCCCCAGAGACAAACCTCGAAATAGGGCTAGAAGCTAGTTACAATCACAATCAAAATTTTAACAGATTGGAATGTGGTGTATCTGCCACGATTTACACATATATAAAACAAAACATTATGGAGAAAACATGCATGCTAGCCTTAACAAAAGAGCAACGTCTCTGGCCTCAGGCTCACTTGTCTTGAAAATGATGGATTAAGACGTCCCTTGGTGGCTTGTCGCTGATTTGGCTCAAACAATTTACCTTCATTTTGGGTCTACAATGTGTCCCTTTCTTTCCAAGCATATTTGTGTTCATTCTGTGCTCAAAGGATCCTTTATTCATGTGCTTATACCTGGCAAGAAGGTTTGTGTTCCTTCTTTGCTCAGCCTTCCTCCTCACCCCCTATCTCCTGGTAACACTGTTATTCGAGGGGATTTGAAGAAGGGCCACACTGCTTCTAATAGTGACAGGTCCTTGAGGAGGTTTTTTGTTCTTGTGTTTCTTTCCTCCTAGGAGAAGGATCTTTCTAAAATTCATACGACGCGACAAATTATCGATTTCATTACTTCCCCAAATAAATTTGGCACGTGGAATTCACAAAGGAGGTGATGAAGACTTTGGACCCCTTATCCTCCAGTATGAGCATCCACTCCAATGGGTCGCCACTAGAAATGGTCACCACGTGCTAAGATTATGGAAACTGTGACTTTGTCTAGAGGCTTTCGAGGGATGCTCATTTGATAGGAAATTCCAGGAACAGTTCCTCCAGGGGTGTGGCCTTCTATTAAGATAGTAATACCCTCACTAGCCCCAGCAGTCCCATCTAATGTGACAAACATCCTTGCCATGACCTCGCTAGCGTCGGAAGGTTTCTCTATTACATTGAGTGTCCCTACCCTAATGGATGGAGCCTTTTTAGTACAAAAACTAGGGAAATGCATGGATCTATGCTTGCCCACCAATAACACCCCCCGACAGATGAGCTTTTCAAACCCGAAGACCATCACAGACCTTCCTCTAAAATTCCCAAAATTATCATCAGACTAACATTCCACCACATTAGCTTATCTTCCACATTCACTTAGTCTCTGTCTTTCAGTGGCTTTGAAGAATGGTGCTTATAAAGAGCTGGACAACTGGACATGGCGATGACCCCATCAGCACCTTCGCACACTTTGTCGTTGAGTATCATGATGACAGTACATGCAGGAACGTGGGTTTGGGATCCCGTCTTCTTTCTAAAAATCTAGTCACGTTGTTTCCTCTGATGCGGCATTAAAATATTGGCTGCGGAAAAGACCCTTGGCGTTATCCCACATTGTTTCCCATATGGCCCATGGCACATGGAATTGACATTCCTTACCTTTTTGTCCCATGGTGATGGTATCATAATGATTCTCTTTTTTTGCATCTTCTTGCTTCATGTAGAGGTCATGCTGGCCTTTTGTATATCAATTATCATGATATTTCCCTAATTTTCATACGTGCAATGCAGTGGAATTTTGGGTTTAGGAGGGTTGGTGCTGTCGTGGAGCTGATTTTTACCTACATGCATGTTTCAATGGCATTAGGGTGTTCGAGTACCTGTCATTTCAGCCCCTTGAGCACTTGTCTAAGAATATCTCGTCGAAAGGATCCCTTCAAAATGAGCATATCGTACACGAAAATGTCTTCTCCATCTCAGACTAACCTTTCTGCAACCTTTTCCAAGAGGAAACATTTCCAGCCGTTTGATCCGGATGCCCTTGATTTTTATCATCCACATGTAAAGGGAGGTCATATTTTGTGAGTCACCGACGCCGTTTGTCCTGTGATTGTCCCATCAACGAAGAAAAAACCCACTGTAGATATTTATTTGGATAGATCCATACCGTTCAACTTTACTCCCCTTTTACCTATTTAACGGATTTGGAAGCCGAAATTTCCATGAGCACTTTGATCTGGAAAAATCAACCTTGTCTATTAATCTGTCCCTTGTTGATCCTAGCCCTCGAAAAATGTAGTCACTTTAAGCTTGTTCCACAAAATAACAAATTCGATTTGGACCATGCATATGATATTTGCGAAAACCATCATATCCGTCAATTTTCTCCACCTCCTGATCGCCACCATCGAAACGTTGTCCCCTTTAGCATATTTTTCGGCCAACTTATGAATGACATTTTTCATGCATTTTAGGATGTGATCACTTTGTTTTTCCTTCTTCGTCCTCTCACAAGGGGTGAAAAATAGTGCTAACAAAATGTATTTTTTCTTTTAAATGAATCTTCTTGGGTTTTTCGTTGTGTTTGTAGAGTGGATCTATAGTTTGTAATTCGTATCTTTCAAAGTTTAACAATTTCATTTCTCTACAATGGCACATGCATTGCCACGGCTTGATAATGGATACAAATGGTGAAAAAGATGTGGTTTTAAAGGATGCATTTAGTTAATGATAATGTAGCTTTGTTTGATTTATGATTTGGTCGTCTTCTTACATGCATTTGTAAGCACTTGGCCTAGTCCTTGCGTTTGTAACACAACCCATATATATGGAGTATAAATTTTTATGGAAACAAATCATGTTTGTGTATTTAGTTTGTATGAAAAGAGCGTAGCTTTGTTATGTAATTTATATGTGGTGTTTTAATAAATAATAGCAGGCTATAAGGGTTGAACCCAGTGTGAATAACACAACTTGTAATGTGCTGAGTATTTTAGCTTGTATTTACAGGATTCGATCCTGGGTTCATAGATATTTTGACTGTGTTGAAGGTTGTTATCCCTCGTTTCTTTAATGTGTTGTATGTGGTGATTATCATGTTTTAATTATAGGAAATCCACCAATGTGATACGTTTGAGGATGGACTCTGTTTGGAAAAATAAATGGCCAGCAACCAATCCTTACATGATTCGATTCCTAGGCATTTTAAATAATGTTTGTAAGGGTTGGTATTTAATGGTATGATTTGAAAGAGAATGTGGATTTCTCGGCCTTCACACTTTTGGTATTTTTTATATTTGTTTTAAAAATTGTTTTACAACGTAATTATAATGTTTTGTTTGGTTTATATGCTAATAATTTTAAGAGTAATTATGTATTAAGATGATGTGTTTGTTGGCAATATGCAATCTGCCAACACTGTGATTTATTTTTAGGGTTTTGAGTTGGTAATTTAAGGGATTCGATCTCTCGTGTGATTGTTTATCAATACTTTTGTAATTAGTTTATTTAATATTTATTTTAACGATTGTGTAGAGTTAAAATAATGTTTAGTTTATGAATAAATGAGTTTGTTTATCATTAGGGTTATTTATCTAGATTTGTTAATCTCTGGTTTATTTTAATATGTGACTTAGGCTGTAACTTAGGTTGTAGTTTGTTTAAGTTTTAACTAGCAACTAGGGTTTGAATCTAGGTTACAAATTCTAACATAAGTTTCTACACTAAATACATATAACTTTGATAGATGTTTAACCCTAGAATTTAAAATCCGAGTTTTTCTTTAAACAATAAATATAAACTGAAACATATAAACAACTGGGAATTAAATTTTGCAGCTCTTTAATCCAAAGCATAAATACTATAGTTAGAAATATATAAACATGATTTATAGAACTTTTAAAAATATAGAATCCTCATACATGTGACTATTCAATTTATTTAATGGCACAAACCCTGCACACTTAAACACACCTAATTAATAAAAACCAATTACCTCCGACCTTAGATATGTTAACTGAATAACTTGGGAACTACCACGTTCCTCCCAACCATGACCCAGAACCGTTCTTGGTTCCAACATGCAAGTAGTCTAGATCTCTTAAAGGTTAGGCTTCTCTTATTTGGAATATCAGGTTCTATATAAGGTTGCTTTCTTTTGGAAAATTTCTCTCCAATTACTTAGACAATAATAATGATCAAATCCCCAAGCCTTCCCTTAGCTTGGGTCTTTATAGAAAATCTTTTAAGTAAGGGAAGTTAAAATTCAGTTAGATCAAGAATTCATTATCTTCTTGAAAATAGTCTTTAATTGATTTATGTGGATTTAATAATTATTTTAAATTATAAACTTTTTACTAGTTCCTCATTTGAATTTTAGGATTGAATATTTATGTAATCATTTTATTAAATGATAAATACATATAATCCTTATTTATTATTTATAGTTATCCTTATTAATTTCTTTATATTTAATATATATAATTATTCTTTTATTCTTAGTATATATGAACTATATATATTATTGTTTCAACATTTATGTATGCATCATATAACATGATCTCATTCACTTGACACTTTTCTTAGATTATACTATTTCTTTTATCAAGGCCTTAGGTAGGGTTGGTAAACTAAGTTAGGAAGCTCTAGATCCTCTTTTCATGTTGGATTACCTTGTGTATCATGGTAGTTCTTCAATACTTGATGAGAAGCGCATTTGAAATTTCATTTAATCAACTTAAAAATAAGTAAGATAAGGTCAGTTCTTTTCAGAGTCGTTCTTACTCAACATAATTAATTTAGGTAACTCCCGGCGCTATTTAGAGCCCAAGATCAATGCTAAAAACTGGGAGTTAGACCTAGTTCAATTCTAGCGCCTCTTGCTTAACACTAATGCTAGGATGTACTTGTGCTCAACACAAAATCTCATAACTCATGTGCTCCATATCTTACGCTCAACACAAGGTTTTATAACTCATGTGTTCTAGATATTATGCTTAACACAAAATCTCATCAATTATGTGCTTCAGGGTCCACGCCCAACACATTATAGAACTCAATCATGCATTCAGTCTTATGCACAATTCATCACAATAATCATTTTAGTATCTGTATATGCATAATCACATAATAATAAATACAATAAATCATACCACAACAATAGTCTTTGTCCATCATGGTCCACGGGCCAACATATACAAGATAATAAAACATATCCATTGGCTTATTCCCAATATATATAACAAATCAACACCACTCATGTGCAGTGGGTCCTTCGCCCAATAAAGAAACATAAACATCAAAGTATCTCATGTGCAATGGGACTCATTCCCATCATAATTAAGGTCAAAATTCAGGATATTACACCTCATTCAAATCTATATAAACAATTCAAATATATTCCCTTTTGTGATTTTTATCTTTTTTATGTCATTGCAACTCAATCCATCAACATATTGTTCATTTTCCTTTCTTTCTACGATGCAATATAATATAGAGAACTATTTTATTGGAGAATGGTGTTTATGATGGCATGTAAGGTCTCTACAAGCAAACAATGGAGCTGGTCTCCTCTCCTCCATGTGCCTCGAATCTCTTTGAGCCTCACAATCTCTCTCAGTATCTCTGCATTAGAAAACATACTAGCTAATGCAATCATAAATACCCCCCCAAAAATGGAAACATATACATGGCATTAGAAATGAAAAATGTAAAACTATCATAACAAATAATGGCATGAATATTTATAGTTGAACAACTACACTAGAGAATCAACATAAAAACTTTCCATGTTAATTTTATGTTAAATTGGTCATGAATGCATGTATGCACATCAATATGTTCTTCAAATATGAAGAATTGTTATTACTATTTCAAACTAAGCCTTGTGACTCTAACCTAGAAGGTATTTATATGCTTGTATCTTTGTAGTGAAAGGTTTTGAGTTAATCACATTGATACATGGTGAAGAAGGTAATCCAAGACATTATAAAATTCATGTGTTTTACAATTATGTTATATTATAAAATACATGATCAAGAAGATTACTTTCTTATTGAAAGTGGTCCCAAACCACCTTGGCTTCAGGTTTGTCTTTGAGTGTGTTATGTTGGTTGAGTTACCACCACTTTATGTAAGGGATTATTTATAACCAAGTACATTTTTTTAGTTAGAGTGTCTTCAATGTCATCTCTCTTGGTTACATGTTGGCGTTAACAATACAATGCAAATTTATGACTATCCAACTAATGCAAAAAATACTTGTCCTAACCATACGAGGTGTATCACCAATATGCTTCAAATGCAATACTAAAAATGGAACTTGGTGAAACTATAACATTAGATATATTAGTGCAAAGGAAAGTTGGGGAAATTAGAATTTTTTCCCTTGGGAAAAAAGCATAATTTTATATCATTAAAAAGAGAATAAAATTACATTCCAAAAAATAGGCTTGTAACCTGGATCAAAAAACTAAAGGAAAAAATTTTAGCCTACATTAAATCAAGGATTGTAAAAACCCTTGATTTTTCCCTTTCTTTCCCTTCTTTATTTCATCTTGATCCAACCACCTATTTGTGGATGTAGATCCAAAATTACAATCTGTAACAAATCTGACACATACCCAAAAATTAGATATGAATGCTCCTTGTTAGAGTCATAACTCTCATATTCATGGAATTTCTTCAATCCTCTTGCCAGAACATTCATGGAAACCACTTCCCATGCATGTACATTTTCCAATATTATTACTGTCTTTGATGTTTATTTAATATCAGCATTATAATTTTCTGTAACATTTCGATTGAATGTTTATTTTGTAGTGGTGGGAAGGTCCTCTATATGCTCTATTTATTATTCCTTTAAAGAAAGAGGGTCATATGGTTTCTAGTTTTTAGATTTGAAAGACTACCCCTTTTTTTCTTTTTTGGGATAATTCTTGTTTGTAGAAAAGAATCCTATAGATTCCCTATTTAATGACAATATCAACATACAAAAGAAGTATTTTCATAATCTAAAATATGAATCCACTCAAAGTTTCCTTGATTCAATAACATTCTATCTAGAATACCTTTACTAATATCAATCTCCAAACATATATATACAATATATGTAAACAAACCCTGCTAAGTCCTTTTGTTGTCAACCTTTATAAATCTACTTAAGGAATTTATGATATATTTTAAAATCAATTGTTTCCAGAAATGGAGAGGTAGATTTGGAAATTGTACCCAAGTCGGTATTTGGTTACCACCATGGATGTGGAATCGAAATATGGAAACCATGGAGTAATGAAGAGCCTTTCTCTTTTCCAGAACCAAGTTCCCTCCTGAAATTTTTTCTTATAATTCTCTTGAGAACTAAAGAAAACTACAAGAAAAAATAGAGCGCAAAAAGATCTCACAATTTTTGTTCCAACTAGAGTAGATCCATTCATCTATATCTTTTGAGAAGGTCCAGAACCCATTAAATATACATATAACTGCTTCAGGTTAAAGACAGAGGGAGGAATGCTTTACCTCAGAATTCTTGACCACCAGAGATGGAATCTTATTCGTTTTTTTAACGATATATGGAATGGGATTATAAGGCATCTATGATGTTGTGGGAGTCTCCTTGGAGAAAGAAACATCCTTGTAATATTTTGATCAGAAAGAACACCCAGCTCCCACTGCAACACCAAGAATACGTGACACTAAAACAATAGTCGGGTTTCAGGATATCATGTACTCTAAAAGTAGAGACAAATACTGCATTTGTTTGAATCCGTGATTCATACATTGAAAATTTGATGGAAACCATTGAATTTTTTCCATGAGGATCTTTGTGGCCACCACTAAATCCTCCTCATATACACATACAAGAATGGATTTCCCAGTAAGGGTTTTGGCAATAATTTGGAAATGTTCTAAGGGTTCTACCTTTTCTCTGCTATAAATATTCCATGGGGGATTAGGAACCCTAATCTCCTACAAAAACCCCATGGTTCTATCAACCATGACATAAGTTAGAGAAAGGAAAGGAGGGATTCACTTAAAAATGTAGATTTGTTCAAAATTACTTAAAAATATCGTCGATACCTTCAGGTCTACATAGATCTGATATTTTGAAGGAAATAAGTAAAGAGAAAATTCCCGATACACGTCGTAAACATAGGGATTGTTTTCCCTATACACGGGGTCTCCTATTTCCAAACCTGTGATAGAAATTTTCTCCAAATAGACTAGAACAGAGTCTACAATACCCTATCCACCTCACTCGACATACTTCCCAATCATGAAAAACCTTTCCCATTGATCAACTGGTAATAGAATCTCGTCCCAAAGGCATCGTGAACCTGTCTTCCTTCCTTAACTAAAGCTCCAAAAAAATATTTGGCAATGAGAATTTTTCATTTTTCATGTTCTAGCACACCAATTTTTGTTAATTATTTAGCATGACAAACATTACAAATGTTCAATTACATATTCCAATGTCTCTAAGTCTTTGAAAAAATTCCTCCCTTATGATTGAGTATCATGTCTTCTAAAATCAATGAAGAAACATATAAAATTTGAAGATTTATGCCTAACCTCCTCAATGGTGTCTTGAAGTGTGAAAATATGATCAAGTCTATTTAGTTGGATTTTTTTGTATTGATTCAATGAAATCATTTTACTGGTTCTAATACTTGGTTTGTGATTTTGTTTGGTTATTTTGTGATCTTTTAGAGTTCTTTGTAGGGCTTATTTTTATGTTTTTTTACCATATAAATTGAATGAAAACATAAAGAGGGGAGAGTATTTACCTATGAATGAGGATAAATTTGTTGAGGATTCCTCTACAAGTTGAAGTAACCCTGGATTTTTTCCTTGGTCACCAGCCATAACAAAAATGAAGAATGTGTGAGGAATGGGGCTCAAAATTAAATTTGGGGGAATACATTAGGCCTTAAGAAAAACACACACAATTTTTTTTCCTATCCTCCATGGTTTCCGATTGGTTCGCCTCAGGCTTGTCCATCACTACAGCAAATCCTAGAATTAACATCCCTTTTTAGTGTAACGTTTTTTACATTGATTGGTTAAACTAGACGCTAAATGCAACGTGTCATGGGAAAAACTTAAAGCATCTCAAAAAACATATTGTTTTTCTTTCTAGAAAGCATCCTTTGTGACATCCAAAATAGCATCTAGTTTTTTTGCTTCCAGAATAGTGTCCAACTTTGATTCCTAAACAACATCAAGGTTTGGTTCCTTAATAATGTCTCATTTTGCTTCCTAGAAAGTGTCCTCTTTTGCTTCTTAAATGGAATTTCCGTTAGCGCCATATTTGCATCCTTAATACCACCATCCAATATTGCATCCACTTTTGCTACCACTTTAGCATCCCATTTTGCACCATGTTTTACTTTCAAATATGTGCCAATTTTCGCTTCCAAATTTGCACCAATTTTTGCTTAATTTTTTGCATCGTGTTTTGCTTCCAAAATGACGCCAAATATTTCTTCTTTTATTGCACCATATTTTGCTTCCTATGTACTGCCATGTTTTTCATCCAATGTAACATCTTATTTTGCTATCATATCAACACCATGTTCAGCTTCATCATTAGCGCCACATGTTGCATCATTTTTAATGCCTAGTTTTGTGTCTATTTTTTCTACCATATCAACACCATGTTTGGCTTCATTTTCCATGTGTTGTATCCTTTTAATGCCTAGTTTTGCATCTCTCATTTTTTGTCACTAATTTAGTCATTTTTAGTAGTTTTATATACGAATTTTAGTCATTTTGTTTGGTCACTTGTCTCTCATTGTTTGGACACTTATCTCTTATTTCTTGCTTACTAATTTAGTTTTTTTTAACCGATATTATAATATCATTAGGGTATGGAGGAATTGAACCACCAACCTTCTGCTTGTAAGGCAGACGCTCTTCCATTGAGCTAGCACCCTTTAAGAATTTTGGAACCTAACTTACAGAGTCCTCTATAATGGTAAAAATGATCAATACTTTGAGTATCTAATGGTGGAAAAATGATGATAGATTGTATAATTTCACAATATATGATCAAGCAGGTTATGAAATCCATAAATCGTTTCTAGGAATTTTGAACAAAACTCAAGAAATTGGCTTAATGGGATTGGAAAAATCACTACTCCCTAGAAACCATAAGTGTAGCACTATATGAGACCTATCAACAACAATTATCTTAGTGTGGATGCCAAGGATATAGTAGATAAGCATGGTCATCCTAGAGCCATGAATGATTGGATCAATAAGGAGAATAAAATGAGGATGATCAACCCAATAATTGGTGCTTCACATGTACCCTATCCACCATGGGATGAGAAAAATTATTTCTTCCATCAAGCTAATGAGTATCCACAAGGAAAAATGGTTATGATATATTGTGATGCCAATTCATAATGTTTATTCGCTTCCCAGGGTGATGTTGCAGTGCTTGCACTGGGAGATCTACATGACCCCCAAAAACATTGGATATAAGCATATTCATGGGGCCAAAGAGTATAGGATGAGGTTGTCTTTGCTCACCAATATGAAAATCGATACGAACAAGCTAACCAAAATGCTATGTGTATGTTACAATATGGTAGACACAATTTGTATGTTAAAATATAGCGTGTTTCTCCATCAAAAATTGATTCTGGGCATTTCAAACTGTCATTAAGAAGTATGTTGGGTAGTATCTCTTTGAAGCAAAAACAATATGCACTAATTCCTGACAAGGAACATCCACATAGAAATAATTGGCAACAACATTAAAATTCAGTCTAAGCACATACAACTGTCATAAGTTGTTTAGGGAACTTTTTTCGATCATTGCAGCTGTAAGCATGCCTTTGAGAATCATAAGCAAGACAAAGAAAATTCTCATATCATCATCTACAAGTATAATAAAGGTTTTTGTGGGGGTGAAGCAGCCCTATTCTAGGGAATCCTTTTGGAACAAACAATAGTACACCTATGTGTTGAATGCATCAAATATCTTGGATGAGAGATTTTATAGTGCTTTCTTGGAGTATCTCAAAGCAAATTCGATTCCTGAAAATAGAGATTTGGGGAAATTTGAACTACATTAAAAGTATTTTTGGGTGTATTCTAAACAATTTTATCATCAAAAAAAAAAATTCAAACCTATGAATAATGGATCTGAAGGGAATTTGATAAAAATCATGTTCAAGTTGTCAACAACCATTTATACATTTGTATCAATTGGATTTCCTTTCAATAGATTTCATATCAAATTACTATGACCATGGAATTAATAAATGGAATGGAGAGTTTAAAACCTGTACCAAACCATCTTCGAGGTCCTCACTTTAGGCATATGTTTCTTCATCAAGAAACAAGTTGTCCTCTTTGTAGAAGTAGGTATGGGCACTAAAAGGCCCTAAAGAATAAATTATGGATTAATTACAATAAGAGTTAACCATTTATTAATAACTAATATCATACTAAGAGTTGACTATTTATTAATTACAATCGTCCAAAAAAAAAATCTAGCATAAATCCATCTTAAACCTAGATCGTTTAAGAAAAAAGAGTTTTATAGTTGTTGAGCCATGTCTAGGGCCTTCTCAAAGAAGTCTAGCTTTGTTTATGGCTTGTCCCATCCATTTTCATCCTTGTAAGGGAAAATACTTAGCCTGCACTGAATCTGCTGGCAAGTTAAGAAGTCAAACAACACAGTCCTGTAAGCTTCAAACAATCAACAACTCACTCAATCTGGTCAACAACATGCTTCTCCTTCCTAAATGGCGGCCTCAGTTTTGGGTTTGGAACAGTGGAAGTAGATCAGTTGTTCAGGATAATAATCTTCTATGGGTATTTTTATCTTCATATGTGTTCCCTAGAGGCAACTTGATTGTCATGTAAAATTCTACTCATTATCTTCTCATGTACAAACTTGGTCAACTCATTTAGAAGAAAAATTATTCATTTTTTATGGTTTTATTCCTTGAAAGGTTTCTCTGTAAAAATCTGTGTGTTCTCTCTTCTACTATTGATTATAAAATATCTACTTTACTACTGCTACAATATCAGATTTACTTTTCTTGAAGTATTCTAAAGTTAAAAAGGATTGTTGCTGCTATTAAATTGAATCCATGTTAAAAATTTAACAACAAGAATCCCTACCTCTGCATCATATGCAAAAGGTATGAATTTGTTACAAGAGCAGAGATACAAATTTCAAAGCGTGAGGAGATCTTGATTTTATACATGTGATTGTTAATGAACTTGTTGCAAGATCTGGAACATGGCCATAAGGAAGTTCCAACCTAGATGAAATGATCCTCTAGTCCTCTTGACTGCTCCCAAAGTGCTAGTGACATCATTAAGGGGTGGTCAGTACCTTGATGAGATAACCTAGCTCATGTAGGAGAGGAGGACATCACACATCATTATCTTGGTTAACTGACCAAGTATGTATCGACAGGAACTATTTGGTCCCAGACCAGGATGTCTCTGCTGAGAATTGCTTGGTCCTAGACAAAAATACCCTAGAGATAGATAGGGGCCCTAGCCCCATGTTAGGGACTTTTCCATGGCATCAACTTGCTTGTTTCTAGACCAAGAACCCTAGGAGACTACTGGGGCCATAGGGTATCTTCTAGTGACTTACTTTTCCTGGTTAACTGATTAGGAACCCTAGTTAATTGACTATGGTGCCATCCTCCCTAAGAATGGGTATTGCAGCTGCATTATCTTCAACATTTACAACTTGAATAATCATACCAATTTGAAATAAATCTTAAAATATAGCCAACTTTATCATAGGGATTTGCCAATTCTATTTTTTTTACCAAGGATGGAATTTTTAACCTTTATTGTATGTAGGCCTTCATGTGTATTTCGCACTTGATCATATATTTGTCTCTTGAAAAGAAAACCAAACTGCTATTCTGAGATAAACCTTGATAGTATACTTTTGAGTCTATTGTCTAGTGTATTTGTTATGATTTTATACACGTAATTAACTAATGGGATTGGCCTATAGTTGATCTGAAATAGAATCCATAGCAAATATCAAGTGGACTTAATGCTCAACAAAGGAGAAAACGCAGCAAATCACATGGTTATCTATGGAAGCGAATCTTGAGGATATGAGGTTGATGACAAGGATGGAGGAGGTGGTTAACAGTGTGAAGGGCCCCATGCTTATCCAATCCGCTACCAATTTTCTCCAAGAGCTGCATTAGACATGTAAGAAAAATAAGAATTAAAAAATGAAAAATAAATAAAAGAAGAGAGACAAATGACAAAGGAATCCTGAATTGGAAGGTTGCTAGCAAAAGTCAAAGGAGAGGAAGAGTAGTTAGGAAGTTGAAGAGTTGGGAATGCCTATTTTTCCAGCTACTCCCAACAAGCTAATTATTCTCCCAATAAAATTATGCATAGCATTGGAGAAAGGGTTCATTTGCAGAGAAGAGGGGGATTGCATAAAAATTTCTGAGTTTGCAATTGTTAATGCTTAGAGAGCCAAAAAACATTGTTGTGTATGGTGTTAATTATTGTGTGAATGAGGTTTATTTTTTAGGTTTTTTTACTATGGTATGATTTATAATGTATACACCACACACTACAACACTTGCAATTCACCACATGCTATAACACTTGCAATTTACCACTGTATAATTCTCAACATAATTCTCCTAGTTAATTGCCAAATTGATCATGTTATGACTTAATTTTTAGTTTGTTCACGTTGTGGTGGGTATCTATAGCCCCAATTTCTAGTTGATTGGAGTATCAACATTGTTTGTTGTGCATTGTTCATTTACCTACAGTTCACTTGAATATCAATATTCTCGAGTCTGCTTTGCTGAGCATTTAATTATGGGTCACTATGTGTTCTCCCCCATAATATGCTTGAAATGGATCACTGACTCTTATCTACAATGCTAATTTGTGTTACTTTTGACTCATTGGATTAAAAATAACTTACCCTAGTACACATTCTTGCTCATTATCAAGCGACTGAAACCTCAACTCTTTGGAATGGCAGGAAATTTCTCTTCCCCGATAAGGATTGTCACCAAACGATTAAACCCTCTTCTCTTTGGTATTGCATGAAGGTTTTCTTTCCCCTTTGATCTGAATTAGGGAAGACTTCACCTCAAAAACACCAACATTAACATTGCCATTGACAACACCTTCTCCAATATCTTGTTGAGTATAGAGCTATCTTGTCATCTCTTTATGTGAGGTGAAGCACTATACTACTGTTGGCGAAATCTCCACCAAGTGGGTGGAATTTTCTAAAGTTTTTTCTGTAGCATATACAACCTCTTGTCCCTTGTTAATTAATCATTTCTTCAATGTATTCACTAGTGCCTTTCTAAATCTCTTTTAGGCCATCCCTTGAGCTAAAGATTGAATTCAATAAACCTTCTCGTTCTCATCATAATCCAATACCTCCACCTCCATTTCGCCTCCCCAAATCCCATTTCTACTTATGCATTAATACTTGAAGTTCATGTTCAACATATGAACCATGGACCCTGAGTATTATTCAGCTCAAAAAAATTTGAACTTTAGAACATGTTTTCCTATATGGTTCTTTTGATTTTCTTTTGCTGGAATACTCTATGTCAATAGGCCAAATTAACAATTTGCAGTCAATTAACAATTGTTCCTTTTGAGCACTATGATATGTTCATTTTGCAAAAGGGAGCATGCTGCTAAGCATCTAAGAATGGCGTCTTTTGATGAGACCAAGGGTTTTTTATAGATAAAGAATAAGTTTTTTGAACTAAATTTCTAGTGTATGTGGATTTGGGTGTGGGTATGAGACATAAACAAGTGCAGGTCCAAGGACAAGATGTTACTTTTTGAAATGAGGGACTTGGGTTCAACAATGGTATACATATAAAATCATATATATATGATTTTTTATAAAATTAAAAATCTCAAAAACATTACTAGAATTTTTGTAAATCAACAATATTCATAATATCATTTTTAGCAAGTAACCAAAAAATGTGCACACTACATATATCATAAATGATATATATATTACCAATTGAATTATGAGTCATGTAATTCATGAATCCAAATTCTTATTCAACATTGATCCATTGAACATTCATACAATGATTAGAAATGCAGTAAACTTGGCCGTTGATGTTAGTAGGAAATGTTCCACCGACTTTTAAGGATGTTGGGGATGTGGGATCTCCATCTCAAGATGTCTCTCCATGGTGTACATCAAGATGTGATATACTAATATGTATTTGAATCCATTCCATATCCAACGTCCTCATCAATTTCTTAGAGAATATTTTAGACTGTGCTATGTGATCTTAGTTCTTCCTTGGATCATAAATGCATGCCTCCAATGTCATTAGATGTTTCTAATCCCCTCATCTGACTCATCTGTGTCGCCCTTATTAAAAATAAATTGTGCATAATCTTTTATGGATTTTCACACCACCAAGATGTAGGCACAATTCTTGATGGCCCACACATATGAGTGCATCAACAAACCAACTCCTCTGATCTAATCTAAAATCTCTTGCAAGGCCTCTCTTTAGCATACACTTAATATCCACTCTTTTTTTTGTCAATGACGTGGGATCCCGTACGGTGGGGGAAGGTGGTTTTCACCCAGCCCACCAGGGATCAAATCCCACTGAGACATGGCCCGCTGTGATAAGGCTCGAAGGGTAGACGCCCCCTGGGATAGACTGCCACCTCTTCTGGATTGGAGTCCGGGACGTCTCGGCCCTTGCTGAGTCACAAGTTTTTGGTATATTTGGCTTGCAGGCTGTTGGATATACCTGGGGTTTATAGTGGCAGTGGCTTTGAACCTGGGCCTTGCCCAGGTAATCCCGACGTGTTACCGATTTCCCTAACCTAAAAAAAAAAATATCCACTCTTATTGAGCATTCAATTTTGCATGAAAAGGTTGTGCCTTTACTTGGCATGTACACCAAGAATATATTGTGTAGAACTATGCACTCAATCTGAGATGATGGTAGAGATTCAATCCAACATCAGAGTGTTGGATGTACTTGATGGAGGGATTCAATGTGAAAACAATTAAAAAAATTCCACTAATCTACTCAATACTCAATTAAATAATTTATTAGCACAAAGCATTCCTTTTTGACACATAACACGTTGCTTCTTCTTATGTTGGCAAATCAAGTCTCATGTATCTAGCGATGATGCAACCCTTCTCCCATGTGTAATGCCATCTTCTCTTCTTGGTGGTCATGATCTCTGAATCTAAACAACAACACTGCACTTCATGCCTTTCACAACAAATCCCTCACTTTCATACCTTCTTTGATCTAGTTAAACAATTTTGCTTAGAGCCACCCTCTATATAGAAACAAATATATAGATATTCAAATTTACCTCCAGTAAGCATCTTCGACTCTATTATTTTACCAGCAACTTCTTAGAAGCTACACATCACTCTACAATAGACACATGTTATCGATAAATAAAATACAACAGTTGCAATTCACACTCCCTTTTTGCAATTTGAAATCTACTCTCTACACCTACATTAGATGTGCTCTCATAATCTTTCATTTCCTCGGGCCCTTCTGTGAGTTAGTCAAGCCCAGTGTTGCTCTAATACCATCTTAGGAAATAAGAGAAGAGAGTTTCCACAACAAAAATTTCATTGATTGTATTACATCAGCATATCATTTATATTTATTAAAAAAGCTTTGTCTTAATATAGACACAATATTATCACAATCATAACTAGTTGAGAAAATATCTCAACCACACACTAAACTTGGAGCTAATCTAGCTCTCATCGAGCAACCTATTAAAATAACTCAAGAATGTTATTCATGTAGAGAGACACATTTTTTTGACAATAATACAATAACAAATCATGTGACTACATGATCATTACCACACAAGACAAGTGGGAGTTAACTATTCCAATATATTCTTCCCCAACCTTGATCCTTTCATTCTTTATTCCTCATCTTTCCTTTTATTCGAGTCCTGGTCCTTTCCTATTTCTTTGTCTTGGACCGAAGTTATTATTCTTGGGCCAAACCATTTCCACCTTTATTTGGGATGCAGCCAATTTCTTGAATGTGAAGGATGGATCTCCATTTCCTTTTTAATTCAATTCTTTTCTCCATACTCCGCATTTCCTTACCTTCAATCACCTATGCATTTGTTGCTTCATACTGCACTCATTGCATTGCCTTTGAGGACTTAGTCCTTTTTCCCAATGCACGATGTGAGGCATGGAGCTCTCTTTCCTTAATTTATTTGCATCACTACATTCCCACATCGCTTCATCTCAACACCGCCTACCTTCCATTCCTTCTGCATCATTCCCTATGCACTTGCATCATCCACACCTCAACATCCCCTTGTAGGATGTGGAGTGCAGACTACTTCAACTATTTTCACATGCATACCATTTTATCCACAGTTTGCATCAATATTAGAGACCTAAGACTTACCTAGAGTTATCACACAAACTTTCAGAAGAAAATTTGGACTGTAATTAGACAGGCCAACCCATGTCACGAATGGTGAGGATCTTCTTTTGGACCGGTTCCTTTTTCAATAATAGATGGGTGTCCCAAGAAGGTATACACTGTGATCTAATACTAAAATATGCATAGATAATGGAGAAACCAACATACTAAAACTCCCTCTTTGACTATCTTGAAACAATTAAGAGTGATGGTTATTTCAAGCACTGAATTTAAATGTTGAGCACAGGTTTTTAGAAGTGACTATAATAGAAAACCAAATGAAATGAAGTGAAATAATTACATCTTGAGTAAAGAAAGGATTAAAGAAAGAACAATTGACTACCAATCCTTTATTGATGATTCAATCTTTAACAACCAACTAGCATAGAACTAGAATAAATATAACTGCTTCAAGTTCAGTACATATTAGCAACAGATTGTTTGCAATGTGCATCATAATGTATGATAGATGATAGGTTTCCAATGATCTTATCACTAGAAATGGTGGATGGAGGTGAAAGAGTTTCTCTACTGCTTCAATGAGTGTGGTCAATAAAACTATCTAACCTCTTCTTTGTGCTCAAAATCTGAATTAAAGATTCGTACCATCCTCCATGCAGGTTGACCTAAATGACTTTGATTATTGAAAATAAGAAAGAAAATATCAAAACGCTGAAACTATGCATGCTGTTAGCTAAAAATATGCACCTCCTACAGACAAGAGCCGGTTCCCTAGATCTGAATGGTTCAGGTCTAGAACATAACACAAACACCAAATGTTAAACTTCCCCTAGATCTAGTTAATCACTTGAATGAAATGGCATGATACTTCTCTCAAAGGTTTTCCTTGATATCCTCGCGGAAGAACCTGTAAAATATGGAAAACAACAAGAGCAAGATGATAGCATACAATATAATAAACTAGATCTATGCTCATGACCAAGGAATCAAGCAAAACATACAAATGAAACATAAAATATGGGAAAGAAAAGACATTTTTTATTAGAGATGATTGGAGAGACTACAACCTTCATGCCTTGGTGTTGCGAGTTCCTTCCAATGCACCTTTGCCTCTAACTTCACCTTGTCTCCAAATACTCAAGAATGATTTTGACAGAGTTTTGGTATGCAACGCAATTCTTCCTCCTTTCTCCCTTGGGGGATGAGCCAGTATTTAAAGGCATGGGAGGATAGGTATGGTTGAGGATCTCATGGATGAGGTGGATATAAGATCCTAAAATGGAGGATATAGAGCTCCATCTTGTCCTAAACCATAGGGATGAGGCTCCACATAGGTTAGCTTCGAGAATCCTTTCGAAGCTTCTCTTTTTGCCTTGAAAACTCAAGCTCCACTCTTCCAATGAAGAAAATAGGTGGTGTTAAGGGGGTAACACTTCTTGCAATATGGATAGAAGTGGTGGAACCTCTCTTTTCTCATGTATCAATAGCAGTGCTTCCCTAGCACCACTTGGGTAACGCTTTTTGTCAATGGAAGAGGAGCATTACCAACTCAAAACAAGGAAAAATTGCAACGGGATATTTTTTCCTGTCATTTATCTAGGGAAAAATTTGAGGGATTGGAGCAGACAAGGGAATACCTATCTCATAACATGAGGGTGACGAGATTTCGGTGTAACACATGCACACTTCCTTTGGGCTTTCTTTCCTGTTTTTGGAAACCTTATTTCACTATCCAAAAAACTTTTTGTGACAACCATTTTTTCAATCACTTTTATGATGTGTCTCTTTTATTCTCATTCCAGCCTCAAATTCACCCTATTATACCTCCATATATCCTTTTACTGGGTGCATATAATCTGTTTAGGAAAGTGACTTTATCTGGATTTTATTCTTGGTTTTTTGAGATTTTTTTCTCGTAGAAAAGGTTGTTGTTTTGAGTTGCTACTGTAGAATTTTTTTTTCTCTATGCTTCTTTCAACACCCTTTAAAAAATTGCCATGTGTTGGTATTTGTGAGTGGCTCAAGGTGTTTCCTATACTTTGACCATTTCACAAGAAAAACACTTCATTGTTGTTTAGTTCACTCCTATGCATAAATATCCTTCGCTATTCAAATCATAGTGAGTATGTTTTGATGATCTTGTGGATGTTGTTTTGTTTATAGTCAAATGTCATAAAAATTCCTTTGAGTTGTAGCTTATTGACCCCCAAGGGCATGTTTATGGTAAACATTTGGAATCAATGGTTTCAAGCACAAGTTGTGTTATCCAATCCATCCAATATCCTAGTCCTAAATCCATCCAACCAATCCAAACTCCGATTTATGTCCTAAATTCAAGAAATGGGTTTCTCAAACCCACGATTAGGACAGTGATAAAAGAAACCCTATGTTTTGGTCGTTTATAACCCATAAATATGAAGATTGAATTCTTCTTTCTTTAAAGTTCTGTTGTTCTAAAATTTGCTTGTATTCAAGTATTTGTGGTTGTCAACACCAATGAAACCAGTACCCTGTTCTAAATATCATGATAAGATTCAATCGAAATTCAACTTTCATCATGTAATGTACAAACACTGTGGTATTTTTAAGCAAATGTGTAACTGCCACAACAAATCAATTGACTGCATGTCACTTTGAATGGATCAAATTGTGACTGTATGATGAGAAAAATGAGTATAAGTATGAGGTATTACACTGTTATTTGTTGTGAATGGGTTCACCCTCACCATTGTATCTTCCAGACTGATTCCCGAGGGAACCTTTTAACAACATTGGCATACATACTTTAATACCCTAGTTATTAAGCCCCGGGTTTATGATCCTTCATGTGACTTATGTTCTCTTGCATTATGGACTTATAATATTTTATATGATTGTGGAATTTTGCTTCTTTTAATGATTAATTTAATTAAGGACTTATTATTAATTTTTGATAACATGACTTTGAACTTTGGCGCTATTATTAATGTTAATGTTATTACGAGAATCTCTGCTATATTTGAATGTTGTTAACGATTGATTAAATAAACAACTAGCTCGGCAAAGGAAACTAAATGAGTATGGGGGACCATGGATTCCACAAAGTGAGGGGGAATGGGGACATCCCTAGCACCTTATAACTTATTGTTGACTTAACTTTGTCCAACCCAATTCATATTTGCACCTTGGTGAGATTAATAATGTTCATCACCTAAACCTCGTACAACGAACCCTATTCTCAATAATTATGGACTATGGAGATAGTTTTTCATATTGTGCACACCTTAGTGGGCCTCTCTTGCATAGGGAACCTTACTTGGGAAAATATTCCCTCACATTTATGTGTTTGTGGTCATTTAAGAGCCCTTTTCCTAGTTTTTAGGGTTGTAAGCTATTTTCTAGTTTCCACTCTTACACCATGCATTAATGATCCTATTTTTGTGCTTCCATGATATTTATGACCCTATTGGATGCCATATATCACCTATTTTTACCTCCCTATAATTTTTGTAACCCCCTTTATGCATTAGTGTGCCTCCATGTGCTTTCCATGGCTCCACTCCTTAGTTTTTGGGTAACTCCTCCTCGTGGTGCTAATTTGAGAAAGGGAATATTTTCACTAAGCCACCAATCCACTAATTAAAGTTAATTCTCAATGATGAAGATTAAACCTTACATCTCTCCAATTTCAGTTGATCCCTTTGGGTTAGAGTGGTCCTCCTTATGCTATAAATCCATATGCCATCTCCTTGTTGAAGTTCATCTTGAGCTTTAGACCATGTGATTTATGCTATCTAGCTGTGTTGGGAATGTTGATATTATTGAGAGTGTGGTGAGACTTAGATTGAGTTTATTTGTTCCCTTTGCTTCCATTATATCACTCTACCAGTCCAGTTTCTCACATCGAAATCTGGTAAATGGGAATGGCAAGCTAGGTCACATCCCATAGGCAGTGGAGACGGACAGGAAAGTAGTAGTGGGAATCATTGTGTCTCTTGATAGAGTTATTTTTTAGAGTAGTGAGACTAAGAAAGACTCTACCAATGGATCCATGGTCTCATATTGGGGGTGACCTGTTCAAGCGAGCAAGGTTTGATGATGTCTATGGCTGGGAGGAAAGTTGTCCTGCCGCAACCAGTTGCTTATATTTTGAGATAAGTATTTCTCTTATGTTATGTTTTCATTACATTATTTTATTTGGTATACATGAAATGATGGTTGATTGGTTGTTTAAGTTTTTATTTATTGAATGCCAGGACCTGCATGGAGGAAGGATGAATCTCATATAGTATGTAATTTAGTTTCTATTCTTGTTACCTTCTTTCTATTCTTCTTCTTCGTAACCAGAAATTGTAATTTTTTTCTACCATATATGCTCATTTTTGTGTTGTGAGACCTATTCCATCGCGTCTGGAACAACATTTCCAATGAACAACACCTTTTGTTTCATTGAAAAATCTTTCCAGATGACCAAGATATGTTTGTTTTGGTTCGATAGCTTTCGGGTGCCAAGATGAGCGCACCTGTGCTTTTATTGTAAATCATTTGGTTGCATCATTGTTTTTAGTTGTAGATATAACGATGAGAGATGTATTCTATATGTAAAATTAATCGATGGCTACAAGGTGGCCTCCATACGATCTATAGGGGACACTCATCGGGAGTCAATTTTGAGGCTGTAGTTGCAGCAAGTGTTCTTGTTTTCTATGGTTTCGGTGTTCCTGTAGATTGCAGCCTATGTATGCTCCAAGATATGTGGTTGTACTTAATTTTTATTCTCACTAACAACACACACATAATAACACCAAAAAATTAGACTAATTTTCAAATAATCAATGACACCAATACTTGGTTATTTATAAACTATGCTATCAAACAAACCCAAAATACATAAATTTTCAGAACTAATATGATGTTTATCATGTATTATTGATGTTATTGTTTCAATTATGATCTTTAGCTTGCACTTTGGAAATTATTGATTGAGTGTCACAAATAATTATTTAATTAAGTGGCGTAATTAAATAATTAAGTGTTGCAAACTTTAGTTATAATTCAATTTCTAGAATTTAATTTATTTGGGTGAATGGTTAGTCAGATCAATAGTAATTTATCTATATCCATTGTTCTTAAACTTTAGTTATTCTTAATTTTAGCACCTTTGGCCTTATCTCAGGGTTAGACGACACCACAAGTGGTATCAGAGCTTAAGGTTTGAACACGGTGGCTATTGGGCCTTCTGTGAAGTTTCAAGTCACCTTGTAAGCATGCACTTGCATTAGATAGCTTGGATGCATGCACCTTAATAGAATTTCACATGTGAGTTAGTTAATTAAACTCTTATATTGGGATGGGTATGGACCTGAAGTTCATCTAGTAAGGAGAAATATTGGAAGGATTTCTACCCCACCCTTTGTCCAACTAGGTAGATTGTAACTTAGAAATGTTGGATAGTTACTTTATAAACAAGAAGAAAAGTGGTTTTTTAATGATAAAGAACTTATACTAATGTGTAGTATACTAACATAATGTTATTAATGAACACATTTCAATTCCCAGTGATTGATTGAGCAAGCGGTGTGACTACTACAACTGATATTTTAATCAAACCTGTTAAGACTAAGTATTCAACCAGTAAAAGTTCAATAGTAGGAAGTCAAAGATTAGAGATGGATATTGAGGAAGGGCAGAGACCATATAGTCTTGAATATGAGTTTTTTAAGGGAATAAGGTCAATCACACATAAGATGAGCAGTGAACCTTTAAGCTTGAAGGATTCAGTGAGGAGGTGTAGAGAGGATAATGAAAGGATAACTCATATCCAAGAGGAAATTATAAATGATCTAAAATCATTTAATACCATCCAAAGATCCACTGAAAAGAGTCATAAAAGAGGTTATGTGAGGTCTAGATCATGTTCAAGGAGACCTTATCACTCAAAGCGAAAGATGGGGTATGCATCAAGCAGTACAACAAGCAGTCCAAGCCCCATGATGAACTTGTAGGAGAGTTGAGAATAATCAAGCCCCCAACTTTTGATGGAGAAGAAAAGCAAGAGAATATGTTGAATCATGGTTGATATGACTTCAAAAATTCTTCCAGTTGCATCAGTATACACCTAATGTGGAGGAAAGAGTAGCCATATACCATCTGCAAGGTAAAGCATCTATCTGGTGGGATCGACTAGTTAAGTTGAAAGACATCGATGAAGAAAAAATATCTTGGAGGAAGTTTAAGAAATAATTTCTGAAAGAATACCTCTCTGAGCATTACTATGACAAGAAGATGGAGAAATTATTTGAACTTAAGTTGGGAAGCATGACTATGGACCCCTATGAGAAAAATTTCTAGAAATTTTGAACTATGTGGACTTCATCAAAGATGAGAAGGTAAAGATTCAAAGGTTCCTAAGTGTCCTTCCTGAATCTTATAGAGATAAAATCCAGTATGATAGAACAATGAACCTTAAGGATGCCATCTAGAAGGAAAAACACTTATATGAACAAAATAAGAGCAAGGCCTCATATCAAAAGAATTGGAAGGATATGAAGAATAACAAGCAGGATCACAGAAAGAAAGGTTTCCATCCTTCAAAATTCAGAAACAATAATTATTACCAACAAGGACAGTCAAGGGAATATCCTTCACGGAAAAAACCACCTGTGGAATGTTGGATATGCAAGGAAAATCAAATTTCCAGTCAGTTCCCGCGTAAGAAAATAACCTTCACAACATTCATGAGGATTTGAATGTTGGAGAAGTAGGTGGAAGTGTTCAAAGGATCTATGCAACCCTAGATGGGAGGTAAGTTGACCACCAATCCCGAATGACTGAAGTAGCAGGTAATATTGCTAATAAAACCATAACTATTTTGATTTATTTGGGCGCTATCAATAGTTACATTTCACCTAATCTTGTTGAGAAATTTCATTTAAAGAAAAGTAAACTTGAAATAGCAAGTCTACTACAACTAGCTACAGGAGCCAAGAGGAAAATCACCAAATTTGTAAAAGTGTGTCCTTTAGAAATGAATGGAATGAAAACCTTTGAAGACTTAAACATCATACCCTTGGGGTCATATGATGTATTCATTGGAATGGATTGGTTGGATGAACACCATGCAGTTTTGGATTTCCATAATAAAACTTATACTTGTTTGGATGAAGAAGGGAACCAAGTGACAATAAAAGGAATACCTAGACCCATATCCCTGAGGTAGATCACAACTCTACAATTGAAGAAATGTCTTAGAAAGGGAAGCTAATTATATGCAATTCATGTGGAAGAATCAAAAGAAGGAAAAGAGCCAGAGTTGCAGGATTATCCAATACTACAAAATTTTGCAAATATATTTCAAGAACCTCCAAGAATACCTCCTAAGAGGGACATTGATTTTTCTATCGACTTGCTGCCAGGAACAATACCTTCAATTGAACCACCTTATAGAATGATTACTCCAGAGTTAAAAGAATTATAGACTCAATTAGAGGAGCTATAAAAGAAAGGTTACATAAGGCCCATTGTTTCACCTTGGGGATCTCCTGTGTTATTTGTGAAGAAGAAAGATGGAACTCTAAAACTTTGCATAGATTATAGACAATTGAACAAAGAAACGGTTAAAAAAAAGTACCCCTTACTAAGAATTGATGACTTGTTTGATCAATTGAGAGGATCCAAGGTGTTTTCAAAAATAGATTTGAGGTCGGGATGCCAAAAAATTAGAATTAAGAATAACGATATCAGTAAGACAACATTCAGAACAAGCTATGGACACTATGAGTTCACAGTATTACCTTTTGGTTTAACAAATGCACCTGCAATATTCATGTGTTTAATGAATGGAGTCTTCAAAAAGTACTTAGATAAGTTTGCGATTGTATTCTTGGATGAAATCCTTGTCTAATCCAAGACAAAGGAGAAGCATGAAGAACACCTAAGACTAGTAATGCAAGTTCTTAGAGAACATTAGTTGTATGCCAAATTAAGCAAGTGCTCATTTTATCAAGGAAGAATCCACTACCTAGGGCATATCATATCTGATGAAGGTGTTATAGTAGATCCTAAGAAGATAAGAGCCATTATGGAATGGTAAACACCTGAGAATGTATTAGAAGTCAGATCCTTCATGGGGTTAGCTAGATACTACCGAAGGTTCATTGAAGGATTCTCGAAGTTGCTTCATCCTATCACATCTTTGCAAAATAAAGGTGTTAAGTTTGATTGGAATTCGTGGAGATGATTTTCAAAAACTTAAGGAAATTCTTATTAATGCACTAGTGCTAAAAATTGCGGACCCCAAAGGAAACTTTGTTGTATGCATGGATGCATGCAAGCAAGGCATTGGTGTAGTATTAATGCAGGATGGACATGTTATCAGTTAGGAATCAAGAAAGTTGAAGGAACATGAGCAGAACTATTCCACCCATGTGTTAGAGCTTGCAGCTATCATCCATGCTTTGAAGATGTGGAGACATTATCTAATGGGTAAAAAGTTTGAGTTGAGAACTTACCATGATGAGTTAAAATACTTGTTTGAGAATCCTATTTTGAATGCAAGACAAAGGAGGTGGATGGAGTTATTACGTGAATATGAATTTGACATCAAGCATATCAATGGTAAGGAAAATAAAGTAGTTGATGCGCTTAGTAGAAATATCCATGTGATGCATGTAGCAACTATCAACACTAGCACATCAGATTTGAATGATAAGATCATTGAAGCTAGCATTACAAATGAACTTTGTCAGCAGGTGAAAGAAGGGTTGAAACAATAGAAAAATACATAGAAATTTGATAAGTATAAGTTTAAAGAAAATTGGATACTCATGCACAAAGATAGATTTTATGTGCCTGATGTTGGAGATATAAGGAATATGCTTATGAAGGAAACACATGATGTCCCTTATGTCGAACATTCAGGTTATCAAAAAACAGTAGCAGCAGTAAGGAAACAATACTATTGACCAAGGATGAAGAATGATGTTGAAGAATATATAGATAGGTGCATGGAATTTCAAAAAGTTAAAGTTGAGCATCGACATCCAGCGGGATTGTTGCAACCCTTTCCTATACCAGAATGGAAATGGGATGTAGTGACGATGGATTTCATCACCAAGTTACCTAAGATGAGACTGCAAAATTATGTGATCATGGTTGTGGTAGATAAGTTGAATAAGGTAGGACACTTCATTCCAGTAAAGACAACTCACAAAGCAGCTAACATTGCAAATATTTACATGAAAGAAGTATCCATATTGCATGGTATTCTGAAGGCTATAGTATTAGACAAAGATTAAAAATTTACTTCTACCTTTTGGAAAGGATTGTTTGAAGGGTTGGGTACAATTCTAAACGTGAGTACAACATACCACCCTCAGACAGATGGAAAAACTCATTAGAGGAAATTACAACTCAAAATGGGCCTTTCAACCTGTTGCTGCTGCAACCTTTCCCCCGACTTTAGCTCTGCACCTAACTCTGGGACCCCTCCTTATCTTGATTTACTTGACTCTACTGTTGAATTTTTGACATCTTTGGGTATCTTTGCTTTAAAGTTGAACGTCCCTCTTGTTTTCCTGTTCCGTTCAGTTCAATGTGAGTCGTGTGAATCGGTTTTTAACGCCCTTTAGAGTGCGGAAGTTTGCCTTAGCGAGATTTTGGTTCTTTGGCCTCATTTGAGCCTTAGCGCTGTTAGTTCTTCCCTTTGGATCGGGCCTCTTTTGGAAGAAATGGAGTCTTATCTCACCCACCGTTGCGGCTCTTATACCAAAGTCTCCGTCCGATACGCTTCTCTCCGACGCCCGATTCGTGTTGTGAATCGCTTGCCCTAGAGTTCCGGTTCACCCGACGTTGCGGCTGGGGAGATAAAGTCAGGTCCCGACGTGAGTTTCACTCGACACCCGAACTTCGCCTTATTTAGCCTCTGTCGCCTGTTTGTAGCTTGCGTCCCGTCCGCCATTGCGGGTGGCAGAGCAGTCTGTCGTCCGATCCACTTCTCTCCACCGCCCGATTGCCTACGACGCCCGTGTGTCCACTTCCCCTCTTCTTATCTCCTCCGCCGTTGCGGCTCCTGGAGTCTTCTCCCATCCGGTGTAAGAACCTTATCTCATCCGATCCAGGAACCGCCCGACCGCCGATTCATTTTACCGTGAAGTTGTCGCCCGTAGAGCCAGGCCAGTTTCTTTGTGGATCTTTCATCATAGTTACAAGGTTTTGACGCTCAATATCTCAAGTAGTGGATAATGCCCTTAAATTGTATGCAGGGAGAGTTACATGGATCGCTAGAGCGGCCTACAACGAGGAAAAGGACAACCCAAGCTGATGACCGAGGCGCCGATGAGGCGTTTTCAGCAGGTACTGTCAGAGGGTAAAACGCTTGTTGAAATGATTGAAAAAACGCAACGACTAGAAGAGAAACGAAATCGTCAAGGGCGCTGAAAGGTCACGCGTTGAGGGAACCCAGAGGACATCAGTTGTAGTTTAAATAATGGGAAGCCCGCTGAAAGGAGGGCTTTTTCCCTTAGAAAATTTTGTAATTGTTGACTGGTAAAAGGAACTATTTCGTTTTGCGAAGTGAACTGCAATTTTGTCTGCTGGAAAGAGCAAAGAAGTGAAATGTACCAATTCCATTTAATGAATAATGTTGAAGAGGAACTGTCTCGTTTTCAGATGTATTTCATGTGCTGTAAGGATATTTGATGTTTGAACCTAAGTTCTTGTTAACTATTCTGCAGTGTTTTCTGGGGTGCATTTTCACCAAGAGCAATAATTGTTGTTATAGAATGATCGGCTAACTGGTTATTTGAATATTTGTAGTTTTCATGTGCTGTGAGGAAAGTATCAGCTATCTGTGATTTTTCTGACCGTATGTGATCTTATATTTCTCATGTAAGATGATAGCCTCGCTCCCTAGGGATAGTTTAGGTAGTTAGTTTATTTCTGTTTGTATCTGGTTTAGTTGTTTGTGGGCTTAAGACGAGAGGTAAGAACCTGCGCATCACTTTGTGACCGCTCCTTGCATCTGGATCACCCTGCATTTAATTAGGCACGTGCATATCATTCATTAAGTCAAAATACAAAAACTCGGTGGACCGGGCCGCAACCGGTACAGCCTCTATTTGTTACTTGACCTACGGTAGCCGGACCGTAAACCGGACGGATTCCCTATACCAAACAGTCAGCGGGCTAATTGGGAACGCTGATTGGGGATAATCCCTTACTGTTGTCGCCTGCGAATTTTCAGGCCTCAACAGTTTTTGGCGCTAGAAGGAGGGCCGCCAGTGCATGGCTGGCCGAGGAAACCCGTTTTCCCGAGAATATTCCACTGGTTACAGTTCTGAAAGTAGTGTACCACGCAATTCAATTCCGGAAGAAGAAGAAAGAGAAAATCTATACCCTGTCCGCAACGAGATTGTTAACGATTTGAGAAGACACACCAGGGCATACTTAAAGAAGATTGGAGGATTACCTATCATCCCTGAGTTGCCTAAAAGAGAGTACAAGATAAGAGACCGTCCTTTAATAGAAGATTCAATGTTGGTTGGAGATTGGCAGGATCTGGTAGAAACTTCCTTACAAGAAGTTGAACTCCCTTTGAGTCAAGAAGGCCCGGAGACTCCCTACATTTCTCCTGTTCACACCCCTGTTGGTTCGCCCCTGCACTCTCCACCTCAACTTATGGCAGCAGCTAACGCAAATCAGCCACCTAATCCTCCAAACCCGCCACCTGCATGGAAGGCCAGATCACCTCTGAATATGACCCCACCTTTGCACGACCTACCTCAAGCTTTCGAAAAGCTATTGCCTAAGTTTGACCCAAATGAAAATATATTGGTAGATGACCACCTGCAGAGTTTTTATTTGGCTATAGAAGGATTAAAGGCAGGGGAGCATGAAGATGTGGTTTGTAGGCTTTTCCCACATACCCTTAAGGGAGCCGCAGCCTCGTGGTATTTCGGATTACCCGCCAATTCTATCCCAGATTGGGACACCTTCGAAAGGATGTTCAGAAGTAAGTACGCGGTCCAAAAGACCCACGCTGCCCTTATGAAAGGACTTTGTGCTTTGAAGAAAGAAAAGAAGGAAAAGGTGCACAGTTTTACACAAAGGTTTACAGCATATCTAAGAAACTTC
>LPNX010907657.1:0-163495 GCA_001517045.1 Pseudotsuga menziesii
AGAATCTGAATGCGCTTCCCTGTCTGATTCTCTATCAAGGCTTTGAATTCCTTAAATTTAATAAAAGCTTCACTCTTTAACTTCAGAAAATAAATCCAAACTCCTAGAGAAGAATGGCATCTCCCTTCCAGACAACTAAAAGAAGAGAGAAGGAGGATCAAGTTCAGAAGACAGAGAGAGAGTTCATGCATTGGTTGCTAGCACATCAAGCTCACCTAGTTTCATCATTGATTCTGGAGCTTCAAGAAATATGGTTTCAACCAAGGAGGCATTCTCCTCACTTGACATGTCGAAAGGTCCACCAATAGTACTGGGAGATGACTCTCTCACTGAACATTTGGGCAAAGGGAGGATTGATCTTAATCATGGTCAGTTTAGCAATGTGTTGTATGTTCCTGGTCTTGCCTCCAACCTCTTATCAGTGTATCAGATGACCCACACTGGATCTCCAAAGAAGGTCATATTCTCCCCTGATGAAGTTGAGATCACAGAGATCTCAAGTGGTAAAGTCATTGCAAAAGGAGTTGCAAATCATACTTCGAAGGTATACATGTTCTCACACTTCCTACCCTACTCAAACCCCTCTGCTCTTATGATTCATGCTAATGAAGCAAGCAATCTTTGGCATGAAATATTTGTCCACCTAAATTACATATTTCTGATCTTAGTGAAAAAGAGATGGTCATAGGGTTACCAAAGATAAAATTTTCCAAAGGAGTCTGCCAAGGTTCTATCCTAGGAAAACACCCAGAGCATAAATTTGAGAGAGCTAGTCATGAGAGAACCTATGCACCCCTCGAGTTGATCCACAATGATGTTGCTGGCCCATTCCCTCATATGTCCATGAGTCAGGCCAAATATGCATTGAATTTCATAGATGACTTTTCCAGGTATTGCTGGGTTTACTTCCTGAAACACAAGTCTGAAGTTTTTGGCCTCTTCAAAGTCTTTAAGGATTTGGTTGAAAACCAATCTGGGAGGAAACTCAAGGTCCTCAGATCTGACAATGGTGGTGAGTATGTCAAGTCTGAGTTTATTCAATATTGTGCAGATGCAGGTATTCAGATGCAGCATTCTATCCCTTACACACCACAGCAAAATGGTGTTGCTGAGAGGAAGAATAGATCACTGAAGGAGATGGCAACATGCATGATGGAGGCCAAAACTTTGCCACCAAAGTAATGGGCCAAAGCTATCAACTGTGCAGCCTATATCCAGAATAGGGTGCCTCATAAACAACTTGATGGTATGACTCCTTTCGAAGCATGGATTGGGCACAAGCCAGATGTGACCCATTTCAGGATTTTTGGCTCAAGGGCTTGGGCTAGAATTCCAATAGAGAAGAGAAAGGATTTGCAACCCCAAAGCCAAGAGTTCCTATTTGTTGGGTACTCTAAAGATTCAAAAGGGTACAAGCTGATAAATTTGAGCACAAACAAATCCTTCATTGAAAGGTGTGTTTAGTTTCAAGAAGAACCCCTAGCAGCAGTGGAAGTTGGAGAAGCCTCTTCACCACCAGATCCTCTGAAAGTAAGTGAAGAGTTTGTTGAACATGCTGATTCTGATATGTCTGATAGTGATGAGTTTATTGTAGATACTAACATCCCTACAAGGCCAAAATGGGCAGCCAATACCATTCATGCAGTAGGAGAGCTAGCTGGGAATCCCAATGACCCTAGGAGGACTAGATCTCAATTTGAGAGTGCTCTGTGCATGAAGGATCCTATGTTTGCTGAGAAATGCTATCTGATGGTGGAATTAGATCCTCAGACATATGAATATGCAGCAGGAGATCCAAGATGGCAAGCATCCATGAAGGAGGAGTTCAGCTCACTCTAGAAGAGTAACACTTGGGAGCTAGTGGATCTTCCCCCAGGGAGGAAGCTAGTTCAGTGTAAGTGGGTGTACAAAACCAAATTTTCTGCTAATGGTTCACCTCTAAAGTACAAGGCTAGATTGGTAGCCAAGGGCTACTCATGGGTTCATGGCATAGATTACAATGAGACCTTTGCACCAGTGGCAAAGATGGACTCCATCAGGCTAGCCTTAGCCATTGCAGCTTCAAAGCAATGGGAGGTACATCACATGGATGTAAAGTGTGCCTTTCTAAAGGGATATATCACTCAAGATATATACATGCAGCAGCCTCAAGGATTTTCTACTAACCCATCTCTTGTGTGCAGGTTGAGAAAGTCATTGTATGGGCTAAAGCAAGGCCCCAGGGCTTGGTATGCCAAGATTGATAGCTTCTTGCTATCACTGAATTTTGTTCGGTGCAAATCAGATCCAAATGTCTATTTGAAGTTAATTAATGGTTCATTAATGATCATTGTGTTATATTTTGATGACCTTCTCATTACAGGAAGCTCAAAGGATGAGATTGCTTCCTTGAAGGGTGCAATGAACCAAGCCTTCTCCATGACAGATTTGGGGCTCTTAAGCCAATTCTTGGGGCTTGAGATTGCTCAAACCAAATATGGAATCAAGGTGCACCAGTCCAAGTATTCCTTGGATTTGCTGAACAAATTCAAAATGAAGGATTGCAAGCCAAGCAAGACTCCTTTCCTTTCAGGAGTGAAGCTGGAAGAAGCTGATTCTTCACCTATGGTAAACAATACACTGTATAGGCAATTGATTGGATGTTTGGTGTATCTTACACATACTAGACCTGATCTTTCTTATGCAGTAAGTGTGGCTTCTAGATACATGGATCAGCCTCATGAGATCCATTGGAAAGCAGCCAAAAGGATCCTTAACTTTGTTCAGGGAACAAGGACACATGGGATCTTCTATAAAGAAAAATCTGATCTTGATTTGATTGGGTTTACTGACAGTGATTGGGAAAGTTATAGCACAGATAGAAAGTTCGCATCAGGATATGTGTTCATGCTTGCAGAAGGGCCAATCAGCTATTCAAGCAAGAAACAGAGTGCCATTTCACTCTCATCTACAGAAGCAGAGTACAGAGGAGTTGTAAATGCAGCAACTCAATGTTTATGGTTGCAGGGATTACTTGGAGAGTGTGGCTTCGAATCAGAGTACTCAACTACCATCTACTATGATAACCAGAGTACCATTCGAATCTGCAATTATCCATTTTAGAAGCAGAGAACCAAACACATTGATATCCATATGCACTACATCAGAGAGCTTGTGCATGATGGCACCATTCACCTACTCTTCTGTTCATCTTCAGAACAAGTAGATGATATCTTCACCAAAGCATTTTGTGAGAAGACCTTTAGCAATCTCAAATCACTGCTGGGGATTGATGATCATGCTATGAAGCATGAGTGAAGACAATATTTCCAAATTTTGTTTTACAATCCATGTTTAAGGGAGGATTTTCCCATGTGGTGTTTGCCGCTTTCCTTGTTTAAATGGACATGCAGTATGTAAAGGGTGACCAAGAATTGTTGCTAGGCCCTATAATTTTCTGATATATTACTCATAATTCAGGCTTAAGGGGGGGTGTTAGAATAATCAACCCATAGTTATCTACCTTAGACATTAAATTAATCATTTTTGACTTATTTGCCTAGTTTCATGATTCCACCTTATGCAAGTTGTCATTTGCCTATCCATAGTGGTCAAACTTGCCTATTTTGACTCACGTAGTTCTTGGGAAACCTCAAGGAATCAATTATGCTTTATTCCTGGCCTCCTAGGCACCCTTCTACTTTTTCTGCTTTATTACCTGCTTTTTCAGTGCTTTAAGGCAATTGGGAAAGCTTGACTAGGTGAGGTTAACTAGTTTTTGTCCTCCACATCCTCCACTCTTTTCTCCTATGAAAAGAATGTATGAGTTATCCTTCCATCACCTTTTATCTTGCCTAAGTGCTTTTTCCAATTCATGAGCTCCTTAGCTGATTTCGAAACTACTTTATGCACCTATGGGGGAATTGCTTAATTTTAGTAAGCCTGCTTTTGACTAGATTCGAATTTCCTCCTCATGCATTCGAATCCCTTATGTAATTATTTAATGCAGCAACCTATCATGTTATAGGGTTGTCTATTGTACACTGATTCAATACAGTTTAGTGTTCAACTCCATATTAAGTCTCTTCTGTGAGTGATTTTGCATGTACAATTGATAATTGTTGTGAGTAAAATTGTTCTATCACTTGGTTCAATTTACACAGCAAGTTATGTAAGGATGATCACCTCACTTACTTGTGCCCTCATATTGAGGAAGCCTTGAGATTCTTGGCACAGGGCCCAGCTGTGCTAACTAACCCTTTACCGCACAATCAAAATATGAACTCAAGGTCCCATGACCAGTCTGGTGGTGATCAAGATCCACTGGAGTGTAATGATCGTGGTTGTATTAACATGGTACGTGCTGCAAAGGTTGTGACCCATGCGAAATATTATGGTTCGTCACAACCCAACCCAGGAAAAGAGCCTGATCCACCAGGGTCCCCTTTGCGTATTGAGAAACCTATGGATAAACCTGAAGCTGCACCTCGCATTCCTAAGGGAGTCCTTAAGCATTCGGGGCATAATCGAAATTCCCAAGCCACCCAGAACTATTCAGTTGTCGAGGATTTGGGCCACACTCCTTGTGCGATGTCTGCATTGGAAGTTCTTCAAAGTTGTCCTTAGCAAAGGAAGGTGTTGCTTTCTGGCCTTGGTGTGAATGATGATGGTTCTTCCTCCATAATTAAATTTGAAACCGCAGGACTTCAGCCTCGCTTGCCTTACTATGTGTCTCTTTTGATTCACGTAGAATGTCTTAATATGATCATCAAGCGCACTGTGATTGACGAAGGCACTGCTGCTTCTATGATGTCTTTATCCTTTTGGAAGGGTCTGGGTTCCCCTAAGCTGTCTAAATCAGCGACCATGTTAACTGCATTCGATGGGAGATATTTTAGGCCACACGGTATCCTTCCTTCCCTTAAATTCCATTTGGGAGGGAAGACCGTTGCGATAGATTTTGAGGTGGTCGATGCACCCCTTGACTACAATCTCTTGCTAGGTAGGAACTGGATGTACAGTATGCAAGCCGTTGCTTCTTCCCTGTTTCGCATTGTATTCTTTCCACATAATGGGAAGATCGTAACGATTGATCAAACGACATTCAAGAATCCGTCTGTTACCACATCTTCGAGAGCTTCGATCCCGGTCATTGAACATTCTCAGCTGGCAACTGGGAGTGTGGGTGTAGGCATGTGTCCATCCCTCATGGGAAGCTTTAGTTGTCCTACATCTATCCTTATGATAGGATCTAGTTCCAATGAGGCTTCGACATCTACAAGATCGGTGTCTTTTTGCACAAGTCATATGGAATATCCTTGGATTCTTCCTACACCGAGTAATCCGAGCGAGCCCATCATGAAGGATGTGTCGTTGCCTGCAACTATGATAGCCTATCAAGCTAATCTCAAGTGTGTTGCAGAGCCTAGTCCTTCATCTTTATGGATGGAAGAGGAGGACCCTTATGTGCTGTCGGCATGGGCAATACAATCTTCTCATGCACACGACTGCCTTGATATGGTTTTCCCTTCAGATGAAGCGATTATTGAGGCTATGTCGGGAGTTGAGCCACCATGGGAAGAACTCCATCATAGATCGTACTTTATTCCTGAGCTTGACCGCTTGGAGCGTGAGGATTTTAGGGCAGTTCATAGTCAGAGAGTTGGTATTCCTATGGTTCCATTAAGCTCTCTTGGTCATATGGCTAATGGAAACATGGCGAGCATATCTTCAACGATTCCTATCAACATCTCTCGCAATCCTGGCATGATAGAGAATGTCTATATTGGGGCGGAATGTTCCCATGCTAAGATTCTAGAATACACCAAGCTATTTAAGGAATTCCATGATATTTTTGCTTGGTCTTATGATGAGATGCTAGGTATTGACCCTCGTATTGTCAAGCATGAGATTAAGACTTACCCCAACACTAAACCTGTTCGACAATGTTTGCGTGCAGTGAATCCGAGGGAAGCACCCGCGATTAAGGTAGAGATAGAGAAGCTATTGAAAGCCGGTTTCATCTATCTTGTTCCCTTGATGGAGTTGTTTTCAAACCCCGTTCCGGTGGATAAGAAGCAGGGAGCGATTCGCATATGTACTGATTTCCATGATTTGAATTGTGCCTGTCCTAAGGACAATTTCCCCACACCATTTATTGATCATATTTTGGATGAGTGTGTGGGTAGCAAGGTTTTTTCCTTCATGGATGGCTTTTCTGGATATAATCAAATACAGATTAAACCTGAGAACCAACATAAGACTGCATTTATTTGTCCTTGGGGAACGTTTTCTTACTGAAAAATGCCTTTCAGCCTTAAAAACGTTGGAGCTACATTTCAGCGGGAAATGACCTTGATCTTCCATGATCTCAAGTCAATTATCGAAGTATTTTTGGATGACCTTGCTGCTCATTCTCGTATGAGATTGCGTCATCCCTATCACTTGAGGTTGGTATTTGAAAGATGCCGGCACTATTCGGTTAGATTAAATCCTCATAAGTGCATCTTTTGTGTGAAGTTAGGTCGTTCATTAGGATTCATCATTTCTAAAGAGGGTATAAGAGTCGACCCTTTGAAGGTTGAGGCAATACTCCAGTTGTCTCCCCCGAAGAATATTCGTCATCTTCAGTATTTGCAAGGCATGAAAAACTTCTTACGAAGATTTGTTGTCAAATTTTCCAATTTGACTAGAGGCTTCATGCGTCTCTTAAAGAAGGACACCCCCTTTTATTGGGATAAGCGAGCCCAGGAGACCTTCAATGCACTCAAGCGAGCCCTAGCATAGGCCCTGGTGATTAGTCCCCTGGACTATAGCTGTGATTTTCTATTATATGTGGCCATGTCATTACAGACGATTGGTATGGTTTTGGTTCAAGAGGATGAGGAGCTCCAAGAGCATGTCATATATTATTTGAGCCGGAACATTATTGACGTAGAGATTCGTTATTCTCATGTCGCGAAGCTTGCTTTAGCTACCGTACATGCGGTTCAGCAGTTGAGACATTATATTCTCCTTCTCTAGACCTTGGTTATAGCCCATGTCAATCCGTTTCAATTCATCCTCACCCGAAGGATGTGTGGAAATTGAACCCAGGTGTTAGAACAATTACACTCACAAAAATTGCCAATTACACATGCAAATTACTCACAAAGGAGACTGAATATGGAGTAGAACACTAATATGTATTGAATAAGCGTACAATAGCCAACCATATGAATTCATAGGCTGCCACAATAAATAATTACATGATATATTCGAATGCATAAGGATTCCATTTGAATTTGGTCAAAATCAGGCTTACTCAATCTAAGCAAATCCCCCATAGGTGCATAAAGCAGTTTCCAAATATGTCTAGGAGCTCACGAATTGGAAAAATAAATTAGGCAAGATAATAGATGATGGAAGGACAACTCATACATGCTTTTCTTAGGAGAAAAGAGTGGAGGATGATGAGGACAAAAAACAAGTTAACTTCACCTAGTCAAACTTTCCCAATTGCCTTAAAACTCAGAAAAAGCAGGCAATAAAGCAGAAAAATAAAAAATGCACTAGGAAGGCCACGAATAAAGCAGATTTGATTCCTCATGGTTTCCCAAGCACTCCATGACTCAAATTTAGAAATTTTGACCACTTTGGATGTGTGGAGGACAACTTGCATAAGGTGGAATATGGAAACTAGGCAAATAAGACAAAAAATGGATTAATTAATGTCTAAGGTGATTAACTATGGGTTGATTATGCTAACACCCCCGCTTAAGCCTGACTTATGAGTAAAATATCAGAAAATTATAGGGCCTAGCAACAAGGCTTAGTCACCCTTTACATACTGCATGTCCATTTAACCAAGGAAAGAGGCAAAAACCCAATGGGAAAAATCCTCCCTTAAACATGGACAGTAAAACAAAATTTGAAAATATTGTCATCACTCATGCTTCACAGCATGATCAGCAATACCCAGCAATTATTTGAGATTGATGAATGTCTTCTCACAAAAAAAATTTGGTGAATATATCTGCTACTTGTTCTGAAGATGAACAGAAGAGTAGGTGAATGGTGCCATCATGCACAAGCTGTCTGATGTAGTGCATATGGATCTCAATGTGTTTGGATCTCTGTTTCTGAACTGGATCATTACAGATTCAAATGGTACTCTGATTATCACAATAGATAGTAGTTGAGTATTCTGATTCGAAGCCACACTCACCAAGTAACCCCTGCAACCATAAACATTGGGTTGCTGCATTTACAACTCCTATGTACTCTGCTTCTGTAGATGAGAGTGCAATGCCACTCTGTTTCTTGCTTGACCAGCTAATTGGCCCTTTAGCAAGCATGAACACATATCATAATGTTGACTTTTGATCTATGTTGTCACCTGCCCAATCACTGTTAGTAAACCCAATCAAATCAAGATCAGGTTTAGCTTTGTAGAAGATCCCATGAGTCCTTGTTCCCTGAACAAAGTTAAGGATCCTTTTGGCTTCCCTCCAATGGATCTCATGAGGTTGATCCATGTATCTTTAAGCCACACTTACTGCATAAGAAATATCAGGTATATTATGTGTAAGATACAACAAACATCCAATCAATTGCCTATACACTGTATTGTTTACCATAGGTGAAGAATCAGCTTCTTCAAGCTTATCTCCTGAAAGGAAAGGAGTCTTGCTTGGCTTGCAATCCTTCATGTTGAATTTTTTTAGAAAATCCAAGGCATACTTGTACTGATGTACTTTGATTCCATATTTTTTTTGAGCAATATTGAGCCCCAAGAATTAGCTCAATAAGCCCAAATCAGTCATTGAGAAGGCATGGTTCATTGCATCCTTCAAGGAGGCAATTTCATCCTTTGAGCTTCCTGTAATGAGAAGGTCATCAACATATAAAACAATGATCATTAATGAACCATGAATCAGCTTCAAATAGACATTTGGATCTGACTTGCATCAAACAAAATTCAGTGATAGCAGAAAGCTATCAATCTTGGCATACCAAGCCCTCGGGGCTTGCTTAAGCCCATACAATGACTTCTTTAGCCTGCACAAAAGAGATGGATTAGTAGCAATCCTTGAGGCTGCTGCATTTAAATATATTCAGTGATATCTCCATTCAGGAAAGCACACTTCACATCCATGTGATGTACCTCCCACTGCTTTGAAGCTGCAATGGCTAAGGCTAGCCTGATGGAGTCCATCTTTGCCACTGGTGCAAAGGTCTCATTGTAGTCTATGCCATGTACCTATGAGTAGCCCTTGGATACCAATATGGCCTTGTATTTCAAAGGTGAACCATCAGCAGCAAATTTGGTTTTGTAAACCCACTTACACTAAACTAGCTTCCTCCCTGGGGGAAGATCAACCAGCTCCCAAGTCTTGTTCTTCTGGAGTGAGATGAACTCTTCTTTCATGGTTGTTTGCCATATTGGATCATTTTTTGCATATTCATATTTTTATGGATCTGATTCAACCATCAAATATCATTTCTCTGCAAACATAAGATATTTCATGCATATAGCACTCTCAAACTGAGATCTAGTCCTCCTAGGATCGTTAGGATTTCCATCTAGTTCTCCAGATGCATGAATGGTATTTGCTGCCAATTTTTGTCTTGTAGGACTGTTAGGATCTTCAATTAAATCATCATTATCAGACATATCAGAATCAGAAAGTTCAAATATCTCTTCACTTACATTCAAAGATTCTGGTGGTGAAGAGGATTCTCCAACTTCCACTGCTGCTAGGGGCTCTTCTTGGAACTAAACACACCTTTCAATGAAGGCTTTGTTTGTGCTCAAATTGATCACCTTGTAACCTTTTGAATCTTTAGAGAACCCAAAAAATAGACACTCTTGGCTTTGGGGCTGCAAAGCCTTCCTCTTTTCTGTTGGAATTCTAGCCCAAGCCCTTGAGCCAAAAATCCTAAAATGGGTCACATCTAGCTTGTGCCCAATCCATGCTTCGAGAGGAGTCATACCATCAAGATGTTTATGAGGAACCCTATTCTGGATATAGGCTTCTCATTTTATATCTTTGGCCCAAAACTTTGGTGGCAAATTCTTAACCTCCATCATGCATGTTGCCATCTCTTTCAGTGATCTGTTCTTCCTCTCAACAACACCATTCTGCTAAAGTGTGTAAGGGATAGAATGCTGCATTTGAATACCTGCATCTACACAATATTGAATGAACTCAAACTTGACATACTCACCACCATTGTCAGATCTGAGGACCTTGAGTTTCCTCCCAGACTGGTTTTCAACCAAAGCCTTAAATACTTTGAAGAGGCCATAAACTTCAGACTTGTGTTTCAGGAAGTAAACCCGGAAATACCTGGAAAAGTCATCTATGAATGTCAATGCATATTTGGCCTAACTCATTGACATATGAGGAAATGTTCTAGCAACATCACTGTGGATCAACTCAAGAGGTGCAGAGGTTCTCTCATGACTAGCTTTCTCAAATTTATGCTCTGGGTGTTTTCCTAAGATGCAACCTTGACAGACTCCTTTGGAAAACTTAATCTTTGGTAACCCTATGACCATTTCTTTTTCACTAAGATCAGAAAGATACTTGTAATTGAGGTGGCCAAATATTTCATGCCAAATATTTCTTGCCTCATTAGCATGAATCAAAAGAACAGAGAGGTTTGAGTAGGGTAGGAAGTGTGAGAACATGTATACCTTCGAAGTGTGATTTGCAACTCCTTTTGCAATGAATTTACCACTTGAGATATCTATGATATCAACTTCATCAGGGGAAAATATGACCTTCTTTGGAGACCCTGTGTGGGTCATCTGATACACTGATAAGAGGTTAGAGGCAAGACCTGGAACATACAATACATTGTTGAACTTACCATGGTCAAGATCAATCCTCCCTTTGCCCAAACTTTCAATGAGAGAGTCATCTCCCAGTACAATTGGTGGACCTTTCGACATGTCAAGTGAGGTGAATGCCTCCTTGGTCGAAACCATATGTCTTGAAGCTCCAGAGTCAATGATGAAACTAGGTGAGCTTGATGTGGTAGCAACCAATGCATGGACTCTCTCTCTGTATTCTAAATTTGATCCTCCTTCCCTCTTCTTTGAGCTGTCTCGAAGGGAGATGTCATTTTTCTCCAGGAGTTGGGTCAGCATGTCTATTTGCTTCTTCATGCAGGAGCTTTCAGAATGATTGCCCTTACTGCAGTATGCGCACTTGCTCATTTCTCCTTTGTTCTTCTTCTTCTGGGTGTTCTTCTTGGAACCTTGAGGCTCCTCTGGAGACTTGTTCTTGTCTCTCTTTTGTTTAAGTGGCTTCTTAGATTTCCTCTTGATTTTTGAATCCACCCTCGAATCTCTAGCAACTAGAGCTTGGTATTTGGAAGGTTTGATGGTGCCCATCATCACCAATTTATCTTGTTCTTGTGTGAGAGATTCCATGAAATCTGCAAGGCTAGGCATTTTCCAGGCTCGAGCTATCAACTTTGTGGCATGGAAGGTTGAAACAAACACTAAATAGTCAGGGCCAAGATTTGAGAGAATGGTCAAAACTAGTTGCTCATCCTTCTTTTCGATCCCACATTGTTTTAGCTGCAAAACAAGGGTTTTGAACTTGGAAAAATAGAGTTGTAGGGATTCAAAGATATTGAGACTCAGGGAGATCAATTCATTTTCAATTTGATGTCCCCTTATCTCATCTGTCTTACCAAAAATCTCAACAAGCTTCTCCCATACTTCATTTGGTGATGTTAATCCATCAAGATGGAAAAGGAGGTCTCTGGATATGCTCAGACACAGGAGACCATAGGCCTCATCCCCCCTATTGTGCCATTTAATCTTCTCTGCAGCTGCATTGGGCTCTGCTTCTATTGCCATAGTCACTCTGTAGAGGCCTTTCACTCTCAACAGTATCTCCATCTCTGCTTTCCATTCAAAGAAGTTAAATGGAGTCAAGATGATGTTCTGAGATTGATCCATATCTCAGAAATTGTCCCTTCAGTCAGCAGAATTCTCCCAATCAATCATGTCGAACCTGTAATAACAAAATAGAAGGAGATAAATCAATCTAAAAAGGCTCTGATACCATGTGGAAAATGAACCCAGGTGTTAGAACAATTACACTCACAAAAATTTCCAATTACACATGCAAATTACTCACAAAGGAGACTGAATATGGAGCAGAACACTAATCTGTATTGAATAAGTGTACAATAGCCAACCCTGTGAATTCATAGGCTGTGAAAATAAATAATTACATGAGATATTCGAATGCATAAGTATTCCATTCGAATTTGGTCAAAAGTAGGCTTACTAAATCTAAGCAAATCCCCCATAGGTGCATAAAGCAGTTTCCAAATCTGTCTAGGAGCTCACGAATTGGAAAAATAAATTATGCAAGCTAATAGATGATGGAAGGAAAACTCATACATGATTTTATTAGGGGAAAAGAGTGGAGGATGATGCGGACAAAAAACAAGTTAACTTCACCTAGTCAACCTTTCCCAATTGCCTTAAAACTTAGAAAAAGCAGGAAATAAAGAAAAAAAAGCAGACATGCACTAGGAAGGCCAAGAATAAATCAAATTTGATTCCAAGTGGTTTCCCAAGTACTCCATGACTCAAATTTAGCAAGTTTTACCACTTTGGATGTGTGGAGGACAACTTGCATAAGGTGGAATATGGAAACTAGGCAAACAAGACAAAAATTGGATTAATTAATGTCTAAGGTGATTAACTATGGGTTGATTATTCTAACAGGATTATTGGGGGAAAATATAATAAATGGATTTCCATTCTAAAATAATTTGATCTCAAGTTTGTTTCGGCAAAATCGAAGAAGTCTTTAATTTTTGTAGAGCTTATATCGGATTTCCCGAGCGAGGCCGAGGAGTTGGTTTGTGAAGAAAATTTTGTCAATGAACACATCTTATTAATCTCAAATTTAGACCCATGGTATGGGGATATCATAATATATTTACAAACATTGAATACCCCTACTCACCTCTCGTGATATGAACAACGACGATTACGTCACGTCTCTAAGAACTACCTCATAGTGTATAACACTTTGTACCACCGTGGGGTAGATTCCATTTTACAAAGTTGTTTAACTCATGAAGAGCCTAAGGTTGTGATGAATGATTTCCATGGAGGGGTGTGTGGTGGTCATTTATCTGGGTTTTCTATAGCTCAGAATATTTTAAGACCGGGTTATTTATGGCCATCGATCTTTAAGGATTGTGTTGATGCGGTCAAGAAGTGCCACCCTTTCTAGGTGTTCGCACGTAATATGTACTCAAAACCTACCTCGTTACATCCCATTATCACCGTCGGTCCCTTCACTAAGTGGGGGCTCGATTTTATGGATTGCAACCCAGTTTCGGCTGGGGGGCACCATCATATTATAGTGGCTATTGATTACTTCACAAAATGGGCTGAGGCTATTCCTACAGTAAAATCTGACGGTGAGACAACCGCTCACTTCGTATTCAACCAAATTATTACTCAGTTTGGGATTCCGAAAGAGCTTGTCACTAACCATGGCTCGCACTTTCAGAACCATATGATGGAAGAGTTGGCATCGAAGTTAGGGTACAAGTAAGAGAATTCCTCTTCTTACTACGCTGAAGAAAATGGACAGGTATAAGCAGTGAATAAATCATTCAAATCCATTCTCCAACGAACCATTGCACAAAGCAAGAATAATTGGCACATCATGTTATATCCTGCTTTGTGGGCATATCGAACCGCTGTTAAGACTACCACTGGTTTTTCTCCATATCAACTTGTACATGGAGTGGAGTCGATATTTCCAGTTGAATGCGAGATTCCTTCTTTGAAGCTAGATGTAGAACTCTTACCAGACACTTCACCATTGTAGCAGCATTTGGTTTACCTTGAGCAACTTGATGAGCAGTGTCGAGATGCCTTGGTGGCTTTAAAATTCAATAAACGTTGTGTAAAGGTCTAGTATGATAAGTCTGTCTGTCCAAGGAGGTTTAGTGAAGGAGACGTGGTCCTTTTGTGGGATCAACCAAAAGAACCCTTGGGGCCAAGGAAATTTAATCCTATGTGGCGAGGTCCTTATGTGGTCAAGCGTGTGTTAGAGAAGGGTGCATATGAGTTAGTGGATTACGAAGGAATGGCCTTGGTGGACCCTAGAAATGAGCTCTATCTCAAGAAATACTATGTATGATCTTCAGCCAAGGCTGCTTATTGTATATTATTGTACAATTTTGCATAGTTAGTTCTGTTTCTTATCGTGATCGGGTTTGTGATTAGTTTCTGTTTCTTTTGGCAGATGTCAATGGAATCTTCCACCTACATAGGATTCGCGGATGGTGCGAGCCGTCACTCTCAACACTCTACCTCTGTTGCTTGGGTGATTTATACTCCTATGGGTCAGGTACTATCTTAAGTAGGCATATGTCTATAGCCATATTCCAACAATGTTGCTGAATATAGTGCCATCATTGAGCTTCTATGAGATGCCATTTCACATGGCGTTCTCTCTCTTGAGGTACGTCTTGATTCGGAGTTAGTAGTGTCACAACTTAATGGTTTGTACCATGTCAGAGATCCGACATTATTGAGAAGATTCTTACATGTGAGATTGTTAGAACGGTAATTTGACAATATAACATATATACATATTCCAATAAATAATAATCAAGTTGCTAACTCATATGCTAACGACGTGTTAGATTGGCATTTGTTTCATTCACAATAAATTAATCACAAACACAATTTTTACACTTGTAAATAAATAAACCGATCACCATAAAAAATTTATATATAAAAACCAAAATGTGATAATACATAGTGTCATGATACAAAATTGGGGATCTTGAGCCACCAACATATAATACACGGTAGTACAAAATGTATACACTCCTAGGTGTCTAATCCTGTGGAGGAGGAGGAGGGTTGTGATCATGGAAGGTTACTACGGCTCTAGCTAGCCATCAGAATAATCGCACCCATGTGTGTGGTACACCCACCACCTGCCGCTGTATAGCCTCAGGAAAGTCCTAGACTTGCGCCATGGGAACCCTGTGTGTCAGTCTCACAAAATTGGTATGAATGCTCTGGAGCATCCGCTCCGCATCCACACCTGTGATATCATCTCCTCTTCCCCTCCGTCTATGATGAGGGAAGCCTTCTAGCCGCTGTGGTCCCACATCTGCACATAAATGGTAGATTTCACTATGGATTGTCACGCAAAAATATGTCTTTTTGATTCCATATAATCAAGAAAACACAAAAAAAAATTAAATAACTCAAAAAATTTAAAAAAGAGAGGGTTGAGATTCGTTACCTATATCTCCATATGCCGATCCTAGTGGTAGCGGCATGTCTGGTCCCCCCCGGAAATCTATCCCTGCATAGGGGTAGTCATCAATGGAAAATATCTGTCGTCACCACCATGGAAAGAAGTCAGCTGGATATGGGTTGGCCACCCTACCACCCCCCAGTCTGCACATAGCATTTTCCCAACGCCATTGGGCCGGATCTCGAACCCCGTGAAGAGGAACGTCCACTCTGGGGCTCAATCCTGGAACACGCTCGAAGAAAAACATGCTAAAAATACTGCTGAACCCAAAGTTTCACACTCTACCTGCCTTACACTCACTGAGCTGATGTTTCATGTTGCTCAGTAGTGTAGTGCTCCAGTTGTAAATCGTGGGTCTCATGCACTCTACTACATAGAACATCAGAGGACGCGAGGCCTGGTGGAGTGATGCCAAGCCTGCTATCCTACCCAATCTCAATAGTATGGCCTTTAGGCCCAGCACCTGTATAGCATTGGTAGGGACCTGAATCCCCACCTTCTATGTGTCTGGATAGCAGTACACCGCAATGCACTCATCGATAGTCAGGCCACCTCCTGGCCCACCATGAGAATGAAGGTTCACTACTTCCCCTCGTCTAGAAATCCCTGTAATGAAGTATATGTCCTCCACCTTTATAGTGAGGGACATCCCATCTATCTGGAAGGACTCCGATTCTGGATCCCAGTAATCCACCAGCATCTGTAATAGTCTTGTTTTGGCCCTCAAACCACCAAGACACCAAAACTTGTAGAGTCCGCATGCACGTAGATCTTGTTGAGCCATTAGATCGGCCCCTACTGCTTCCTCTACCTCACCATGTTCATGCTCTCTCCACTTTAGGACCATCCTGCACAAGAAATTACAAATTTGCCCATTAGATTATTGAAAAAACCTTATGCACAGCCTCATACGCGACTGTTTTCAAAATAGTCGCATATGTACGTGGGCTTGGGGGCATTTTTCACGTATATCCATCCCTATACATGAAAAAACCCTCGATTTTCGCGTGGGCCACAGCGCCCATTTTAGTTTGGCCTAGAAAGCTTAATTGACCATGGAATTTCACAAAAATTGCATCAAAATGAAAGAGAAGAGCATGGGTAAATACCTAGAAGAAACAGTAGTGGATTCTAGTGGTTGTATCTCCTGGAATTCGCTGTGGAAAATCTAAGCTCAAATGGGTAAAAGTTTCAAATGTTTTATAATATTTTGAATTGTTTACTATTTATAGAAATTTTTCAAATATTTGAAAATTTTTACCCCCTTTCCTATAGTTTCGACATTTTCTAACCATTTTGGACAGTTTTTGACATAATTCATGATGTAGAAGACCTTTTTCAGTGTTGTTTCAGCCGTTGGATTGACCCATTCGTGCTGATCTCAGGTATCATGTCTAAACTAGCATATAGGTTAGGTTTCATCACCATTTTCATTTTGCATAACCTTATGACCATCTCATCATGACCTTAGGTACGAACCCACTCTATTATGTCACGGAACCTTCTTGCTGCTTTAGAAGTGGCATGATATGAGTGGTAGAGATTCACCTTACATGGGTACCCTATTTAGCACCTTATTTTCATTTGGTGCCCATGCTAACATTTTCTCCTTTAGGGTGTGGGAGTCTGTTGTATAGTACCACCATGACATTTTGCAAGAGCCTCATATTCCTCTTGATCTTTTGCTGCCCTATTTCCCTCATGACTCCCTCATGTCAAGTTGTGAATGCATTATCATGAGCTTTTATTGCTTTATTGAGATTTGTGTCGGCTCCCTTGACATTGCATATTCAACCATATAGCTTGAGCTTGTCTCATGTCTAGCCATGCAGAGCCATCTTTTATATCCTTCGCAGCTTGTTTCCCTTTTACCGGGAGGGGTTTTTCCCCCGAGTGTCGATATCCTACACGTGTATCCTTGCATTGAGCATAGGTATGTTCCACTGCTTGGAACTAGTTTTTTTTCCCTTACGACACTCGTCTCCTCCTAGTTTGTAACTATAAAGCCATTTTATTCTATTTCAAGCTTTTTAACTAACTGAAAAATTCCAAAAAAAATCAAAAAACCAAAAATCCGAACAAGGAAAGATGTTATATATGGCAGCTGTCGAGTCGTGTCACCTTCGAACAGAGCACTGTATATCACATCCATTGGTTGGGTTATAGTTTTACTTTAGCAGTTGTACTCATTTATCTGAGTTTATCTCCACCGACTGGTTAAGCTTCTAGTCCCTATGGAGCCTCTATCGATGCCTCCTATGTCGCAGAGATGTCCCAGTTTGTATATCGAGTCTATTCTACCTTCATTCAGTCACCATACACCGTTATGCTCTTTTTCGAAGGAAGTTGAAGCCTGATTCGGCCATTCCTCATTTATCTTGACTTTGCATGTCGACCATTCCCGGTACAATTACTAGATCGTGCACCTTATGATTGAGTCCTTCCACATTATACAGCTTTGCTGAGTACCTCGTGTTGGATGATGTGGGATTCCTTAATGCCCTCCTTCCAGCGGATTTCATCCCATCGACTTCAGATCATTTATTCTGGGATTGGAATCTAGAGTCATTTTGAGTGCCTTCAGACTTGTAGTCATCAGTGGCAGGTTCTCTCGCCATCGAAAATCTTTGGGAATACATCAATGTCCCCTGATCGATGGATCCTCTCAAGTGTTCAACCTCAACACATTTATTCACACTTGTTAGTTTGCACTCTAGTACCTTGATTCCCATTTTCATTATCGATGGGTGATCTCGCATCTGTTAACAGTATACATTAATGACTGATAATCAAATGATGGAATACTATGTTTGACCTCGACACCTCTATTCGCATAGTAGGACATGTACTCGTAGCGGTTTGTGTAGAAGACTTTCCAGATTAGTGGCATCCCTTATATGCTACCTCCTTGATCATTCCAGTGTTCATGAGATTTCAGCTCTCATGACTTGATTACAGTATATGTCAGACATTTTCAGCCATTATGGAGATCTTGATCTGTTATATATCTTCATCCATTATTTAGATCATGGTCCTTTGTATATCTTCATCATGGAGATTCTGATCTATGTATGTTGTACGTGGTGATGACCACTTATGTGATATCTTGTATCATGCCTATTCATGGCCATTGTACTCTTATGTATCCAGGACTGCTATATGTATTTGCAGTTATATGCAGAGTTGTATTATTGTACTATGCTTATTGGATGGATGGTCTTCCATTTGGGATACTTCATCACTCCACTTCTGGGATGGACTTATAATGTATTTCGGCCATCGTATGACCCCTCTGACCTCACACATTAGGGGGCATCTGTTATAGCTGATTTTACCACTCAAGGTGAATCACACTTTGTATGGCCTTCCCCTGTCCCATTGTAGAGTCCTTGGACCCCATGGACCATTTTTTGTCCTTTGATGTTTCCTTGACCATCCCTAAAAACATGAAAAAAATGATACACGTGACTTTTAAACCTATAAGCACGTATATACGCGGGTTTGACCACTAAAACCGCGTACATTGGGATGTGTACAAAATCCAAATCCTTTTGGAATTTTCCTTGACATGGATTCGACTCACTTGACTCCTGGCCTTCCCTATGCCTTGAGATCGCTCGGATTCGACCTTTCATTACCCCTTTGAAAAGCTATATAAGGAACTCTATGGTACATTGAAGGAATATGAGAGAATTGAGAGCAAAGAAACTATAGTCCATTGTTGCTGAAACTTATGCTTGAGTCTGCATCCCTTTGTCCCTTGGAGCACTTTTTTGTTCTTCCCAAGCTTGCCTTTTGCTTGTGAGCTTGCTATCGAGAGATGGAGGATTGAGGTGATGGAAGCCCAAGTGGGGGATTCAGTTTCTTCGATTCGCTGACGTGCCGTCAGAGGTTGTATCTTGTAATCTCTGATTTATATTAATAGAAATATCTTTTCATGTCCAATAATGTGTGTTTGAATGCATATTTTATCCATTGGATTATGTCAAATTCTTATACATTATTGATTATATATGCTAGAATAGATCTAACACCATGATATATAGAATGCTTGTATTTTTTACTTGTTGTTGAGGAAGTAATCTATCAATTCAAGCTGAAGTTGGAAAGCTCAACGGGGATCTACTTCAACCGTCTGGAATAAGGTACGAGGTCTGATCCTTTAGTGTTAGACATTTATTTTCTATTGCATATTGGAAAGGATTGATTTCTGGATTCAAGCTGTCTATTGTGATACCCCAAGCCATAGGAATTTCTCTCCATAACAGTCAGATCCCCATATCCTCCTACCCCACTGTTGGAAACTCGGTTCTGAAATCTCTCCCTTGAACGCCTCGGGTGAGACCTCGTCTGCTCCGCAAATGTTGTTGGGCAGGGTAAAACTTGTCTAAGTTGGTGTTCAGGGAGGTTGTGCTATAGGGTGTCGACAGAGTGGGAACCCTTGTCGACGAAACTTTGTTGGTGGGTTTCACCAACAAATGGTTCTATTGTCGAGACTGAGTTGCAAATAAGAGGGGGATATGTTTTGGCATCCGACTCGATCAGAGATCGAGGGATGGTTTGATATGAAGTTGTGGGAGTTTGTTGAAACCAAAAAATAGAATCCTAAGCTATCGATGGTCCAATGGTTGGATAGATATATCCACGACAGTCCTCATGAATGGTTCTTTTGTGAATTTCCTGTTCTCTTGCATGAATGGTTGGAAACGTTTTCTAAGAAGAAGACAAACTTTCAAGGAGAGCCAACATCCTAGACCCTAGAGTTGATCCAGGAGCTACAAGAAACCAGTTAAAAGGCATCACGAGCAGTCAAGGTATGGTTGGATAGTATCTTAGAAGGATACATCACTGATTTTGTCGTTGATACTAATAAATCTTTTAGTGAAGAAGAAAGGGAGTTTTTTAGTAGACAACGTGGAAGATTCTTGTTGTCACTACAGTTTTCCATTAAGAAACTAGTTTGTGAAAAGGGTATCCTAAATATGGACCAAGAGTAGTGGAAATTTGGTGTGCAGGGGATGTAGGCACTGCAATAGAAAGGGGGGAAATGCATAAGGAAATAAGGGGTAGATGGGAATGAGTTCTGGTGAGTATGTAAAGGTTGTCGAAGAAACAAGTAGTTTTATGAGGGGAGGAGCAAGGTTTCGAGAAAATAGGTAGAGGATGGGAGAAGGTCCTGCTGAAGTCGAAGTGCGATACCGTGAAGAACAACCACACGGGACAAACCGACCTTTTTGTGATGATGAGGACATACATGCTGATGCTACACCCAAAAAAATGACAGTATCAAACTCCAACAGTAACGTGTCTACTCCTCCGTGCACTACTCCACCACAAGGAAGGAACACGCATTCTACGTTGACTTTCCTGACATGTCAGAAACAGTCTAGTAATAGAGCACCAGCAGGAGGAATAAGGTCCAGAATGGCAAGAGATGAAATGAAGTTACCGATATTCAATGGAAATGGCACTGACGATCCAGAGCAGTACTGGTTCTTATGTTAAGCGATCTAGACTGCTCGACAAAATATCGATGATGATGTAAGCAAAATTCAGCTAGCCACTACTCTGAGGGGCCATGCATTCGAATGGTTTATGAGATTCACATCGGTGCCTCGAGGAGGTACTGCAAAAACATTGGACGAGATCAGAACAGGGCTATTTGAGGTATTTAAGAAGCAAAAGTTTGAAGCTCATTACATTACTGAATTAAAAGAGATCAAACAATTCCCCAATGAAACGATTTGGGATTTTCATCAACGATTTAAGACATTGATAGCTCAGGTCAGTTTTCAAATGAGTGACATTCAGCAAAAAGAATGGTTTATCACGGCGCTTGTCCCACATATTTGACAACCATTAATGCAGCAAAAGATTGTGATGTAGAGCAAGGCTCTAGAGACAACGATGAAATTGGAGGCATCACTAGTAGGGGAAACCACCATTGGAATGAATCAGATTCAGGTGCAATTGTCCAATTTGGCACTGCAATTGCAAGACATCAAAAAGGACAAGGAATATCGTGATGATCTTTGGTGCACCCATTATCATGCAATCAGACACACCAAGATACATGCTCGACATTTTGAAATTATTTGCTGTCAAGAGACCCTAATCCGTTGAGTGGTGTTGGTGCACCATGGTGTCACATCTATCAGTTTTATGGGCATCGACACGAGAACTATGATTACATGTAGAATATGGTTACCAAAGTAGAAATTTTGTACTATACATTTTGTCGATCAGTTGGACATGACGACAAAAACTATCATGCTTATGATTTGCTCCAGGAAATCATGTATGATGCATACTTTGTGAAAGGGGAGGACCCCCGGACAGTGCAAGCACAGCCACAAGTAGTACAGCCAATAGCACAAGTGTCGTATACACCACTGCTTCCATTTTAATTTGTCCCTGCGCAACCACAACAACATTTTGTAGTGCAGCCACAGTTCGAACCACAACCGCAAATCGTGGTACAACCATAGTATAACAAAGGCACCGCGACTACAGTATAATCAACCACAATATGTTCAAGCCATGCAATATGTTCAGCAGCAACCTAACCCACCTCAGCAACAAATGGCCCAACCGCAGTATCAACAAGGAGGAGTCTGAGGAGGATTCTGTAGAGGGTTCAGAGGTCGAGGAGGAGGATTTGGCTGAGCAGAAGGACAAGGTTGTGAATCAATCCATTGCTACACCTGCGGGGTATTTGGGCATTACCAAAGGGAGTGCCCTCATGCACAGTACACATACTGTGCAGCCAGTGATCATAATGTTGAAATTTTCCCTCAATTGATTGCAAAATGGCAGGCAGGAGAAATTCCTCAGTTACAGAATGCGCACAATCAGAATCTACCTGCATTCCAAGTATAGAACCAGTCGATAATGCAGAACTAGGTCCCACCACAGACTCAGAGTCAGAACCTGCCTCAGACACAAAACCAATTGATGAATCAACCATTGAATTAGAACCTGCCTTTGAACTTAAACTAGGTATCAACAGTTGCCACTATTCAGGCCGAGCCACGGATGAAGGATGTCGACGTGGGGATTGTCACTCATGCTGATGTGACAACTGGAGATGATGGACCACGGCTACAATTTCGACCCACTGGTAAGAAGAATTTCTCATTTGATATTGCGACAGAGAAAGATACCTTCTTTGACGCAAAGGATGTAATCGGGAGAAATCCAGGTAAGTTACCAATTATTGATATGCCTTATGCTTTAGACCCCTCCATAGAAGTAGGACCATCGTGGAAACATGGTACCCTGCGCAAGTTCTTTGAAAATTTTCTACCATTGGTGAGGGACTCGGATGCCCTTATCGAGCTTGAGACATTATTGTACCTCCTGGATAAGACAGTGAAGGATTTTGCTGTGAATTCCTTGCAAAAAAGGAAGACCGGAAAGGAGATGAGGATGAATATCCATATTGGAGATTATGAGGTTGACTTGGTCATTTTGGACCTTGGATCAAATGTAAACATCCTGACGAAGCAAACCTAGCAATTGATGGGAAATCCAACATTGGGATGGTCATCGATACAGCTGTGTTTAGCAAACCAGGCGAAGGTTCAGTCCATTGGTCATGTTTTAAACTTGGTTGTCGACATTTAAGGTATGAAAACACATGCTGACTTTGACGTGATAGAAGTTGTAGGAGATGGTGGTTCCTATCCCACGTTGCTAGGAATTGGATGGGATAATGATAGCATGGAATTTATCAACTTCAAAAAACGTGTTATGACATTTGAAAACCAGGATGTTAGGGTCATTGCTATTATGGACCCTCGGAAAGGACAGCAATATATCGAACCTGTAAAGTATGAAGTCAGGAGAAGTTGGGATCATGCTCATAACATCTTTGAGGACTATATCCATCCTTCTATTGATGGTGAACTTGTATGGCGTAGCGCAAGTTCCGTATCCTCCGAATCTGACGATACTTTAGAAAATTGGCAGAATCGGTTGCATGAGGTACCATTCAGAAAATGTGGGTTAATTACACAGTCTCTTTGACATGTTGCAATTGAGACTGTCGAGTTTCCCATTTATGAAGGACTACCAGGACTATCTGAGTTCTTTCAAGAATTTGAAGAAAAACTATTTGAACCGCAAAGGATAATGGCTCTTGATGTAGCATTAAAGGCTACCCTGGCTCGATGGTGGTTAACACACAAATGGACGATCCATGACTGGGAGCAGTGTCTCAGGTTGATGATGGTCCATTTTGGCAATGTAGAGGTCTATCATGTTGGGAGATATGATGGATGAAGTGACCCAACCAGTCATTTGATTGAGTGTCATACATTATGGACATCGCGATCCAGAGATGAGTGGGTTCATGCTTTTGTTCATACTCTAGAAGAGATGCCAAGATCCTGGTATGCGGTAGTAGAATTGTGCAGAACTATTACCACTTGGGAGGAGTTGTCATTTTGCTTTGTGCAAACATTTAGCTTCCAGGATTCCAACTCCGAGGTATGTAACACTTTGCATATTATCCGTGATGTAGTACTAAAATTCATCCCTGTTGCAAATTTCTTCGTCCAATCCATGATGACGTGCCACAACTTGTCCAGGGAACCGAAGATGATGATGAGCTGTGAAATTTTAATATTCCAAAGTCTGAAGGAAGTTGTGGTGTCATAGATCTCGGTGTACTAACAAACTTGATGAACCAACCACTGAGGATCCAGAAAGTTAACATTGGGTCGATAGAGAATCTGAAATCTGCTAATGTCGAAGACTATTGGGGCAAAGAGATGATGGCAAAAATCATAGATCTACTGCATTGATTCCAGGACCTTTTCCCAACGTAGTTTTTAGAGATGAAGGGGATACTTGGTGACTTAGGGTAAATGAAGATTCCACTCAAGCCAGATGCAAAACCAGTATGCCAGAGGCCATATAGACTGAACCCATGATACAAGGATCATGTGAACGCTGAGCTCGATAGGATGCTCGATGCTGGGATCATTGAACTTGTAGAAGAATCAGAATGGATAAGCCCAATGGTGGTCCAATACAAGAAGACTGGCGAAATACACATTTGTGTCGATTTGAGAAAGTTGAATGATGCGTGTGTACACGATCCATTCCCAACCCCTTTGACATATGAATTCCTGGAAGGTGTAGGAGTCCAGGAGGTATATTCCTTCACAGATGGCTTTTCGGGATACCACCAAATCTGGATTGCAAAGGAGGATCACCATAATCCTACGTTCTCCATTGAGTGGGGCTATTTCCAATATACTGTCATTCCATTTGGGCTGAAGAATGCACCCGTTGTATTCTCCCACGTAGTTGTTGCTGTATTTCAATATTTTGTTCAAAAATTCCTACAAGTATATATGGATGACTGGACCGTCTATGGCCCTATTAAAGACCATATGGACAATCTACGATTGATGCTAGAATAGTGTAGACAGCATCAGAATGCATTGAAATCAAAAAAATGTATTTTTTGTGCACCCTTTGGCATGCTACTTGGGCACATCGTATGCAAAGAAGGTATGTTGGTAGATCTGACGAAGATTGTGTTGAGCCTCAGTTTACCACCATCGACGAATGTAAAGATGCTTCGGGCTACACTCGGACATACGGGATACTATCACAAGTTTATCAGATGATACGATGGGATTACTGCTCCCGTGGAAAAGCTGTTAAAGAAAGATGTCGCATTTGAATGGACTCGGGAATGTCAAGGAAGCTTCGACACCCTGAAGGCCAAGATCGCCTCTGCACCAATACTAGTTTTTCCTAATTGGAATAAAGAATTCCATGTGCATGTTGATTCTTCTTCTATTGTGCTAGGGGTTGTTCTTATGCAGCCAGGTGAAGGCGACTTGGACCATCCAATAACATATGCTAGTAGAAAGTTATCATTTGTTGAACGAAATTATACCACGACCGAAAGGGAAGGCTTGGTGATGGTTTATGCTCTACAAAATTTTAGGAACTATTTGTTGGGAGGACATTTCAAGATGTTCACTGATCATTCTGCTTTACAATACCTAGTCAATAAGCCTGTGCTGGGGGTGGGGGAATCTGTAGGTAGTTGATTTTGTTCCAAGAGTTTGATTTTGAAATAGTAGTAAAGTCGGGACGGTTCGATGCTTTCCTGGATCATCTGTCACATGTTGTGAATGGTGAAGAGCCAACCAATATTGATGATGGCTTAACAGATGTGCAATTGTTCCGAGTTGACGTCGTAAATGATCACTATGCACCAATTATTCAGTTTCTGTCTACTGGTGTTGCCCCAACAGACATGTCGATTAGCTAAAATAAGCAGCTGGTCATAAAATCCTCTGATTTTCAACTAATTGATAGAAAGTTATATAAACTTGGACCGGATGAAATTTTAAGATGGTGCGTCTTACCACATGAGCAGGGTCCCATTCTAGAAGAAGCACATGCAGGGATCATGGGAGGTCACTATGGAGGCCACACTAATGCAAGAAAAGTGTTGCGCGCTAGGCTATGGTGGCCCACATTGCATAATGATTCCGCAGACTATGCAAGGAGCTGTGAAGTCTGCTAACGGGTTGGTAAACCATCGCGGAGGGATGAGATGCCACTAGTGCCATAGTTGACTGTGAAACCATTTGATATATGGGATGTATAATTTGTGGGTCCCATCAATCCACCAGGTAAGCACACTAGAGCCCTCTATATTATTACTAAAACCGACTACCGGACTTGGTGGGTGGAAGCTGCACTAGTCGCTGATTGTACTGCTGCGATAGTAGTACGGTTTATTTTTTAGAACATTGTGACTCAATTTAGGTGTCCTAGAATCCTGATGAGTGACCAGGGCAGTCACTTTGTCAACCAGATGGTAAAAGGGCTAACTGAGGAGCTCCAGATACAACATAAGAGCAGTACACCATACAACCCATAGGAAAATGGTACTGTTGAGGCCTTCAACAAAATTTTGGAGACAGTGCTGACCAAGGTATGTAACGATAACCGCGATGACTAGTATTTAAAAATTCCTGCAGTTCTACGGGCCTATCAAACTACTTGCAAATGGATAATAGGTTAGACACCATTTAAGTTTGTTTATGGGAAACAGGAATTCATGCCTATGGAGCATATCATTCCCAGCTTGCGCATCGCCATGGCAATGGGCATGGATGATGCCGAGGCATTAGAAGAACGCGTTGCATAATTGAGTCAGCTTGAAGAAGATCGTTTCATCATAGGTTTCCAGTAACATGTTACGAAGGATCAACAGAAGGCATGGCATGATCGCCATATTAAGGATAAACAGTTTACGACAAGAGATTTGGTGTTGTTATATGACATTAAGTTCAGCAAGCATCCAGGTAAGTTACAAATTCACTGGTTAGGTCCCTATCTTGTTCAGTCCTTTACATCTGGCGGTGCAGTTCAGTTACAATAGTTAGATGGCACAATGTTGCCGAAGCTCATTAACGGGAGTCACTTGAAGCCCTGTAGAATGGGGTCGGCAATGCGCACCACATGAAGTATTGAAAAATAAATGAATATTTAAGTTCAGTAGAGCAAGGCAAGCCTCGAGGGAGAGGCTGCGTAAGGTTAAAACTGATTAGTGGTAATCGGTTGACCCTTTGAGATAGTTGTAGAGCTGTGAGGTGGTAAAATCAAGTAATAAATGCATTTAGTTAAACCAGTTGGCTGGCAGCGCTTGTTGAAGCAACCCACATTAATGGGTGATCCGACCATTAGAAGCATAAGAGTCCCGTTAGATTTGGCATCATTAATACCCGATTTGGAAATATTGGTGAAGTTAGATTTGGTAATGATGCATTTGGATTGGAAGTGGCTATAAAACACCGTGCGGTATGCGTAGGATGGCATTCTTCAGTTGAGCGAGCAGAAATAGAAGGTGAATTCTATGCAAAGTGTTGAGTGAAGTGCAGTTTGAGCTGTTGAGTGTATTTTCAGGTTTTGAGGGGTAAGGGATGTTGACCGGCCTTGGCGCCATAGAAATTTCCAGTGAGTACGAGTCCCCCATTCAACCCACGGCTGTTGAAGAAGAAATTATGAGTATGCTAGTGGGTTCATTGTCCATTCCTAAGCAGAAGTGGCAGACTCAGAGACCCAGTCCTATGCCACCAGAGAAGAGGCAAACTCACACGTCTACGAACATGCAAGGAGAAGGCATTGCACAAACTGGGCCATCGAGCTCAGGATTTGTTGAGTCCGCGACACCTCGGGGTGTCTCAGTGCATGATATTTTTGGATACGTCACTCCTACACATCGAGGAGCCAAGCCACGACAACCGTCATAGAATCAAAAGTACCTGCCCAAGTTGTTAGCGCTGTCGAAAGGGATGACATGCTCGGTCAATATCATCCCTGCGGTGATCAGGCTCAAGTTCAACGATCATGACCTAATCTTACTTAAGGATGTTCGAGGTGAGCCATATGAATCTATCCCTATGATGACTGGTGGATCCATTCAGCGAATTCTGAAACCATGGTCTAATGGGTTAGACAAGTTCGAGTTATTGGGGCTCATCAACATGCGTGTGTGAAGCAACTGTTGGCATGTTTCCATGGAGGGATGCTTTGGCTGAATACACCGATCCCTATCACAGTCAACTTGATTGCAAGCATTACTCGTTTGCCGAAGGCTGGAGAGGACCCAACGCAGTATATTTGTGGAAGAGATATGGACAAGAAACTAGTGAAGCAGCTGAAGGAGTGCTTTGGTTTACAATGGGATGGTCGTGCTTATCACATTGACAGTATTAATTGACAAATGGTGCGCATTGGCACAAGATTTTTGACCAGCAAGGTTGTTCACAGCAATCAACCATTCCAATGCAATTCAGGTGTTGTTTCTTGTGCCCATAAATGTGTTGAGGGGGTATAGATGAATTGGTCTCTATTTTTGTTAAATTAATTGCTTGAAGATGCACTTTCTGCTCAAACCGGGTGTCCCTTTTCCTACAGTTGGTTGTTGATTCTTATCGCTCTTGTTGCTTGGATGGAACCTGAAGACTACCAACCAACGGTGGTTGAGGAAGTCATGGTTTGTCACGATGCCCGCTGTCAGAACCTATGGTGGGTCGAAGAGCCCAGTCACCAAATGGATAGTTCCATTCATTTCTAGATCTATTGGGAAGCATTGCAGGCTGTCGTCATTTCTATTCCTAGAGTTTCTCCCTATGTCGTGGCTAAGTATCAGCAGATCCTTCGGTTTACTATTGGACCCCACTCCATTCATATTCAGGCCAAGCGGGACCCTGATCGGCAGTGGCTGCCATTGCCGTATTAAGTCACCACGGAATATTTGGATGTTATTGTGCAAGAATGGTTGGGGGACTGGCACATCTTGGTGAGTCAAGACAAGTTACCTAAGGAGATTCCCTTGGACGTCCCTGAAGAACCTACCCCACAGGAATTGAGCACCCATAACTCCGATAATGAGTCATTGATAGATCCTGTAGATGCATCATAGCATATGTAGGAGGATAATCGCACCAAATGGCATTAGGAGTACAAGGCAAGCAATGGTACTAAATCAAGGATGGAAGACCAGCTGTAGCGGCTTATCAAAGACATCGTTGATTCATCTACGGTTGCGACTACAGTGATCTGTGAATCAAACCATGAAGAATTTGGCATGGTAAGATATAGACTAGAGTTCATTTTTTATATTATTTCCAAACAACCATTGGCAATACCTCTGCTGCAAGACAGTCCATCAATCAACAGTGAGCCCTGAGCTAGGAATGTGGAAGTTCCCTCGACTTCAATCGATGCCAGCAATGAAGAATTTCACCAATAGTTGCACCCAATCCAGAGCATGACTTTGGATCTGAACAAACTATCATCTATAGCATTGGTTGAGTTTCAGCATGGCACCGCACTGGAGCTGGAGACATGGAAAAAAGCTTTGGTTGAGGGCTATATCAAGTCCTGGAATACCGCTAAGAAGCTGCAGAAGGAAGCAGAGGAGCTGCACCAAGTTGGCGTGCAGTTGACAAACGAAAAGCTACAAGAAATAAACCATTTGAAGGAAATGCAGGCCAAGTTGCAGCGAAAGGCTGCTGAAGATATTACCAACCTTAAGAAGGTGCAAGACTACCTAATTGTTGAACAGGTGCAGCTGTGTGTCCAGTGCAGCGAAGTTGAGCAGGCTATTTCTGATGCTTTCCGGAACATTTTTGACAACATCAATGGGATCACCCCAGTAGAAAATGCTAAGCGATTAGGGAAAACTATGGTTCAACTTCAGGATAATAACTTGTTGCTCCATTCCCAAGTACAACCCACAACACTGCTGTAATAGGTTGTGGAGCGCAAGACCTCCATTGAAGAAATTGCCACTCAGTTCAGCACCATGGAGCAAGAGGCTAAAACTGTTATGGAGGCGACCACGTAGTTTTGGCAAAGTATTGTTCAGGATGAGCAACTTGATCAATTGACTAGGCAGGTGCAAGAGGTAGAGGGACTACTGAGAACCCTAAAGACATCACTAAAGGCCATTTCGTTGATGGTACAGATGACCCAAGCCACAGAACTGAAGGATCTATAGCAAGGAGTTTCCCGAGCACAAGAACGCCAACAAAAGCGTCATGAGCAGCTTAGCAAATTCCAAGAAATTGATGGCTAGTTGTCTATTAAGGCCATCACCATGCTCTAGGTCATTCAAGAGAATCGACAAATGGTCGACAACAAGGATAGTGAGGAGCACCCCGTCCAGTAAAATTTGACTAATTGTCAGAGTATCACCAGTAAATTTCAACTTCAGGTTCGGGAAATTGCACAACAATTTGAAGATTTTAAGGACAAGACTTTGGCACACACCGTGTCTACTTGACATGGCTCGAGGGAAAGCCACAAAACTGTGTTGGAAGCTTGTTGGCAAGGGGTTTGGGGTGAGTGAGTTTCGCAGTGTTGCGGCAGCTGCGAAATCTCACGCGGTACCGTGCAAGGGAAGATCAACACGATAAGCGGAAGAATAACTGCTTTTTGAATATTTATGTATATTTTGAACAAGTTTTGTTGCAATAGGTTAGTAGCAGTTAGAAGTCAGTTAGTAGTGGACCCTAAATGTAAAGGCTTAAGCCTATTTATAGATCTATTATGAGGAGATCAGAGGAAAGTGGTGAGCAATTGTATGTGAGTGTATGTGTGATTGAATGGGATAAGATCTTGTGCAATCTATTTTATGTAGAATTTTCTATCTTAACTGTGATTTTATCCGAGTTTCTTCCTGATGTATGCAGTTTCCATTTTTGGACACAAATTGTGTATTGAGGTACATTTGCACAAGATTAATATGATGCGATGAGTATGGCTCAATTCTTGTAAGTTGTTATATATATGTTATGATGTTGTGACTTTGTTTTGTTACAATGGCATAATATAGATGCGATTCAGTCTCTTTCTGCTATATCGATGCGATATGTTGCTTTTATGTTGATGCAATCTATGTTTCTATAACTGTTTGATGCGCTATGAGTAATGATGTTCCATGCATAATGCTGCAATATTGTGATACTGTGTGATGATTGCATAAGTTATGGTGTCCCTCCATCAGACCCCCATATCCTCCTCCCCAACTACCGAAAACTCGGTTCTAACAACTCTCCCTTGAATGCCTCAGGTGAGGCCTCATTTGCTCTGCAGACGTTGCTAGGCAGGGTAAAACCTATCTGGGCCAGTGCTCAAGGACGTTGTGTTGTAGGGTGTCAACAGAGTGGGAACCCCTGTTGATGAATATTTGTTGGTGGGTTTCACCAAAACTGGGAATTGGTCCCCAAAATTATTTGTTAAACATGAGACGATGGTCTCATTAGAAGATAGAAGACAGAAATTTGAGCCTGAAGGTGTGAGAGGTGTCTCGAACAAGCTCTGGGTGACTCTGAACTAGTAGCTAATGGTGCTATCCATAAATGGGGGGTTTCTGATTTGTGGTAAAAATGTTGTAAACCAAAAAATTAAAAAAAACAACGCTATAACGGACTCATAGTGATGGTATCAGGCATAGACTCTCTTGAAGTAGAACCCGTTACGTGGTTTCTTCAAGAGGCGACCATCTGAGTCAGTGAAGAGGTATGCCCCCTTGCCGAGATGAAGGTCGTTGGCAATACGGGGTGAATTAATCTGGTCTTTTATGGGAAGAATCGATTCCACACTATGGTTTAAAGGGAATGGGGTAAAACCAGAGGCGGTCTTACAGATCTCTCTGCCATTTCCTAAGTGGTGTCGAGGTAGATTAGGTGGATCTTCCATGGCCAATGAGGAGGAAGGGAAACTAGTGCTACATATCATGAAAATGGTATTGGTTGTGGCTTTGGTGGCCTTGCCCTTAGTCTCTGTTGGAGGAAGAGGGGCAGGCCTGGAGACAGGAGGTAGGTGCAACATCATCTCAATTGGCTGGATAGGAGTCAACACATCTTAGGGCCTCAAAGGTAGCATAGGTGGTTCATGGTACCACACAGGAACTCCCAATGAGAAATCCTGTAAATTGCGGGTTACCAAGATAGGATTACTCGCGATTCTGAATGGTAGGAAAAGGAAAAGGAAAAAGATCATGTTGATCGGGAATGAACCCCAATGTTTTGTTGGTAATTGAGGTTGCGGTTGCAGCTGCAGATGGAGCTGCGGCTACGGATGGAGTTACGGATGAGGATGGAGCTTTGACTGTGGTTGTTGTTGTAGCTACAGATGGAGCTACAACTATAGGTGGTACTGCAGATGCGGTTGGTGCTGCGGCTGCATTTGGTGTTTGGGTGTAATGGTGCTAGATAATAGCATGCACAAATCCACAATATCACTTGGTGTCAGTGGAGCTGACACAAAGGGGAAGGGAGTCATCACAGAGGTGTCGATGAACAAACCAGGGCCTACGTTCAATAATGGTGGGGCAGTTGTCCTATTGACAGTAGTGTCGATGGTAAGGATAACGTTGGTTGGTTCCATTGGCCCCTACGGATCATGGTAAGTCAGTTGATCCACTGTCACAATATTCCCGTCATGAGGGAACATCATAAGGCGGAACATGGTGGATGCCACGGATCTCATGGCGTACATGTAGCTTCATCCCAAGAGCAGGTTATAGTCCAACTATGCATTGATCACCTCTGTGTCAATTAGGACTATCTTCCCTGCTAAAGTGATGGGGACATGAGGAAGCATGCCTTGAGCTCTGGTGGGGTGGCCATCATAGGCACGAAGTGTAGTTGTAGACGGTTGAAGGGTAGGGGACCCAAGCTTCTGCCAGACAGATGTTGACATCACACAGGTGGATGCCCCTTTGTCAATGATGCATTGATGGACCACCAAATTATGTATTGAGACCTGAATTTGGAAGGCGATGGTGGATGGCATTCTGGGTTCTCCTTTGTCCAAATCAAAAGTGATCAATTTGGAGTCAAAGGGGTCTACGACACCGAGGGCAGCTAGTAAGGATTTTTGCTGTGTTGGGAAAGTTTTGAGTACCTCAAGAGCAGACATGGGCATAGGTGTTTGGGCCAAATCATCCACAATGTTGTAGCTTACAACAGCTCTATCCGTGACGTTGTTGGCAACCCGCCATATGGGGGGACGTGGAGGAAAAGGGGGTAGATGAAGAGGTCCATTGATGGGTTCGGTGTTAGTTCCGTACTGATTTCGTCTGGTCTCTAAATTGACCTCTTCAGTTGTCATGGCTAGCATCTGGTGAACACCTGTTTCTGCTATCGGAGGTGCCCCCGAGGTGTTGGGATTGGGTTGGGGAGTAGGTGCAGTTTCTACCAATACTTGGACTGGCAATGGGTTTTGGAGGACCATAGGTGGAGGCCCTGGTGGTGTCAGGTTGGGTTGAGTAGGGGATGATGTATTGGTAGCATGCTAAACCTCGTTGTGAATGGATTGCTCAGCGTGACCCATGAAGGGGAATTCATGTGTATAGTGCCCGTAGACCTCACACAAATTGCATGGATGATTTGTGTGCAACGAAGTGTTGCATCTAGGTGCATTTGGTTGCTAAGGATTTTGGGTTGGCCGGTTTGCCTCAACATTGTTGGGAGGGTTTGCTTGTTGACTGCCTCCCTGTGATTAATTGTTTCCTTGGTTTCAGGCTCGATTATCTCTAGATTTCCCTTGTTGGTTATTGGGGGCTGGTTGGTTGGGATGGTTTTACTGTGAAAACACCTATCCTAAAGGTGCTGGTGGAGTGGGGGTGGGGGCTTCAGCAGCTTGCATGGGTGGTGCATAGTAGACTTAGGGGGGTGGAGGTGCCAAAAATGTGGGAATTTGTCCCACATATTGTTGTGTTGGCCAAGATAATTCCTAGGCCTATTGCTGCGGTGCAGGTTGTGCATAAGAAGTGGTAGCTCAAGACTGGTACATCATTCTTGCATAATCCGGAGCTTGGTTTTGGTAGGATACACTAGGGATGTTACTTGGTTGTGGTGGTATTGCAGGTGGTGTCGAACAGTGCTGTGGTTGGTGGGAGATAGAACCTATGATGCCATCTATGGCATGGGATGCCCCCGGTGCATCCCAGTAGGAGGTTCCTACATGGGGAGTGTCTGGAATGACAGTGTAAAGGTATCTAGACTATGCGTAGATGAGGTCAAACTGTTGGGCCTTCAAGATGGCCTCTTCTTCTATTTAGGGACATTCGAAGGCGACGTCCTTAGCTATAGGTGGTAGAAAGGTTTTCAAGAAACAGTCCAGGAAGATCCTGCCATCAAGCTTGATCTTGCACACATTATGACGTTGCATCCACTCATGGATGTGGTCGGTGATGTGGGTCATAGTGTTTTGGCATAAAGATAGCAATATTTCCACTCCTTCATCATATCTGACAGGGAGTTGGAAATATTGCAGGAACATAAAGGCCAAGGAGTTAAATTCTAGATACTTGGCTTGTGGTAGCCTAATGTACCACTTGGCTGCAACACCTATGAGGGTGCTTTGGAATAGTCTGAGTCTGATTGAATCATCTACGATGTTGTTTGGTGAGCAACATAGGTGAAATGTCGTTATATGGTTTTGGGGGCACTCCCCTTCCTTCCCTTCAAACTTGGGAATGTCTGAGGGGATTTTGGTTGGCATGGGAGGCCAAAAGGTTTGATGGCATGTGGGGTCATTTGTTAAGTGGCCCAAGTTAGGAAGGTTGAGTTGTGCCATGAAAGGAAGGTTTGACCCAAGGTTGATGTGTGATGGGGAAGCAATGGTGGTGGGGTTTGCAGGGACATGATACACCTGCATGACTGGGGGTACTTGTGGCACAGTTGTGGGTGGGCCACTGCCCCCAGGTGTGGTAAACGGAATCGTGTGAGTGGAAGGGCCAATGCCCCCATCGTGACAGGTGGGATAGTTTGATTGGTAAGTATGGGTGGAGGGAGCTAACTTATGACAGTCTGCATGATGATGCTAGGACCACCAGCAGGGGTGTTGGTGGTGGTGTGAGGTATGTGCATGGGTCCACTGCCAATCACTAGTCCAGAAAATGGTTCTGAATTTGCACCAGCCATGGGGCTAGATGGTACAGTGTGTAGATCTAGCTCATATTGGTATGATTCTGAGTCTGAATCAGAGGCTGTGTGGCCTTCTGATGGTGTAGAGGGTCATTGAGAATGGTCTCGATGGTGTTGGTTCAAGGACCCAAACTGTGGTGGATCACCTCTCAGGCGTGAGGAAGACCCTAGGTGATCAATTGTGTCTGGTTGGTATGTCAAGTGGTGAAATACGGTAGTGACGTTTTGGACCCCAGTTTTAATGGATTCCTATTGGTTTTCAGGTGGTCACTCAGCCACCAAGACTGCTAGGAGATAGCGCTTGGATTTTTCCTCATGGGAGTGCTAGTCAATTGGTGGGGGTCGTTTCTCGTTTCGCTTGGCAATTCCTCTCAGTGGCCAACTACTTTTGGGTTCCCGTGGTACTACTCACAATGAGTTTCTGGGCTAACACCAAGTACTTCCCATGGTTAAGGAAGTCAGGGACTTATGTTCTCAAAGACTGCAAGTGTTTGAATTAGTGTAAATTATAAATATTAATGGCTAGCTCAGCATCATGAACTGAGTTTGGTTTTTTTATGTGGTATGGTTTGTGTGCATGTCCATTGTATTTCAGTTACACTTGTTGGTTGCTTGTATGGTTTATGAATATTTCACAAAGATTGTTTGGTTTATTGCAGAATTCATAACTTGGGTAAATTGTTGATGAAAGCAGTATATTATAAACAAAAAATTAAACACGTGTCATACCTGAATCTGAACTATGGTATCCTGACTAGGTGACTGCCTTACACCTGTGTTTCTCTTCAACCATGACAGAGTGTTGGGCTCTCAACACAATGGGACTAATCCCATCCATAGATTCTCAGGTCACTCTTCGGGTGCAAGGTTGGTCAACAGGGAGGATGTGAACATCATGAAACCCCCATCAGTCTCCACCCCCTCTACCTTCCAAGTCACCCATTTTTAGTGGTTTTGAAAAATTACAGATGAAGTGCCTATTACTATACGAGCTTCACCCTTCGCCATATCCCAGAATACCCCAAAGGGTGATGACTTGGTAGAGGAGGAAGGGATAGGCAAGATATTAATTTCAAATTAAGAATTGAAACTTAACCTATAGTAATTTTTTTCAATCTTTAATCGTATTCTTTAAACCATTAACCATTTGATTTAATAGTGATTTACACATATTGAAATGAAATAAACACAAATGGCTGGGCAGAGGTGGTCGAGCCGCACTAACGGTCTAGATAACTTTAAAAAAAAAGAATCTGAGATACAGATCGCTCATTTTGGGGAAAATGTGGCGAGGGGGTTGCCAAATTTTCCCCAAATCAGGGGAGGCGGTCGCTCAGAAACTGTTGACAGGAGCGATATATTTTTTGGGAGGAAGTCGCACCTTTTGGCCTTGAATGAGCGACCTAGTCACACCTTTCAACCTGATAAGAGTGACCTGGTCTGAAAGATGAAAAAAAATTAAGCCTGAGCTAGGACCGGCCGACAGTAACCTATAATGTGGCCGAATGGGCTCGGTTTGGCCTTAAGGAGGCTCGGATATGAATTAAAATGCATAAAAATACAGATCTAACCTAGATTTGAAAGAAAACTAAATCAGGTAAAAAAACTGAAACACAAAAATTAAATCTAGGGATCATGTGGGATCGACCTGGTATGGTCACCAGTTCTGTAGTAGGGCTTTCACCCTTGCTATAGGTAGGAACAACTCCCTTTCTTCTATAAGACAGAAGGGTATGGTTCCTGTGAGGATGGAATGAAAAAGAAAGAAAACCTGCAAACATAGATTAGGGCCAAGCTGTAGGAACCCTGCAAGAAACTGTTAGAAAACAAAAGATCTGTAAGCAATCAATGGAAACCTGAAGAAAAACATTAAGAAACAAACCTGCAAGCAAACTATGTTAGAAAACTACAACATAAAAGAAACAAAACATAAATATACCTTCTCTGGATGGAAATGGGCCACCATGCCCTAGCTTTGGGAGCACCTCTCAATGGAATGGGAGCTTTGGCTCAATGGAGGAATGGAGGAGAGGGAGGGTGAATGGCTTGAGAGGAAAATGGTCTCAAGGCACTCACATGGGCAGCCTAACTATAGGGAGAGAAGGAGTGTTTCGAGAGTGATGCCCACCCTTCTATTTATACTTTTTCTTAGAGATTTAGGGTTTTAAGCCCTTGGTTAGGGCTTTAGCCCCTTTCGCCCAATTCCTAGCTCCTTTGGGCGTTTTAAGCTCCTTTGAGGGGTTCTAGCCCCTTTTTGGAGGTTTTAACCCCTTATGAGAGCTATTTTGGCTCTTTTTAGGGGTTTTTAAGCCCTTTTTCATATTTTTGAGCCTTTTTTAGGGTGTCGGGGTCAGATGAGGGTCATGCATGGATGTCCTTAGGTGGTGTAGGTCATGTAGAGTTCATTGGGGGATTTTTTGGGTTAAAAACTCCTATTCTTATTCATCCATAGGTAGCTCTGAAAAACAACTAAAAGTATTCACAAATGAATCGGGTTCATTATTAGGAGGTATTATTTTTGCAATTTCCTATATGTCATTGTAACAGGGATTTCTCCCTTGCTACAGGGCAGGAATAGCTACCTTCCATCTATAGGACGGAAGGGTAGGGTTCCTGATGGTAATGCAAGAAAAATTGAACAGAAATGAAGCAAAGAACAGAAAGGAAAGAGATGGAAACCCTACACACAAGGTTAGACTCCAGAAACCTGCATACAAGTAGTTAGAACATGAAATAAACCTGCAAGCAAACTAATGTTAGAAAAACTATAATAAAAATGACAAGAAACAAAGCTTATACCTCTTGGTGGAAAAGGGCCACCTTTCCCTAGCTTGGAGAAGCACCTCTCTCTTAGCAATGGGGGAGCTATGGCTCAAAGGGAAAATGAATGAGAGGGAGTGTGGGTGGCTTGAGAGGAAAATGGTCTCAAGGCATCCACTTGGGCAACATAATAGTATGCAAGGGAGGAATGAACTGAGAGTGACCCCCACCCCTCTATTTATACTTTTTCTCAAAACTTTTAGGGTTTTAAGCCCCTGGTTGGGGCTTTAGCCGCTTTTTTGGGTTTTTAGCCCCTTTCACTTAATATTTAGCTCTTTTGGGGATCTTAAACTCCTTTGATGGGTTTGAGCCCCTTTTTGGAGGTTTTAGCCCCTATGAGAGCTATTTTGGCTCTTTTTAGGGGTTTTCAAGCCCTTTTGCACATTTTTAAGCCTTTTTGAGGGTGTGGGGATCAAATGAGGGTAGTGTGTGGGTGTCCTTGGGTGGTGTAGGCTATGTAGAGATGAGTGAGGGATTTTTTGGGTTAACAGTCATCATTTTGTGTATTTGGAAGAGAAGAGGTTAGACTTGTGAAAATAGAGTAAATCTCATCAGAAGTAAGTGCTTCCCCAAGGTTCGAAGGTGGCTGATTTAAAGGAGGTTGATAAGATCTCCTAGGTGGTGGTCTTACCTGACCTTTGTTATTTCCCTGTTTATCACCATTTTCCCTTTTGATATCGACAATATCATTGGACATCCTTTGCAACAATTTCTTGATGTTGTCCATTTCATCATAGGGTCTTTATCTAAGGTCGTGGGCTTAGGAACATGCTTGTGCCTTCTCCTAGAAGTAGAAGGTATTTCTAGTTCATGATCTGGAGTGTCTTTAAGACCATACATGTCTTTTTCTACAAGACAAGCCTCAGAAAAGGCATGTTGCAGGGTTTTCTTGTGAGCACATTTGACCCACATAGCGATGGTTGTAGGCAAACCCTTAAATAAGTATTCTATGAACAATTCTTTAGTAGGGAGGAGTGTAGTAGGGATCCTCTTTTTTAAGCAGGAAAACTTTTGATTATAATCTTTCGCTCCTTATTTAGGCTTTATTCTAAAACATGATAACTCAATGACCAAATCTTCTGGGGTACTATCATCTCTGAATTCTTGGAGAAATAATGTTTCGAGTTATTTCCAAGAGTTGATAGAGGCCAATTCTAATGCAAAATACCAAGTCGACGCTTTCTCTTCGAAAGTATAAGGAAACAACCTACATACAATATCCTCATGAATTATGTTTCTCAATCTTATAGCCTGCATATAACTCTTAATATGATCTTGTGCAGGAGTTCTATCGTTTGGATCGAATCTAGGAAGCCATTTCTCAGGGTTCTATTCATGCCTAGAAAATCCTAGGTACCGACAGTAGGGATTCTCCCCAATAATCATTCCCAATTAGATTGTTTATTATTTGGTGTAGAGAATCTGTCCAATTAGTGGCCCAGCTACCCTAGAATTTAATGAAGGTTCAAACTATTTTACCGATTGCGTCTCAGTCCATCGTCTATGTGTGTTTTTGATGTTTTATGAATGATATGCAAGTGCCTAGATTAAATGCAAGTGACCAGAGAACAAAGACCTCACAATTTGATGTGTAGGTTCTTACCTTTTGTCTTATCTCATTTTTTCCTAAATCAACGAAAGCAAAGAAGAACTAATTTAATCTACTCTATCTAGCCTATTCATGGGGAGCAAGATTACTATTTATATGAGTAATGTACTGCACTTTCTGTACAAAGAATTTTACAGGTAGTTGATAAATTCAGAATACATAAATACAGCAGAAAAGATAACATAGAGATAGCTCAGTGTCGTTAAAGCATTCACTACTCATTTACTACATAAGATTCATAACATGGAAATGAAATCATTCACAACATAGAAGTAGTTCAGCAGGTAGAACGATCTCATAAATTTTCATAGTAAGCCAAAATATAAATAGTTCTTAAATTCAACAATCTACACAGCATGCATTTGAAACTTAGGAAGCCCCTTCTCCAGCAAACTTCAGTCATCTTTATTATAACAAGAAATAGTTATTCTTACAAAAACGAATTCTCATATCAGAGCTAGAAAATTCCCTCCCCTATTCGACTCTACTTATATTTATACATTGCAAAAATGACTTTTGGTCTCCTTGCCCTTTGGGCTTCCTAAACTTTCGGTTACAAAAAATGTTTGTCTTCTAGTATGCTCATTAATAAAATAAGATAAATACAATATATTACAATTACATTTCCATGAGTATATAAGAAATACCCACTTAAGTGGGCCCAGTCAACTCATTGATGAACTATTTCCATGCCATAACATCTCAAGGAATAATTCCAAAATCTGTTGGTTCTAAGAATCTGAGCGTGACCTCATGTTTGGACAGTTGAGTTTTTATATCATCCACCCTTGGTGGGGTTACTCAGATCTGATCTCACAAAAGGAAATTACTCACCCTAGCTTGAGCCACCATACTCTTAATCACCTTTTAATTTAATCCTTTAATCATGTATATGCTAAGTTCATCTTCCTGTAGTCTATCATGCAGTTGCTTCAAGTGTTCTTCATCTGCTGGGAACTCCTGCAACCTCTTTGCTGAAGATGTCTAACCTTTATTGTGAGTTATGAGAACCTTCTTATAGAACTCCCTACATTTGTCTGATGTCTTTTTGACTTCATCTATCAACCTCTCAACAGCTCTGGTACTGAAATTCATGAGATCATACTCGAGCTGCAACCTCTCTGGATTCTTCACAGGTGCATTTTTCAGAGGCTCTTTATTTGTCTCCAACAATGTCAGTTGTCCTTGTATTGTCTCTGCATTGTCATGGGTCTTGTCTTTGAATTCAGTAGCTATGACTGAGATCTCCTGCGGTCTAGCTTCTACTTGCTTGATTTTTAATACCTCTTCTACAATCTTAACCTGTACTTGATATATTTTTCCTCTAAGTAGGAGGGCATGCTCTCTCATAGGTGTTATGTCCATATTTCGTTCATTGGCTTCCTTCAATAATACTTCCAAAGAACTATTTTGGGCTTCTAGTTCCATAATTCAGACTTTATACTACTCTATTTTTTTCAGCTATGGATCTCCATGCTTCCATTTCTTCTAACTTGCCTAAATTATTCTTCTCTCCATCCAGGGTCATGTTTGATAGTTTCAAAGCATCCCTTTCTTCTTCTAATATCTGGAATTCCTGCTGAAGCTTCTCAAAATCCGAGAGAGAGGCTTCATATTTTCTCTTTGACTCTCGACCCACTCTTTCCTCCTTCCTTAAAACCTCCTTCATCTATGCCATTTTACCCTTATACTGATCAAGGGTTTCTATAAGCTTACTAATATTATGGACATTTGCATGTGTAGTTGCAATACCCATGGAGGCCATTTGTTTTAGGCCTTCCTCTACATATTTTACGACCGTCTTCTCAGTCATTATGGTGATCTCGGGTTGGATTCTCATTTTCAAAGTATTATCTATTCTCCACACAATGGACTTCCTTTTGGGATCAAAATATACATTTTCCAAGCATGCAACTTCATGCTGTTTCGATGGGGTAAATGGCACCAACCCCAATTCAACCATAGGGAGATGTCCTCCCATAAGTATACTTCCTGAAGTGGAAGGAAGGTTCTCAGTGTTGTCCTGAGCAAGATCTTGTTTCATATTTTCATTATCTAGTTCTTCCTAATCTTTCTTCCTTTGTGCTTCTGTCACCTCTCCCTGGTTTTGTGCTTCTTGTTCTGGATTTTGAGTTTCTTGTTCTAGATTTTGGGCTTCTTGAGCTATTGATATTTCCAACTCTATAATATTCTCTTTGATAGCTTCTTCTTTCTTTCTCTGTTCTTCTTCCTTCTCTTTCCTAGAAGCTTCTTCTTCCTCCTTTTCTTGATGGGCTTCTTCAGCTAAAATTTTCCTTGCACCTTCTGCTAGTCTTCATGAAGTCTCTTCCTTTGCTTTTCTTGCAGCTTCTTCCACCTGTCCCTTTAGTTCTGGATTTCTATTTCCACTACCTTTAACTCCAGCTATTTCGGTCTTCCTTTTAATCCACTTGTTCAAAGATGTCATGTTGCAAACATTTGTGTACATTTCTTCACGCTTATCTACATAATCGACATATTCAAAATTTACCTTAAGGAGTGCCCAACGGGCTGCAACCTTTCCTTGGGAATCATTCCGGTGAAAGCCCTTTTTGCCAAAATGAAATATTTCTAGTTCCTTAACGAACACAGGGGTGCTCTTGACTTTAGAAAACTTATAACTCCCCACATAAAAAGGTAGTGGTGGAAACACAGCTTTCTTCAGATCGAACAAGTCACTTCTAAAGCCATCCAAGAAAAGTTGTCTCACAAATTCCTTATGAACTACATAATTTGTAGAATATTTTGGCAACAATGAGGGTGCTTTAGTCTCCCCATACATCCTCAGGTATGTTCCTTCTTCAGAGAATAAGTAATCCCCAAACTCCTTGATGGATTCCAAAGCACCTTCAGATATGCAGTTCCACTCCTCCAGGAAAACTAATTGGTACAGAGGCATCAAGAAGTCTTCACAGATTAGCTTGTAGTGATTGTGGTATTTATGAGCCCGCGGTATCTGATAAGCTGCATAAATAGGGTCTCTCCTTCCCTTCCATGTGCAGTTCATCTTCTCAAATGGGTGAAAGAAAAGTATGCATTCAACCAAGAAAAATACCATATAGAAATTGGATTTTCATTGGTGTAAACCTTCATGGATACATGGTAAATCAGTGGGATCCATCTGAACTTATAAGATCTACCATCGACTTTACAAAAAATCCTATTCAGCATCAGTACTACCATTCTGTATGGGGTATGTAGATGAGCAGTTTCGTATTCCCAAGATTGTTTATGCCTGAAATTATTTCCTTCAACTACCATCATCTTTGTTGTAGCTATGTAATCAAGTTTTAATCCCTTTACCCAGTCAGTTTTCATGCTAATTTCTAGCAGTGGCAGGCTGTATGCTTTTACTATAAAGGACTGGACTGACTGAATGAAGGCAGCATAGACTCGATATACAAACTAGGACATCTCTGTGACACAGGAGGCATCAACAGAGGCTCCATAGGGACTGGAAGCTTAACCAGTCGATGGAGATAAACTCAGATAACGAGTACAGCTCCTAAGTCAAACTATAACCCAACCAATGGATGTGATATACAATGCTCTGTTCGAAGGCGACATGACTCAACAGCTGCCAAAGATAATATCTTTTCTTGTTCGGCTTTTTGGTTTTTTGATTTTTTTTTGTCTTTTTCAGTTATTTGAAAAGCTTGAAAAAAGAATAAACCAGCTTTATAGTTACAAACTAGGAGGAGATGAGTGTCATTAGGGCAAACAAACTAGTTCCAAGCAGTGGAACATACATATGCTCAATGCAGGGATACATGTGTAGGATATCGACACTCGGGGGAAAATACCCTCCCGGTAAAAAGAGAATCAAGCTGCAGAGGATATAAAGAAAGGCTCTGCATGGTTAGACATGAGACAAGCTCGGGCTATATGGCTGAAACACAATGTCAGGGGAGCTGGCATAAAGCTCAATAAGATAGGAAAAGCTCATGATAATGCATCCACAACTTGATACAAGGGAGTCCGGGGGATCATGGCCAGCATAAGATCAAGAGGAGTATGAGGCTCTTGCGAAATGTCATGGCAATACTATACAACGGAATCCCACACCTTAAAGGGAGAAACATCGGCATGGGCACCAAATGAAAATAAGACGCTAACTAGGGTACCCATGTAAGGTGAGGCTCTACCACTCATATCATGCCACTTCTATAGTAGCAAGAAGGTTCCGTGACATAATAGAGTGGGTTCGTACCTAAGGATATAGTGACATGGTCATAAGGTCATGCAAAATGCAAATGGTGGTGAACCTAACCTATATGCCAGTGTAGACGTTATACCTAAGATCAGTACGAACGGGTCAATCCAAAGGCCGAAACGACGCTGAAAACGGTCTTCTACATCACAGATTATGTCAAAAACGGTCCAAAATGGTTAGAAACGGTCAAAACTATAGGAAAGGGGGTAAAAATTTTCAAATATTTGAAAAAATTTCTATAAATAGTAAAAAATAGAAATCATTTGAAACTTTTACCCATTGGAGCTCTGATTTTCAACTGCAAATTCCAAGAGATCCAGCCGGCAGAATTCACAACCGTTTCTTCCAGGTATTTACTCATGCTCTCATCTTGCATTTCAATACAATTTTTACAAGTTTTCATGGTCAAATGAGGTTATTAAGGCCAATTCTACATGAGCGCTGCGGCCCATGCGGGTATCAAAGATTTTTCCTCGTATAGGGCTGGCTATACGCGGAAAAGGGGCTAGAAACCGCGTACATACGTGGCTGTTTGCAAAACAGTCGCGTATGACGCCACGCAAGTGGATTTACAAGAATCTAATGGACAATTGGTCAATTTCTCATGCAGGATGGTGCTAGAGTGGTGAGAATGCGAGCATGGTGAAGTAAAGGAGGCAGTAAGGGCCGACATAAGGGCTCAACAAGTATTACGTGCATGCGGACTCTATAAGTTTTGGTGCCTAGGTGGCTTGAGGGCCAAACCAGGACTGCTATAGATGCTGGTAGACTATTGGGATCCAGACTCAGATTCGTTCCAGATAGACGGTATGTCCCTCACCATTGAGGTGGAGGATATCTACTTTATCACAGGTCTATCTAGAGGAGGGGAGATGGTGAACCTTCGTTCCCGAGGTGGGCCAGGTCATGGGATTACTATCGATGAGTACATAGCTGTGTACTACTACCCAGATACTGAGAAGGTGGGGAGTCAAGTTCCCACCAACACTATACAGGTGCTGGGCCTAAAGGCCATACTACTGACGCTAGGCAGGTTAGCAGGCTTAGCATCATTCCATCAGGCCTCTCGGCCATTGATGTTCTATGCGGTGGAGTGTATGAGAGTGACCATATATGACTGGAGTACTTCACTACTGAGCAACATGAAACATCAGCTCAGTGAGTGTAAGGCAGGTAGGATACGGAACTTCAGGTTCAGCAGTATTTTGAGCACGTTTTTCTTCGAGCGTGTTCCAGGATTGAGTCCTAGAGTGGATGTTCCTCTCCATGGGGTTTGAGATCCGGCCCAACAACGTTGGGCAGATGCGATGCGCAGACTGGGGGGTGGTAGGGTGGCCAACCCCTATCCAGCTGAATTTTTTCCATGGTGGCGATGATAGATTGTTGCCATAGATGATTACCCCTATGCAAGGATAGATTTTCGGGGGGATCCAAACATGCCATTGCCACCAGGATCAGCATATGGAGACATAGGTAATGAATCTCAACCCTCACTCTTTTTAAAAATTTTGAAGTATTTAATTTTTTGTGTTTTCTTGATTATATGGAATCAAAAAGACATGTTTTTGGGTGACAATACATAATGACATCTACCATTCATGTGCAGATGTGGGACCACGGCGACCAGAGGGCTTCCCACATCATAGATGGAGGGGAAGAGGAGACGATATCACCGGTGTGGATGCATAGCAAATGCTCCAAAATATCCATACCAACTTCGTGCGACTGAATCATAGAGTTCCCATGGCGCAAGTCGAGGACTTGCCTGAGGCTATGCAGAGATATGTGGTGGGTGTACCATGCACATGGGTGCGTTTATTCTGGTGGCTACCTAGAGCCGTAGTGACGTATCATGATCACAACCCTCCTCCACCTCCACAGGACTAGACACCTGGGAGTGTATCTATTTTGTACTACCGTGTATATGATGGTGGCTTTCAAAGCCCCAATTTTGTATTATGACACTATGTATTACCACATTTTTAAAGCGTTTTATGGTGATCGGTTTATTTATTTACATGTATAAAAATTGTGTTTATGATTAATTTATGATGAATGAAACAAATTCCAATCTAACACGTAGTTAGCATATGAGTCAGCAACTTGATTATAATTTCTTGGAATGTGTATATATGTTATACTCTCAATTTGCCGTTCTAACAATCTCACACGTAAGAATCTCCTCAATAACGTCGGATCTCTAACATGGTACAAACCATTGAGCTGTGACACTACTAACTCTGAATCAAGACGTACCTCAAGAGAGAGAACACCATGCGAAATGGCATCCCATAGAAGCTCGATAACGGCACTATATACAGCAACATTGTTGGAAGATGGCCGTAGACATACACCTCCTAAAGACAATACTTGACCCATATGAGTATAAATCACCCAAGCAGCTGAGGCTGAGTGCTGAGTGTGACGGCTTGCACCATCCGCGAATCCTATGTAGGTGGAAGATTCCATTGACATCTACCACAAGAAACGAAAACTAATCACAAACCCGATCACGATAAACAAGACCTAACTATGCAAAAAAGTTGTACAATAATATACAACAAGCAGCCTTGGCTAAAGATCATGCATATTATTTTTTGAGATAGAGCCCATTTCTAGGCTCTGCCAAGGCCATCCCTTCGTAATCCACTAACTCGTAGGCACCCTTATCTAATACACGCTTGACCACGTAAGGACCACGCCACATAGGATTGAACTTCCCTGCCCCCAAGGGTTCTTTCGATCGATCCCACAAAAGGAGCAAGTCTCCCTCACTAAACACTCTCAGACGGACAGACTTATCGTATTGGGCCTTTACGCGACGCTTATTAACCTCTAGAGTCACCAAGGCATCTCTACGCTGCTCATCGAGTTGCTCAAGGTGAACCAAACGCTCCTCCAAAGGCGAAGTGTCTGGCATTAGAGGAAATTTGGGGTCTAAAATGGGCCTTATAAGAAAACATGCCAAAATAAGTTTTTGTGAGTTGGAATTCAAGAACCAATAGAATTTCAATAAAATAAGTCAACCATAATGGTTGAATTGACATATTTGTCATTAAAAAGAACTACTTTTTTGTTCGTATTTTCGACATATCTCCCTGTGTTTTTACTCAAATTTCCATCGGGAGAGCTCGTTGGATGTGGAATTTGATTCTGCATCCAACGAGTACCCACATTGCATACTTTTGATGGACCCATCTACCCCAAAAACAAGAAATACCTGAAAAAACGTGATGATGATGTCATCATCACGTTTTTTCAGGTATTTCTTGTTTTTGGGGTAGCGGGGTCCATCAAAAGTATGCAGTCTGGGTACTCGTTGGATGTGGAATCAAATTCCGCATCCAACGAGCTCTCCCAATCGAAATTTGAGTAAAAACACATGGATATATGTCGAAAATACAAACACAAAAAGTAGTTTTTTTCTTTCCTCCTCCAAAATTAATCAATATTTATTTATTATTTTAACTATTATTTTATTATTTTCCTTAGGAGGCCCATTTGAGACCCCAAAATTCCTCTAATGTAAGAGTTCCACGGCTAACTTCAACGAAGGAATCTCGCATTCAACTGGCAATATCGACTCCACTCCATGTACAAGCTGATATGGATAAAAACCAGTGGCAGTCTTAACCGTGTTTCGATATGCCCACAAAGCAGAGTATAACATAATATGCCAATTCGTCTTGCTTTGTGCGATGGTTTGTTGGAGAATGGACTTAAGTGATTTATTCACTGCTTCAACCTATCCATTTGCTTAAGGATAGTAAGAAGAGGAGTGCTCTTGCTTATACTCTAACTTGGATGCCAACTCTTCCATCATACGGTTCTGAAAGTGTGAGCCATGGTCAATGACAAGCTCTCTCGGAATCCCGAACCGAGTGATGATTTGGTTGAATACGAAGTGAGCGGATGTCTCACCATCAGATTTTACTGTAGGCATTGCCTCAGCCCATTTCGTGAAGTAATCAACAGCCACTATGATATGATGGTGCCCCCCAGCCGAAGCTGGGTTGCAATCCATAAAATTGATCCCCCATTTGGTGAAGGGACTGGCGGTGATAATAGGGTGTAACGGGGCAGGTTTCGAGTGCATATTACGTGCGAACACCTGGCAAGGGTGGCACCTCTTGACCGCTTCAATACAATCCTTGAAGATCGACGGCCAGAAATAACCCGCTCTCAAAATATTTTGAGCTGTAGAAAGCCCAGATAAATGACCACCACATGCCCCTCCATGGCAATCATTAAGCACTACCTCAGCCTCATCATGAGTTAAACAACGTCGTAAAATGGAATCTACTCCACGGCGGTACAAAGTATTGTCCACTATGAGGTAGTTCTTAGAGACATGACGTAATCGTCGTCGTTCATCTTGCGAGAGGTGAGTAGGGGTCCTCTGCGTTTGTAGATATACTATGACATCCCCATACCATGGGTTAGCCATTGAGATTAAGAAAATGTGTTCATCAACGAACGTATCTTCACATACCAACTCCTCAGCCTCGCTCGAAAAATCCGATATGAGCTCTGCAAAGATTAAAGATTTCTTCGATTTTGCCGAAACAAATTCGAGATCAAACTCTTACAGGATGATAATCCATTTATTATACTTTCCCCCAATCATCCTACATGTGAGGATGAATTGAAACGGATTGACATGGGCCACAACCAAGGTCTGGCGAAGGAGAATATAATGTCTCAAACGTTGCACCGCATGTACGGTAGCTAAGGCAAGCTTCTCGACATGAGAATACCGAATCTCTGCGTCAATAAGGTTTTGGCTCAGATAATATATGACATGCTCCTGGAGCTCCTCATCTTCTTGAACCAAAACCATACCAATCGTCTCTAAAGATGCGGCCACATATAATAGGAAATCACGGCTATAATCCGGAGGGCTAATCACCGGGGCCGATGCTAGGGCTCGCTTAAGTGCATCGAAGGACTCCTGGGCTCGCTCATCCCACTCAAAGGGAGTATCCTTCTTCAGGAGATGCATGAAACCTCTAGTCAAATTGGAAAAGTTGACAACAAATCTTCGTAGGAATTTTGCCATGCCTTGCAAACACTAAAGATGACGAATATTTCGCGGGGGAGACAACTGAGGTATTGCCTCAACCTTCAAAGGGTCGACTCTTATACCCTCCTTCGAAACGATGAATCCTAACAAACGACCTGACTTCACACAAAAGATGCACTTATGAGGGTTTAATCTAACAGTATAGTGACGGCACCTTTCGAACACCAATCTCAAGTGATAAGAATGACGCATCCTCATGCGAGAATGAGCAGCGAGGTCATCCAAAAATACTTCAATAATATACTTGAGATCGTGGAAGATCAAGGTCATTGCCCGCTGAAATGTAGCTCCGGCGTTTTTAAGGCCGAAAGGCAATTTTCGATACGCAAATGTTCCCCAAGGACAAATAAATGCGGTCTTGTGTTGGTCCTCGGGTTTAATTTGGATCTGATTATACCCAGAAAATCCATCCATAAAGGAGAACACCTCGCTACCTGCAGACTCATCCAAAATCTGATCTATAAATGGCATGGGGAAGTTATCCTTAGGACAGGCACAATTTAAATCACGGAAATCAGTGCATATACGGATCGCTCCCTGCTTCTTATCCACCAGAATGGGGTTTGAAACCCACTCCATCAAGGGAACGGGATATATGAAACCAGCTTTCAATAGCTTCTCTATCTCTACCTTTATGGTGGGTGCTTTCCTAGGATTCACCGCGCGTAAACGATGTCGAATAGGCTTAGCGTTGGGGTAAGTATTAATCTCATGTTCGACAATACGAGGGTCAATCCCTGGCATCTCATCATAAGACCAAGCAAAAATATCACGGAATTCCTTGAATAGCTCGGTATACTCTAGAATCTCATCTTGGGAACAATCCACCCCAATGTAGACATTCTCAATTGTACCAGGATTGTGAGAAATGTTGATAGGAATAGTTGACGATATGTTCGCCATGTTTCCATCAGCCATCGGACCAGGAGAGCTTAATGGAATCATGGGTCTACCAACTTTCTAAATAAGAATCTCCCTATAATCCTCATGCTCCAAACAGTCAAGCTCTGGAAGGAAGTACGATCTATGATGAAGTTCCTCCCATGGTGGCTCAACTCCCGACATAGCCTCGATAATCGCTTCATCTGAAGGGAAAACCGTATCAAGGTAGTCGTGGGCATGAGAAGACTGTACTGGCCATGCCGGTAGCACATAGGGGTCTTCCTCCTCCGTCCACGAAAAGGAAGAACAAGGCTCTGCAGCAGACTGGAGATTAGCTTGGTAATCTATCATCACTGCAGGCAATGGCACGCTCGTCTCAATGGCCTCACTCGAAGGACTCGGTGAAGGAAGAATCCAAGGATCTCCCATATGAGTTGTGTGAAAAGGCACCGATCTTGTAGATGTTGAAGCACCATCGAAACTAGATCCTATCATGAGGACGGGTGCAGGACAACTAAAGGTTCCCATGAGAGATGGATACATGCCTACACCCACACTCCCAGTTGCCGGCTAGGAATGTTCAACTTTCGGAACCGAAGCTCACGAAGATGCAGTAATAGGCGGATTCTTGAATGCCATTTGATCAATCGTTACAATCTTCCCGTTATGTGGAAAGCATACAACACAAAACACGGAAGATGCAACGGCTTGCATACTATACATCCAGTTCCTTCCCAGTAAGAGATTGTAGTCAAGGGGTGCATCAACCACCTCAACTTCTATCGCAACGGTCTTCCCTCCCAAACAGAATTTAAGGGAACGAAGAATATCGTGCGGCCTAAACGATCTCCCATCAAAAGTAGTTAACATGGTCGTAGATTTTGACAACTCAGGAGAACCAAGACCCTTCCAACAAGACAAACACATCACAGAAGCAGCAGCGCCCTCGTCAATCACAGTACGCTTGACAATCATATCAAGACATTCCACATGCACCAAAAGGGACACATAGTAGGGCAAGCGAGGTTGATGTCCTGCGGTTTCAAATTTGATCACTGAGGAAGAATCATCACCATTCACACCAAGAGCAGAAAGCAAAGCCTTCCTTTGCGATGGACAACTCTGAAGCACTTCCAATGCAGACATCGCACAAGGAGTATGGCCCAAGTCCTCGACAACTGAATATTTCTGATGAAATGCATATGTAGCTCAATGTGTTTGTTGCGTTGAAGTAGAACTGGATCTTTGTCAAGCTTGATGGAACTTTGATTGTCACACCAAAGTGGAGTAGGTTGCTATTGCTTGAATCCAAACTATGATAGGATTTGTCAAAGCCATAAAGCTTCCCGACTGGCATTAACTGCGACTCAATATTCGGATTCTACTGAAGAAAGAGCAAGAGCTTGTTGTTTCTTACAAGCCCAAGTGACATGTCTAGATCCCAGACTTAAAGCATAACCTGCAGTAGAATTTCGATCATCAGGATCATCATCCCAATATGAATCAGTGAAACCAACCAACAAAGGTGTCCCCCCTGTACTGTAATGAATCCCAAACTGAATTGTACCTTGAATATATCGAAGTATTCTTTTTGCTGATTTCCAATGACTTTCTAGAGGTGTTTGCATATAACGGGAAACATGACCAATGACCTATGGCTTGGGGTACCACAACAGACAGCTAGACTCCAGAAATCAATCTTTCCCAATATGCAATAGAAATAAAATGTCTAACACTAAAGGATCGAACCTCATACCTTATTCCGGACGGTTGAAGTAGATCCCCGTTGAGCTTTCCAATCTTTAGCTTGAATTGATAAAATACTTCCTCAACAACAAGTAAACAATACAAGCATACTATATATCATGGTGTTAGATCTATTCTAGCATATATAATCAATAATGTAAAAGCATTTGACATATTCCAATGGATACAATATTCATTCAAATACACATTACTAGACAGGAAAAGATATTTCTATTAATATGAATCAGAGATTACAAGTGACAACCTCTGATGGCACGTTTGCGAACCGGAGAAACTGAATCCCCCACTTGGGCCTCCACCACCTCAATCCTCCATCACTCAGATAGCAAGCTCACTAGAAAAAGGCAAGCTTGGGAAGAACACAACAGTGCTCCAAGGGACAAAGGGATGCAGACTCAAGCATAAGTTCTGGAAACAATGGACTATAGTTTCGTTACTCTCAATTCTCTCTTATGCTTTCAAGGTCTCAAGGGGTTCCTTATATAGCTTTTCAAATGGATACTGAAAGGTCGAATCCATGCGATCTCAAGGCATATGGAAGGCTAGGAGTCATATGAGTCGGATCCAAGTTAAGGAAAACTCCAAAAAGATTTGGATTATGCACACATCCCGATGTACGCGACTATAGGCGTAATATCCACGTATGTATGCGATTATCGGGGTAAAAGCCGCGTATATCACTTTTCTTATGTTTTAAGGGATGATCAAGGACACATCAAAAGACAAAAAGTAGTCCATAGGGGCTAATGAGTCTGCAGTGGGACAGGGGAAGGCCATACAATGTGTGATTCACCTAGTGTGGTGAAATCCGCTATAACAGATGGGAATGATTCAAGTATAAGAGACTAACAACAAGCTGATGATACAATGTGGCATCTACTTCAAGTGAAGTACAAGTGGCAGAAAGTTTGACTCCAAACTGGAAGGGAGAAGGAGATGGTTTACAATCTTCCATTTGAAAGTGATGAAGAAGGTCACAAGAATACTTAGACTACGAAAGAAAGATTCCTTCTTTGGTTTGCAAAACTTGGGGACCAAGAAAATAATGCAAATGTCCTAAGTCTAACATTTCAAAAATTTTCTTAAGACTAGATTTCACATGGGTTAAAAGCTTAGGCTCACTACCAGTAAGGATAAGATCATCAACATAAAGAACAAGTATGATGATATGGTTTCCTACTTTCTTGGTATAGACATTGGGGCCAGAATGACATATAGAAAAACCAGTGTCAAGGAGAAAGCTATCCATTTTGGCATACTAAGCTCTAGGAGCTTGCTTAAGGCCATATAAGGATTTCTTAAGGTGACAAACAAGGCTAGAGTTATTCTAAACATATCCAGGATGTTGTCCCATGTAAATTTCCTCCTATAAATCACCATGTAATAATGTATACTTGACATCCATTTGATGGACTTCCCAGTTATGTAAGGCTGCAAGGGAAAGAACAAGGCGAATGGAGTTCATTTTTGCGACAGGAGAAAAGGTTTCATTGTAGTCAATCCCTTTGACTTAGGAAAAACCTTTGGAAAATAACATTTCCTTAAGTCTTTCAACACTTCCATTTGATGCATACTTAGTTCTCTAGACCCATTTACATCTAACAAGTTTTCTTCCTTTTGGAAGAGGTACAAGATCCCAAGTATCGTTCACCATTAAGGAATGATATTATTCATCCATAGCTACATCCCAATATGGATTTCCTGAAGCTTTTGCAAAAGTTTCTAGATCATGATTCTCAGAAACTTGAGCCAAAAGAGAAGAGGCTCACTGAAACTATGAACGTGTTCGACGTTGATCTCTAGGATCATCGAAAATTTCACCAGTTGCTTCACATGTTGAACGGACCCATCGAGGAAGCAATGGTGCTGGTGCAACTGGAAGAATATGAGAAGGAGGAGGTGGATTTTCATCCTCACTATCATCATCAAAAACTAGAGTTGGATATCTGTCAAGGAAGTTGGAAGTAGAAGAAGGCACAATCGTCGAATCAGGCTCGCAGGCCAAAGATGGCACAACCGCCGAGTTAGGCTCGCAGGCCAAGCGATTTTCATCAAATTTAACATCTCTTATAATGATTACATCATTTGAATGTGGTTGAGGAAGTCTATAACCTTTTCCATCTTCAAAATATCCAACAAATATGAACTTTTCACTTTTAGGCTGCAATGCTTCCTGTTTTTCATCCGGAATGTGAGCCCATGCTTCACTACCAAACACACGGAAGTGACTTACATCTGATTTAATTTTACTCCATGCTTCTTCCAGTGTTATACCTTGTAAATCTTTAGTAAGGGTGAAATAAACTATGTAATTTGCATAATTTATGGACTCAACCCAAAATTGAAGACTTAGTCCCTTAGATTGGATCATACAATTAACCATTTCTTTTAAAGTGCGGTTCTTCCGTTCAGCGACACCATTTTGTTGTGGTGTATATGGAATAGTGTTTTGTTGTTGGATTCCGTGTTCAATGTAGAAAGTAGTGAAATTTTTGTTAACATATTCTCTTCCATTATTGGATATTAACTTAATGATTTGATGACCAGATTGTTTTTCAACAAGGGCCTTGTAGTCCAAGAACATGTTAAATACTTCGCTCTTAAGTTTTAGGAAATAAACCCAAGTGCATCTGGAATAATCATCAATGAAAGTTAAGAAATATTTGAAACCAGGAAAGGAAGCAGATGGAAGAGGACCACACAAGTCACTATGCACAAGCTCCAAGGGAACTGAGGCGTGCTAAGAGGCATGTTTGTCAAAACTGTCTTGATGATGTTTTCTAAGTACACAACCGAAACAAACACCATCCTTGCAAGATACCATTGGAATACCTATCACCATATTGTCTTTACATATTTTTTACAATGAGCAATAATTTAAGTGACCGAATCGGTCCTGCCAAAGTTTGTCCAAGTTATCGCTATGAGCAACAAAACTAAACGAAAAGGTGATGAACCAAAGTTGTTAAATTTGTATAACCTAGAAATATCATCAACAATTCTAGTAGCTAGGACATGTTGAGGATCTTTAAAATCCTTGATTACAACTTGGTGAGGTGTAAACGTTACAGTTTTACCTTCACCATAATGAGTGATTTCATAAATTGACAACAAATTGCAGGAAATTCTTAGAACACATAGGACATCACTAAACTGACCATTTTCTACAAGAACTGTTCTAGATCCTACAACACTTAGAGAACTCTCATCACAACCAATAATTTGTTTGGTGTTACATTCATGCATGGTAGAAAAGGTGGCTTGATCCTTATCCATAGGATAAGATGCTCCATAATCAATGAGCCATTCATTTGAAGTAGAAGAAGAAGATGCAGTATATGAGTAACCAGAAGCACAAAGTGCATGTCCATGAGAGGTAGATTCTGAAGACGAATCTAGGCTGATGTGGTGCTTCTTCATTATTGCTTCCAAGGTTTCCATCTTATTGAAACACTTAGATTCATCATGATTATATTTCCCGCAATATTTGAAATGATGCTCAATCTTCTTTCCTTTTGGCTTGGATCCTTTGTCACTTTTTAAAGAAGGAGCTGACTGAGAGGGCTTGGGACCCTTGTTTGGCTTATTATTGTGAAAATTTTGTTTCTTAGGATGCTTGGACTTTTCTTTCTGTTAGACAATAAGGATTTCCCAGATATATCTACATTGCTAATTATTCCAAGATGTATGATCTTATCTTACTCTCTAATCAAGGAATCACAAAACGATTCAAGACTAGGCTCATGATAACTAGCTGCATTCAAGGATTCTTTCATGGAGTAAAATGTAAATATAAAAATAGAATATGCAGGTCCAAGTTTGGAAAGAATATGATAAATACAGTTTTTTCCTTCTCTCTTAATCTTGCATTCTTCACATAAGAGTCTAAGAGTTTTGTACTTAGATAAATAATCTTGAATGCATGAAAAAACACTTGGATTTAAAGAAATCAACATATTTTCGAGTTGATGACCTTGAATTTCATTGTGTTTACCAAACACAGATTCCAAATTTTCCCAAGCTTTATCAGGTTCATCAATTCCAGATATGTGGAATTGCAAATTAGTAGAGATTGACATCCCAATCAATCCATGAGCTTGATCACATCTATTTGACCATTTTATTTTCTTATCATCATCAGTGGGTTATGTTTCTTTCCGTGAGGTAATTATGAAAAGTCCCCTACTTCATAGAACATCCTCCATACGATATTTCCATGAAAAATAGTTGGAACTGGTAAGTAGAATATCACAAGGGGCAGAAATACTATAAAATAATGGCTATAAAAGTAGAAACCAACAATCTGGATGCAAAGAGCTTGAAAAATTAGGATGTTTAAAAAAAACGGCACTGAAAACTGATTCTGTATGATGAAGTTATGCTTGATCAAAGAAAATGTTGAAGATGTCCCCAATACTGACTTGGCAGATATAAAATTGACCAACTAAAAAAAAGAACCCCCATCTTCCCAAGATAAACCTTTGACAATCACTTTACAAGAAAGTTGCTTTAAGTGAATCACTTTTGTAAAATAAGTTATTTTCACTTTTACAATGATGTTACTTTTAAATAGTGCAACAAAAAATAAACTAAAAGACTTAAGTGACTCGCTTATTTTTATTTTTATTTTTAATTTAAGTGAGATGCACTTTTACAATAAAGTAACTTAAAATTAGAAATTGTATGCACTATTAAAAAAGTAACTTAATAAGACTTGAACCCAAGACCTATTAAGGAATAAAACAACTTTGAACCAAGTGAGCTAAGATTAAAATGTACATAAAAGAAGAGAATGAGGAAGATGGTTGTTTTTTTACTGTTCTCTCTCGGCCTTCGTGCTTGCTTCTTTTCTTGCAAATCACACCACATCCCAAAACAAAAAACTTTTCCATGCTTTTGGGGTTAGATCTCGTTAGCTTACCCAGAAATTCTACATTTTCTCTCTGTTTTTTATTCACCACGATCGCACAAGGTGCACGGAAAAAAACATACGCAATCAAGAAAACCCTTTCCCTTTCTGTTTCTGATTCACTGCGATCGTGCAAGGTGCATGACAAAGAGCGTACGTAGCCAGGGAAGGAAACAATATCAGACTAAAAACAATAAAGATCTAATAATAAAACTGATAAAATATGATATTTTTCCTTTTAAAAAAAATAAAAAATAAAAACTGTCACTGTAACATTATACCTTCAAATCTACCGAAATGGGTGATTCTAAAGAAAACAAAAATGGTTTTCGATGAAAAGAAAACTATTTCCCAATGGAAATGATGCTCTAGATGCAATGGAACACCTCCCAAGGGCCAGGAATGTAGATAAATTCCAGAACCAGAAACCATTTCAAAGTTTCAGCAACACTAGCTCAAGATCTAGATCATAACCGGAAGCGACTCTTCATAAATGCTCTAATACCATGTTCAGGTTCACAGGCTACTCCCCAAATACCGAACACCAAGAGAAACCACTCACACAAATAGATCGTAGATCAACACACCGATGTTTTGACGTTGTTAAAACCCTTGAGAGGGAAACTGTCCATGGCCCCAGCAAAATAGCTACTTGGAGCAATTTATTATGTAAAAGAAAGAAAGTTACAAATGAGCTTCTCATAATCGATAAAATAGACAAGGACCCTCCATGCTCTTTAAATAGAGATCATGGACCAATCGGGTTTCAAGCCACAGATCAAGGGTAGGTATGATTTAAGAGAATTTGAACCGTCTGATCACTTTATGTCTAGAACATATCGTGACCATCGGATTAGAATATTTACAAATGCATACTAAAGAAACACACTTTACCTAACGGATATATTACACAAGTTGATCTTAACTAACTCCTAAGTGTCTAAATATCCTAACATTGTGAAGACATACCATCATTAGAATGAATTTATTCAGGCCGTTGTCCCTCCTCAACTTTAATCAATTTGAAGTTTCATCTATAGTGCCCAACTTTACGACATGGCTAGTATGTTTTCATCACTAGTCCATGGGATCTAGACTTAGACATATACCTCAAATTTGGGCTTCAAACAAAGGTTATGCCTTGTCCTCTATCTACCATTAAACCTCATATTGATAATGCATCATGGTTATCCCCTTCCATATTATTTCATCTCATCTCCTATGAAAACAAATATCCAACCACATCGTCTATATTCAATGTGGTGTTGTTGCTTCGAATAGACACGGCCATGCTATCCCAAGAATCTTGCAAATAACATAATAGGATGATGCATTTATCCTCCTCAATTATTTTAATATGCACATACAACAATTCATTGATAACAATGTTGAATGCATTCAGGTGCTATCTAAAGGAACAACTTGTTGACCAGACATTTTGACTGGTACAACTTCCCCAACTTTTCCCACATCTTCTTTGTAGTGAATTATTTTGTGACATTCAATGGTACAAAGCATTAGAGATAAATTCAGATAGTAATCCTTTCCTTTCTATCAATATTTTTCTATTCTTCCTTTAACACACTAGCTAAGGTCATTCCTTGGTTGAATGTTATCCATTGTTCCTGATATACAAGGGGATCCTCCATCTTAAGCTTCCAAAGCTAACACGTTTTCCCATTAACCTTTTCAATTTATATCCTTGACATTTTTTCCATTATAACAATGAATCAATATCTCTAGAGAATCCCACTATAACAAGTATTGCTTGGATCCAAAACCAAGCCAAACCCTCAACAACAAAGGAGTCCCCCCTAAAACCAAATATAACTCTAATACCAATTGTTGGGGTCTCAATACCGATAATAGCAGGTTTCCAAGTAGTTTCATATATTTAAACACATTGAAATTAAACAATGGTACATAATCACATTAACAAATTACACATAAGTTACCATTGAAACCCTGTCTCCTAGGGAAAACTAGCAAACCAGTGAGCTTTCAACTCATCTATTAATCAAATATTCAAAATAGGTGTTTACAACCATGAATTGCTAAACAACAAATCACACTCTATTACACTATCATGCTACACACTATACCCATTACAACATATGCTTACATTGTACATTGTTAAATTATTGAACCATTGATCTACAAGAAAATGAGAGCAATTGAGAGGTGAATTGTGTAGTGGAATATCAAGAACAATCTACACTGAACTAGACAAATTTGAGATAAATATGATAAGAATTGATCAATAAATTAGAACATTAATCTTCATTATTCCCAGCAGTATACAACAATGTTATAATAAGGAGAATTCAAATAATGTGGATAAGATTCGAATATACCAACTAAACCTGATTGAATTGCTAACTGAGAGTGTCTAAATAACTGCATGGGAGCCACTAGTCTAACTATTGATGTCTAAACCAGTATTACAATTAGTTAAAATAATTAAACCAGTTAAACTGATGAGGTAGGTGGAAAAAGATGCCACTTCCCCATGCAGCCATGCAAAATTGGCTCCATACTAACTGAGAGTGATCTAACTGAATGTAATCGAAGGTTAACTTAGAATAAATTCCTACTTACCACAACCAATTGATGGAGTCTCTGGTGGCACTCAGAGTGGCTCCTATATTGTAGGGATTGGCCTCAGAGGCACATAAACTCATGCATGAACATGTAGTAAGTGTTAGTTAACCTATATATGTGTTCCCCACAATATATTACAATAATAATGTCTCCCTAAGCTAGACAAGATGATCAAATAGACTATCAATGGACAAGGGAGGATTATATAATCCTAACACCACCCCTTAACCTGACTTGGACAACTTTGGGCACTGACAACTAGGCCAAAAGTCACCCCTACAATCTAATGAAAAATAAAAATGCTTAATAAAGTAAGGAAAAGGGGAAAAAAGTCATGGAACCCCCCCCTTAAAATAAGCAGTGAATTAGGAAAACAAGCTATACTTCAGAGAAAATTTTCCTCTTTGGGAAATAACTTGTAAAACTTTTGCTGCAATTTGCAGCTCTATGGAAAAACCATGTATAATCATGGTTCTTCTATGCATGAGCATCCTGGGACCATGCATGTGAACTTTTCCATCTTCTTCCAATCTGTTGAATGTTGCTTTTGTCTCTTCTTTATGGAGGAGGAATGGAATGATACATTTTGTTCTTCAGTGGGACAAATTGTGGATCATTCGCTATCATCAAGTAGCATCATGAGATCCGATGAATGAGGATTAGTTTTTTTATAATCCGCAAAGAAAGAATGCAGATCTGCATTAGTTCTAGAATGGACGGTCAAATAGTGACTTGGACTAAATCTGACGATGAAGATCAAGTTTACATAATTTAGGTGGAAGAGCCAAAGTTCCACAAGAGATCAAGATGAACGATTATGGTTAAATCTGGTCATAGAGCGACTTGGACTAGATCTAACGATGAAGATAAAGTTTACATAATTTAGGTGGAAGAGCCAAAGTTCCGCAAGAGATCAAGATGAACGGTTAGGGTTAAATCCACAACAAAATCAAAGTTCCACGAAATTGCGGAAACAAAGTTACAAAAGGAAATTGCAGAAGTCCAAAATAGGAAAGTGTGATTCCGCATCCCGCATCCCGCAATCCATAATGCGGAAACAAATTTGTGGAAGAAAATTGTGAAAGTACAAAATAGGAAAGTGTGATTCCACATCCCACAATCCGCAAGATCAACGTTTAGGAAAGAATCCGCAAAATATCAACGGTGCAGAAGAAAAATTGCAAAAAAGGAGCTTGCAGAAAGTCGAAATGTTACATTTCCACATCCTGCAATATAGAAAGATCGGACAGCTGAAGTTAGTTCTACTAAAATAGATCGACGGTGCAGAAGGAAAATTGCAGAAAGAAGCTTACGGAAAAGAGTTTGCGGAAAGGAAAAAGAGGACAGTTGACATCCCGCAATCTGGAGATCAACGGTTAGGAAAACGCCCTGACGAAGATCACCGATGGGAAATCGTTGAAACAGAATCTTGGTGCAGAAAGGTGATTTTGAGGTGGAAATCGATGGTTAGGTCGACGATCCAAATTGACTTAGAAATAGGATCAATGACTCTGAGTGGATCAAGAAGATGATCTTTCAGAAAGAAGTTTAACAGTATGAAAGCACCTGCAAATGTTGGACAGAGGTGCAAAAATGGTTTCCAAGCTGCGGACACGTTCTCTTATGTGCAGGATCAATGGGGGAACGTGAAAGGACTTTTTGAAAGGTGTGATCTTCATATCTGAAAGGGCGCAACAATGAAAGGTATGTTTGTTTAATTTGAAGAGATGCAACTATTGGAATAAGCTTAAACGGTGAGAAGTATTTAAGCAATGACATGAGTAAGAAGGAAGATGTGTCTACACTTCAAATTGCATGATCACAATTAGAGACCAGTGGGTGTGATAGAATTCAATGGGAGAGAAATCGTGAGAAACTTATAAGGGTGGCAGGCCAATGCTAGGGCATGAAAAATGCATGCAGGGGGTTGTTTCATCCTTTTAGTTGTATCTAATAAACCAGGGGATTGTAGCCTCCTTCCAATTGGCATTGGTAAATAGGGTGTTGTAGCATCCTTTTAGTCGTAGTTGATAAACCAGGGGGTTGTACCTTCCTTCCAATTGGAATCGGTAAATAGGGTGTTGTAGCATACTTTCAGTCGTAGTTGATAAACTAGGGGGTCGTAGCCTCCTTCCAATTGGTATTGGTAAACATGGTGTAAATACCATCCTTGTTTGTAGCAGCAGGAAAAACTATTTGTAAATAACAATTTTGCAGTAATAGGACATATTGGTGGTTTACCCTATTGGGCTAAAATTCCACATTAAAATTTTGTTCTGTGTATTCTTTTTGTTATGTGTTTCTAATAATAGATTTAAAAGTGGTTAAAATAGTAAAAATATATCAATACTGATCCACCCCCCCTCTCAGTATTGACCAATAAACCAACAATTGGTATCAGAGCGGGTTCCTTCAACACACTTTAACCACCGGAAGGTAGATCCTTTATGATAACCACTATGGATCAATAAGAAGGCATGGCCACTAACAAACCTCCACTATTTACAAGAGAAGACTATGCATATTGGAGTGTCAGAATGAGATGCCATATGATGTCCCTTGGATGGAATGTTTGGCCTGCAACTGAAAAGGAGGTTCTGGGAAACCAATACCCTACAAACACAATAGAACTAGGCCAATATGAAGGCAATGATGAATCCCTTAATGCAATATTGAGTTTCTTAACAAACATTGTGTACACCAAGGTTATGCAATGCACGTCTTCCAAATACGAATGGGATAAATTGAAGATTATCTATGAAGGAGCATCTAAGGTGAAAGAATCCAAACTACAGACATATAAAGGTCAATTTGAAAGCCTCAAAATGAGAGAAGAAGAGAATATTGGGGAATACCTTCTTCCTGTAGATGAGGTGGTTAATGCTATTAGAGATCTTGGAGGAAAATTGAAAGAAAAAGAAGTGGTAAGCAAGATACTAAGAACATTACCAATGAGATATGAATCAAAGGTTTCTACCCTAGAGGAACAAGATGACCTTAAAAAGGTGATAGTAGATGAGCTTCATGGAATTCTCACTGCTTATGAGATGAGAATTGGACAAGATAAAAACTCAAAGAAAGAAGCAGCATTTAAAGTCACTTCCAAAAATCAATCAAAAAATATAGATAATGAGGAAGCCCTCTTTGTAAGTAGACCTAATAAAGGCACTAGGAAATACAAAAGGTAAACTACCTTTGAAATTTTTTAATTGTGGAAGGATTGGACATTTTTCCCATAAGTAACAAGAGGAGAGTGACCATGAAGAATCTTGTTGTCATAAGGGTAAGAATAAGTTTAAAGAAAAAAGGAAGAACTTCTATTCCAAGGAAGAAAGTGAAGATGAGGAGATGAGTGAAGATAATGAAATCCTGTTTTTAGGAACAACAAACTCTGATGAGGAATCAGAAGTGGACATAGAAGCTGAATACATGGCTGATGTAGATTAAATTGAAAGATATAGGAAAAGAAATAAAGTTTTGAAAGAGAAACTGTCTAAATACCAAGAAGAGACAAATTAGATTATTACTGATTTGAGAAACCAACTTCAAGAGGCCAAGAAGAGTGAGGAAGATCTAGTAGTTCTTCTCAGGAAGAGAATTCAAGATTATGAAAAACTTGAGAAAGATTTTTCTCAACTTAGAGAAGGAGTTGATGAAAAATCCATTAAATCAAAGTTTGAGAACAACTCAAGGATTCTAGATGACATTCTGAGTAGCCAAAGACCATCAAGTGATAGGTCTGGTTTGGGGTTTGTTAAAGAGAAGAAGACATAGAGTTTCCCACTCACTAATCAGAGAGGAAGTACAAAGAGCTATGCTGAAGTACTGAAGAGTCCTGTTAAAAAGGAAAAGTGCAAAGAACATGCTTTATACTTTCATGACAAAGACAGAACTCATGAGGATCCCAAGAGACAAGTAATAAATAGAAATCAGAAAATATTTCTGGGTCATTGTTATTCATGTAATAACTTTGCTCATAAATCCTTGAAATGCAAGGCTTATGAAAAAGTTCATGAGTACAAGAAGGATGCAATTAAAAATCCGAAGGTAACGAATCATAACCAGCTTGGACTTCTCCAAAGGTTTGATATAGATTGTTACAAATGTAATAAATTTGGACACTTGGCTAGAAATTGTAAACTAAAATGTGATGCTCCAGTAGAAGTTTAGAGACAATGGAAAAAAATGGCAGTTAGGAAACAGAGAGACCAAAGATCTCCCGTGGATACAGAAAAATTTCATGGTTGTTTTGATTGTTGTCATAAGTTTGGTCACAAGGTGGTTGACTGCAAAGTCAAAGGAGAGAATCAAAGGATGAAAAGGAAACAAGACACCAACACAGAGCATGGTGAAGGACAATCAAATAGTACACCTTCTAAAAAGCTGTGGATGAAAGAATTAGAAGCCTCAAATGAAACACAACTTCCAGTCATTAATGAAGTCTCAGTAGTTAATGTTGAGAATAATGAGGTCATAGATGAAAAAGACACTCATCATGAGGGAAAGCTACTTAGTGATGTAGAATAATACACCGATAAAGATGAAGGCGATGAATAAGGATGTAGTGATGACTATGGGATTTGTTTCTAAAAATGTCTCTCATGATTTAAAGAAAACCCTAAAAATGACATTAGAAGGGATCTTATACTCAGGGGGAGTTAAAGTCAGAAAATTCCGATTGGTATCTAAGAAAAATTCAATTGGTATCTAAAGTTGAAGTATATTGAAAGATATCTTCTTCAAATATTATAGGTGATCAAGGTTGGTGTATGGATGACATAAGAGAAAGCATAAAGTAATGTGAGAACAACAAAATGTGAGAGTCATGAAGACCATGATATCTGCAATCCAATAGAAGATAAATATGATTACGTTCACTTAGTATTTGAAGTCATGACACATAAAAATTGTTGACAGTAGAAGAAAACTCAAGTCTAAAAGAAATAAAAAACTTAGTCTATTGATAAGGTAGAAGGATGAGTTCAGCATTGAAAAAGGAAAACGTTGAGGTTACGAGTCTTTGTGTCTGAGATAGTGAGACCAGAGAAACTATGTAATAAACTGAAGTAATCTCTGTGTTGAGGATCTGAAGTTATGGGTCTCTAGACAGATGATAATATAGATATAAAATCCAAAAGAATCCAGCAGTATATGCTAGGTTTTTATATGAATATATGCTAGGTTTTTAAATAAACTGAAGTGATCTATGTGTTGAGGATCTGAAGTTATGGGTCTCTAGACAGATGATAATATAGATCTAAAATCCAAAAGAATCCAGCAGTATATGCTAGGTTTTTAAATGGATGGGCTTAAGGAATTCTGCTAAAAGCAAAAGCCAGTTAACTTACCGGCATAATAGACAATTAGATATGGAAATAGAAATAGAGTTTAAAAAATGTGTCTTAGACCAGAAAATGGAAGAGTGTTGAAAAGAAAATGCTGAGTGTAGACTCTGTCACAAAAATGTTGACAAAAAAGAAGAAGTACAATGACAGGGGGAGTACTTAGATCTATCAATTAAGCTATCATTCAAGAACAAGAAATGTTAAGATAAATGATAATAAATTGTTTAAATAACCAAGTTCAGTTAAAGGGGAGATATGATGACAGGAGGAGTTGTCAAAAAGAAAAGAGACAGGAAATCCTATATCAAAATAGGTGCAGCATTGGCATAACAGGTTATCCTTTGTCATTGTTGTCAAAGGGGGAGAATGTTTAGAGGTTGCCATCAATGCCAAAGGGGGAGATTGTTGGAAAATTTGAGTATATAGTTGTCATTGATGTCAAAGGTGTTCACGAATGACAAAGGAATAACCAATGGAGTTGATGGCAGGAGAAACTTTGTGAGAGACTAAGGTAGTGATGGTAAAGTTGCTTATGAAGTACAAAGGATAAGCAATAGATACCATGGAAAATTTAACGCAGAGTTAACGCAGCATAAGTCAAAGTAAAGACAAAATGGCACGATGATGAGGTGGCATAGATGAAGGTAGTGATGACATGGCATGATGATGAGGTGGCATAGTTATATGCATGAGATCCGATGAATGAGGATCAGTTTTTGTATAATCTGCAAAGAAAGAATGCAGATCCACATTAGTTCTATAATGGACGGTCAGAGAACGACTCGCACTAGATCTGATGTTGAAGATCAAGTTTACATAAGTTAGGCAGAAGAGCCAAAGTTTTGCAAGAGATCAAGATGAATGGTTAGGGGTAAATATGCAACACAACATTAGAGGAATTTTGGGGTCTAAAATGGGCCTCCTAAGGAAAATAATAAAATAATAGTTAAAATAATAAAACAATAGTTAAAATAATAAAATAATATTTATAAATTTTGGAGGAAGAAAGAAAAAAACTACTTTTTGTGTTCGTATTTTCAACATATCTCCTTGTTTTTTTACTCAAATTTTGATCGAGAGAGCTTGTTGGATGCAGAATTTGATTCTGCATCCAAAGAGTACTTACACTGCATACTATGTAGTGTGGGTACTCATTGGATACAGAATCAAATTCCGCATCCAACGAGCTCTCCCGATCAAAATTTGAGTAAAAACACATGGAGATATGTCGAAAATACGAACAAAAAAGTAGTTTTTTTTTATGACAAATATGTCAATTCAACCATTATGGTTGACTCATTTTATTGAAATTCTATTGGTTCTTGAATTCCAACTCACAAGAACTTATTTTGGCACGTTTTCTTATAAGGCCTATTTTAGACCCCAAATTTCCTCTAATGATCAACGGTCCAGGAAAATGTAGAAACAAAGTTACAGAAGGAAATTGCGGAAGTCCAAAATAGGAAAGTGTAATTTTGCATCCTGCATCCCGCAATCCACAATGCAGAAACAAAGTTGCAGAAGAAAATTACGGAAGTCCAAAATAGGAAAGTGTGATTCCACATCCCGCATCCCGCAATCCGCAAGATCAACGATCAGAAAATACTCCGCAAAATATCGATGGTGCAGAATAAAAATTATGGAAAGGATCTTGCAGAATGTCGAAATGTTACGTTTCTACATCCTGCAATCTGGAAAGATCAGACGGTTGAAGATAGTTCCACTAAAACAGATCGACGGTGTGGAAGGAAAATTGCGGGAAGAAGCTTACAGAAAGAATCTTGTGGAAAAGAGTTTGCGGAAAGGAAAAAATGGAGAGTCGACATCCCGCATCCTGCAATCTGGATATCAACAGTTAGGAAAACACCCAATGAAGATCAACGATGGGAAATCGCTGAAAAAGAATCTTGGTGCGGAAAGGCGTTTTTTAGGCGAAAATCGATGGTTAGGACGACGGTCCAGATTGACTTAGAAATAGGATCAATGACTCTGATTGGATCAGGAATATGATATTATGGAAAGAAGTTTGACACTATGAAAGCACCTGCAAACATTTGATAGAGGTGCAGAAATGGTTTCCAAGCTGCGGAAAGGATCTCTGATGTACAAGATCAATGGAAGAACATGAAAGGACATTCTGAAAGGTGTGATCTTCAGATCTGAAAGGGCACAATAGTGAAATGTATGTTTGTTCATTTTGAAGAGACACACCTATTGAAAGAAGCTTAAATGGTGAGAAGTATTTAAGCAGCAGCCTAAGTAAGAAGGAATATGTCTTTGTAGTTCGAATTGCATCATCAGAATCAGAGACCAGTGGGTGTGACAGAATTCAGTGGGAGAGAAATCGTGAGAAACATATCAAGGTGGCAGGGCGGATTTACGACAGGCAATAGGCCTATAGGGGTTTGTTGCTTCCTTTCAGCTGTAGCTGATAAACCAGGGGGTTGTAGCCTCCTTCCAATTGACATTGGTAAATAGGGTGTTGTAGCATCCTTTCAGTCGTAGCTGATAAACCAGGGGGTTGTATCCTCCTTCCAATTGACATTGGTAAATAGGGTGTTGTAGCATCCTTTCAGTCATAGTTGATAAACCAAGGGGTCATAGCCTCCTTCCAATTGGTATCAGTAAATAGGGTGTAAATACCATCCTTGTCTGTAGCAGCAGGAAAAACTATTTGTAAATAACAATTTTGCAGTAATAGGATGTATTGGTGGTTTACCCTATTGGGCTTCCACGTTAAAATTGTGTTCTGTGTATTCTTGTTGTTATCTGTTTCTAATGATAGATTTAAAAGTGGTTAAAATAGTAAAAATATAACAATATTGATTCACCCCCCCTCTCATTATTGACCAATAAACCAACAAAATCATGAAAAGGTTGCTTGAAATGCTTACCAAGGATACATGCATTGGCATTGCTTCAAATTTTTACAATGGTAGAAGAACTAGAAACACCATTTTCTTCAAAATACAAGTACTATCATAATTTATGTGCCCAAAGTTGGCATGCCACAAGAGACTAGATCACGTGTACCTCCATCATGGTGAGAGAGGTATGTAAAATTATGTCCCCATGAAAATGTCCCTTTCATCTACAACAATATCTCATTCTCCCATCGTGTCATGATGACCATGTTGTTGGGAGGCCTCTTTCTTTCCAAATTTTCTATCAAACATGTGAATAAAATGTCCTAATTTTTATCGAATGTGTACAAGAGACAACAAGTTTATCTGCAACCTAGGAAGATAGAGAACACCATACAAAAGAAAATATGAAAATTCAAATAATTTGAGCCTAATGGTGCCAATTTTTTAATGTTTGAGATTGGATCTATCTACAAAGTATACCACGCCCTCTACATTGTCATCCAACTCCTCAAATAAGTATCTCTGAAAATTCATGTGGCAAAAGCACAAATGTCAAGCATCCATGCATCTCTTCAAGAAGAAAATGAGTTTTTGAACAAATCTTCGTTTATGCCAATATTTCAATGAGAAATAACAAAATGAGATAATTCAAGAGCATTACTTTTTCCTTGTGATTTTCTTACTTTTTCGTGATCTTCTCCCATGGGGTCCTACATGTATTTGAATCATGTCCATTCTTTCCACAACAAACACGGCGAAGATCAAATCTCTCACCTTGATTATGCCTACTCCCTACCTCTATAATTATTCTTTTCACCTCTTATGTATTACTACCCTCTCCTAATATATAAGAATCATGTGATTGATCCTTCCCTTTTGGAGAAAGGAACATAGTCTCTCTAGTGGGTTGAATTTTCTTCTTCCTGAAATCTTTCTCACATTCAACAACTTTCTCCACCAAAGAGTCAAAATTAAGGGACTTCAATTGGACACTCTCTTGAAGTGATTTTGAGATAGTGAGAATATGTGGGGTAGAGGACCTTCATAAAGTTTGTGAGAGCATTTTCTACCTCCACACCAATAGCATCAATGTCATGCATGATGGCTTTAATTTCATATGCTAAAGAAATGGGACCATTATCCTTCAAATCTAGGTTGAAGAGCTTCAACAACAATTGAATTAGCTCCAACTCTGAATGTGAATCATACAAATATTTCAATTTCTTCAAATCATCCCAAGAATATTTGATAGATCTAATGTGATGACTTACCTCTTCACTTACAGAAGCAACAATCAAGGCATATGAATTCTTATTTCTATTCATCCATACTGTAAGCTCTTTATCTCATATAGCTTTGGTAGGTGAAGTGTCTCCATCACAAATTCTATCCAAAAGATCATTGAATACAAGAGTAAGGTTGATCTTTCTAAACCATTCTAGATATTATTTTTCATTATTGAACACCACACCAACAATTGAGATAAGAGAATTCAGTTTCATAAACAAAATCACTTCAAGTTAATTTGTATTGATGAGCAAACTGTAATATATATCACTCCAGCATTAAATAAGACAACCAATGCTTTGCTACTTGGAAATGCTGTATAGAATCTATGGTGTTTTCAAAATCTCAGAGTAAGTAGAATAGTGTTGACATCATACACAATAAGGTCTCATTCTAGAGCTAGTAAAGAGAGATAACAATTCTAGCTAGGGAGCTATTGGATGGATAGATGTGAAGTAGGATAGCTATGGGGCAGACTAAGTATGATCATGGAGTTATCTAAAAACACCAAGGTTGATACTAGCCTTGAATAACTCCAAAAATTGAATAAATTTCATTAGCGTGAGTCACATATAAGTACATTCAGACATGACCTTTGGTTTCATCTTACAAGAAGCCTAAAATACATTGAGATATGACCTTTGGTTTCATCTTACAAGAATCCTAACGACTATTCATATTCGCCTATGATTGTTCATATTACTCCTAAATGAATAATAATAATAATAATAATAATTACAATACACCATAATCCCTAGGGGCTAGGTATCTAACAAAAAATACTAGTATACTATAGGTATCTCTCCACAATGGGAATTATATTATCCTATTCATACATGGTTGTCCCTTTTGCTTGCCCAAATTTAGATGAAATTTAGCTTGAATGCAATTGTATTGAGGTTATAGGGGAGGAGCCAAATCAATGAAAGGAAGCAAGCATCAAGATGAGAGAGGAGGAGGACAAAGTGCTTTGCATGGGGGAATTACAATCATGGTTCCTAGTTTGTAAAGATTGGATACTCAAGTAAATCCAAAAAATGGATACATCATCCCCAATAGAGGTGCCCTAAAATGGTGGTGGGAAAAAATCCAAAAAGTAATTAATCTGCGCCCCCTCCCTAGCGACAAAACAAAAGTCTTCGTTTTGTTGGCACTTAACAACTCAATTTTAGCATAGGTTAACTTGCAATGGATATGTTTGGAGGGGTTGGGATGTGAAGAATACGTAGAATTAGTGAGACATATTTTCCCTCATTGTCATCTAAAGTAGTTTGAAATTGCTATAGGCCTTTTAAAGAAGATAATCTCTTGGGAAGGACTTGATGTAAGTTAAAATCTTGAAGAATGCCTAGAATCAGTGAGCCATCTTTTCCCTCGTTGCCATTTGAAGTAGTTTGAAATTGTGATAGGCCTTCTAAAGAAGATAATATCTTGGGAAGGATTTGATGCAAGCTAAAATATTGAAAATGGATAATCTCTTCAATGGTTGAGGATCAATCCCTTACACTTGAGGTGATATAGCCGATTTAAATGACTTGAAATGACTCAATTTTTCAAGGAAAACAGCTCAACCCAATTTTGGTCTTATATATGGTGCAATGAATAAATCCTTAATACAAAATACAAAGCCCGCAAAAGCTCTAACAATACCATTAGATATTTGACTATAACTTGGGGACTCTTTAATGAAGCTTTTAGGGACAATCTGGGCGTAAGTGGAGTTGGTATGTAGCTTATCCTCCTAGGCAATATGAAAGTTACTTTCAAGCTCTGTCTATGCAAGGGATCAAACAATATGGAAAACCTTATGGTGGCCAACACTCTTCTTCATTTAGTCTTGAAGAGAGAAGTTTCAAATATAGACATATATGATGACTCCAAAGTGATCATTGATTGATTGAATCTTCATATAAATACCAACAACACACCATCACATAAGTGTGAGGAAGATGAGGGATAAGGTCGTGAGATCCAATTGCATCTCCATGGACCATATCTATCAAGAAGTGAACACCATGGTAGACACTCTAGATAAGGAAAAAGTGGAAATGAATCTAGGTAGATTCAATATTGAAGCTTGCCTTTAAGGGGGCACCAATAAATCCACTTGTAGACATATATTCCGATTGTTATTAATTTCTAAATATTCTACGCTAGCTTATTCTACCAAGGTTTTCAACTTATTATCACACCTCATAATCAAAAGGAGTGAGCTAGCTATGGAGCAATCCTCCCTCCATCGGACGGAGGAGGAGCAAAGTCAACGTTAACTTTGCTCCTCCTCCGTCCGATGAGGGAGGATNATCAAAATAATAAGTTATTGATTTATTCTATAGAGGTTTTCAACTTATTATGACACCTCATCATCAAAATAATAAGTTATTGATTTATTTGTTTCATGGTATGATATACTCTCTTAAATTGCAGTATACCATATCCTTAATTTGTTTTACTTAGTCTCAAAACATAGGTGAAAATCTATTGTTTTACTTAGTCTCAGAACATAGGTGAAAATCTAAAGCCCTACAACCCGTGCAAAATTGATCTTCTTTAATAAATTTGAGGAAGGTTTCTTTCATATCGAATGGATATGATAATTATTTCCAGAATTTTCACATCATGTAAAAGTATGAATCCTCCTACTTATCAACCCCCTTTTTTTTAAGAAAACATCACAATTTTGTGATGGCACGTTATAATATTTTGTAGCTGCAACATATCTAAAGTTCACAATACGCCACCCAACTATCCATTGACGAAGCCTCATGAAATATATTTTCTCCATTATTGAGAGTATCCCCTCCTGAAGAATGTAGCCGCGACGAGTTATTCATCTGTACATATCAATAAAATTATCGCACATTAATTAGATTAACATGAGGAAGGATATGTTTGTACCAATGCAATCCCTGCCTACTTCACCAAGTGTCTTAAAATATCATGGACCCAAACAATTTATTCTATGACTTCTCACAATTGAAATTTATTCTATGACTTCTCAGAATTGAAATTTTGTTACGAGAGATGGTAATCTAGATTTAAAAGAATACAAAGTGGAGTTGTGATGATTTAAGGTTTTTCGTATACCAAAACCTGCATAGAATACAGAGTAAGAGTTGTGAAGATTTAAGGTTTGTAGTTATATCAAAACCTGTATATATGGGTAAACATTTGAAATCAATCAGCCTCGGTTAAATCTCAAGGAGCTTAGAAGAATCTCAGTTGAATCTCAAGGAGCTTAGAAAAATTGGAGCAAAAATGATCATTAACCGGTCTGAGTTGAATGTCAAGGAGCTTGGAAGAATTGGAGCAGAAATGATCATTAGCAGGTCAGAGAATTTGAACTGGAGAGACCCCAGAAGTAGTTGTGTCTACCGAGCTCCAAAGACTGGCAGTTTGCCTGTAATGCTCTCTACTCCAATGGCATCGGCTGCCCTGCAAAAGTAGATAGATGGCAACATTGATTGTGTTTGATCTGCAGTACCATTTTTTATGGTCCCTCTGACAACTAATACATGTGATCGTATTGGTCTGCGAGCTTACTGTTGGTTTTTCCATGTGATCGATCTGACTGTTCATAATGGAGCTCAGTAGCATTATTTGTGTAGTTTATTGTGAAAGAACATATATTACCTACTCCAATGCGAATGAATGGCTGACTTCCAGTGGTACGTTCAGCGATGAATGCAGCACATGCAAGATATATTGTGCACCAACTAAGAGCTATCATATACCAACCAATTTAACTATCAATCCCTTGTGCAGTACAAGACGGCTTAAATGCAATGGTCGCTAGAACGAGAAAGAAAACATAAAAAAAATAGGACCATCACAGCCCTGCTGGCTGTAATTATTTGTTTGTTAGATTTGTAATATTTCTCAATAAGGTTGTTTATTGACATGTTGTGAGGCTTACCTGGAAGGGCTTTGATAAGTTTTGGTTTTTGTTAAGTCATAAATTAATATTTCTCAATAAAGTTGTTTATTGACATGTTGTGAGGCTTACCTCGAAGGGTTTTGATAAGTTTTGGTTTTTGTTAAGTCATAAATTATTGGTATATCTATGGTATATCTAGCTTGCAGACTGTTGAATATACTTTTCTCATTTCCATAGTTTGAAAGCGGTAGCATTATTTAAGTTAGTATATAGAGTGAACTTTTGTCGGAAATTTTTAGAGATGAGGGTTGTTCACAGGGTCAACAACGTGCAGGCATCTTCATTCCTTGGAAACACTTATTCCCGGGCCATTCACCTGCTGCATTCCGACACAGTGGTTAAAATGAAGCATCATCGGTCCCTCGAATGCTGGTCCCGCCAGTGAGTGCTCTTTTGCCAAAGCGATGATATTTAAAGGGGCTAATGAAGTCCGCTCAGCAAATGTAAGGGCAAGAGCTATTCATTGAGCTGCAGAGCATTTAATGCAGCTGCATCAAGCTTGATGATCGTTGGATCTTGAGCTGCTCGAGATCCAATGGTCAACAAACCTACTGCAACCGCATTAAATGCTCTGCAGCTCAATGGATAGCTCTTGCCAAATGTATGAGGGGAGGTTGACATTCTAGTACGATAAAAACAACTAAAATGTATAAAAAATAATAATAATAAAAATGGTTAAAATTATGTTATTTCAGAAGTTTTGCAATTTTAATAATTGTGATTGTTTCTTTTAAACTAAATTTCTTATTTTTAATTTATTTGAATGATCCAAATTGTAATTTAGGCATTAGAAATTGGAATTTTAACAAGATTTGGTTTGACTAATTCGAGCAAGTTGGAGGCATTTTGGTTAGCACTTATAGTTCTCCATTGACATTGACATTTAGGGAAGGCCTTGCATATGGCTCTAGGGAGGCTCTAAAATTAAGATGTTCATATATTTGTTTCTTTTATTTTTATGCGTGACAACACTGAGCATATAAAAACATTAAAATTGGGAAGGAATTTTCTATCTTCTCCAAGGAGAAGAACGTCTCACCCGAAGTGTTGCCACGATCAATGGAAGATGAGAAAGGTACTAATGAAGAGAGGAGGGAGGGTTCCCCAGGTTCATTTTAACTAGTGGTTAAGTTGTTCAACAAAAAGAGAAACTAAATTGATATCCTCTAGCGATAATGCATTGCAAGTAGAAGGCAAAATACAAGCAGATTCATCACATACACATATAAAACATAGAATTTTAAAGGGACACCATCACTTCTTATTTATCATTGATCAAAAAAGAATACATTCCAGAGGTTACAATCTAGAGACATATATCTCTCACAATCATCCTCTTGGTTTCTAGATCCCATTATAGCTTGTTTTGAGTTTTCTATCACTAGCAGTTGCAAAACTCAATCCTTACAACAAACTCTAATGTAAACCCCTTTCCTTGGCTCTTCTTCCCCTTGTTGTACAACTTGAGTGGTTAGTTATGACCGCATCAAAGTAGTTTCCAAATCTAAGTTTTTTTGTACTAGACACATTAACTGCCCATTTTATCCTCCTAGTGTCCCCTTTCCGCAATCCTTTCCATGTTGACTGCCAACCTAACTTACGTGACTAGGTCTTCAAAACGAAGAGTCCAACAAGCCTAACCACAATTGTTGACTCGCACTTGACTCAATCTTGCTACTATGGCGATCCTTCAAACAAAGGGGCCAACAAAATATACATCTTCCTCCTCCACCATTTTCTTACCTACATTTATTAAATCATTAGATACATCATTTATTAGCTTGAGAAAATTTAAGAGAAGTGTTGCAAGATTCAACTTAGTGCAAAACATCAAAAACTTCTTCGATGGTGCTCATATCATTTGGAAATGAATCAAATTCATAGTTGAATATTGCATCTCCAAGTGCATCTAATATGAATTGAGAAAACAAAGACTCCATTTCTACCATAGCTATAGCATCCAATTTCTTGAATGGGTATTTGACACCTTACACCAAAAAATTTCAACATTGATTCAACATACTTTTGATACCATAACCCTTCTTCAAATATCCCATAACTCAACCTCAACAATAACCCTTCTTCAAATATGCCCTAACTCACCATCAACTAGAAGAAGAGCCTTGCTCACAACAAAGTTTAAATTTACTCTTGGATGTGCATGAGTACTCCTAATTCCATAAATTGATCACGGAGTGTATTTCTACTTGAAACCTTAAAATCTTTGAGGCACTACACTTGGTTGGTTGCTTTCTTACTACCTTTTCAGCGCACTGTATTTTTTTCAAGGATAGGAATTTGACATTGAAAATAAATGTAAAAGCAGTATGGGATAGGAATTAAACATAAGCATTAGTCTTTGTTCAATCTAAACATGTTTGATGTAGGCCCTTCTAAACAAGTGTTGCATGGCAACGTAGTCCTTGTAGATGAAGTTGGACAATTTGGACGATAAATGGAAACTATGATGCACATGGTTGAAATTTCTTCGCTGGGAACTTGTATCTGCATGGAAACAACGTTGCACACGATTGAGACCATGTGGCAGCAATTCTATCAGTTAGAATCCACATGCACGTACATGGCTTCTCTCCATATGGTCGCAGCTGTGAATGTAGCTTCCAATGATCCCTCAGGGTTGGTCTCATTAGATGCATGGATGTACATGTCTGCTCTCCATATGGCTGCAGTTATGCAATGTAGCTTCTAATGAACCCTCACTGCTAACCTCGTTAGATGCATGGATGGTATTTGAATTAATGGCTAGAATTTGGGAGATCCTGCAACCTAAACTTAATCCAGAGGATAATGTCCAACATCCGATAATAAATTCAAATTGAAGTAATTATCATTAGCGTTGAAAGAAGCATTGTTGAATGCATTAGCAACTAGAAATATTTGCATCCTAGAAGTTGGGAGGCATTTGTTGAATGTTTTCATGCATGTTGGCAAATGCCATAATTATTTCATGCACCATTTGGTCCAAAGATAATGGAATGGGTATATTTCTTGGATAATAGAATAGGAGGAGTGACAGAACAAGTGTTTGGCTAAGTGTCAAATGGAAGGTCTATGTACATGCAACACTTGCTTTCAGGTGAAGGAGAATTATCCCTGGACGAGTTTACCTTGGCGATATGCATACAACAACAAAACAAAAGCTACGCAATGTAGAACATATATCAGCACTGGTTTAAGTGTGTGGATCTCGAGGTCGGGGTCACATACTCGACTATATGATTACACATTATAATTGTTTCCATGGTTCCCACATGGTTGACATGCACATATTAAGGAGGTTGTGATACATCTAGACTAGCATGTGTTTCTACTTAGACAAAATGTACCTATCATTTTATCACACATCCTAACTCATTATTGTATCATCGCGGCAGAGGAAAACACGTAGGAACATGGTAACAATATCATGCAGTAAGTCGAGCGTGACTTGACGATTAGACAAAAGGATCCAATATCGCCTCTTGAGGTCAACAAGTTTCATGCCAGGTCATTCGTGCATAGCAAAGGTAACATATGAATGCTTTGTGGAAAGACACAGAAGCATTGTAGCTCTGTTTTTTCTACTTGCTATCTTGTGTTTGTTTGTTTTTTTAGTTTCTAATATAATTATATCCTGCATTATTTAATGTTATTCAAAAGTGCAAGAATTGAATGATTGTTTGGTATTGTAACTTACTATATGCCAAGTAGGGTGTTTGCACATACACTTGAAAATTTCATTGCGTTTGCGGATTACATGTAAATTGTTACCGGTTTTCTGTATTAATGGTATGTAAATTTAGCATTTTTGTATGTGTATTTATATTCAATCTTTGGGATATTGTATATGAGGTTATTTTGTTTTAACTACATTATCATTTAATGTGTGGTGAAATGAACAAAAATTCTTTACTGAATGTCGTAGCAGACGATACAATACATATACCAAATCCATTACAAACAGGCGAGGATCCACTAAATTCACCTCCTAACCTTCCCTGAATTCTTATGCCAATTGCCGTATTGTTGCAAGCGCATAGTTGAAGGCATTTTCAACATTGTTTTGTGTTTAATTTTAAAGGATCTACAAGAATTTTCCAATGTTTAATACCAAGGGTAGGGTTGGGATTACGTTTTTGCTTGCCACCGATATTAGCAATCAAATTTTCCACCGATGAAAATGGCTTCCAAGTCATAGGAATTCAAAGACTAGGTGGAGGAAGCCTGATCCAGGAGGATATTGGTGGCCACCCACCTATTCCTATTGGACCCCCACCATTGTTTCTTTCAGTTTTCCAATTTCCTTAATTGTAGCACAATTTACTATTTTTGGCAGTTTTCGGGTCCTAAACTTCCGAAGCCATTTTGAGGCCCCAAATGACATTTTTTCGGCATCGAATGGTCGGGAACATATGAGTCCATTTTGGACTAGATATTTGTCATTCATGGATGTAGTTCTTAAACAAATCTTTCTAATGATGTATCATGTGCATCAAACGGAGGTAGTATGCTAAAGTTACGACCCCAGGAAATTGATGTACCAAGTTAACCAATGGGGCCCACATTCTGGCGTTTCACCTCCTAGGGTTAGGTTTTTGGATGTGTAGGGTTTCCATTGTTTCTCAATAATATATAGGCCTTCGAGCCTCAATGTAACACAGAGTTCAGAGGCATGTATCCGCCACATCTCTTCTGAGAGATAAGCTACCAGCACTCTAGCTAGTTTATTTCCATTCTGTATGTAAACAAGTTTCAATTATTGATTAATGAAATGAAGTGTTATTTTCGATGCATATTTTTTTCGATGGTTATTTGTGTATTTTGTTGCATTCTTACATAAATTAAGATCAGTGGTATCAGAGCAATCTGCTCTTTCTCGATCCTTCTTTGCATATCCCCAATGAGGGCGGGGTATAAAGAGTTAGGGCTCGATCTGGTTGAACCTTTGCAAGATCAACCTCACAAATCCCGACAGCCACTCATGGGGGACGAAAAGAAAGACGAGGGTGCATAATATCTTATCAAAATGTTGCTCGAGGAGGCCCTTGAAAAACAAAGGAACGCAATGATGGATAACTTCGCCTAGATCCTTCAACGACCTCCCACTGGCGGCGCATCTGCATCTAGCAGCCACTCTGGAGGCACAACCCCTTTTAAGGTACAAGTAAACTTTGGCATTCCCATATTTGATGGTCGAATAGATGCAAACACCATAGATAGATGGTCGAATCTATTAGAAGGATATTTCTCGGTTCATGACTTTTCTGACCGGGAAAAGATTACTTTTTCTCTACTCAAAGCCGCCCCCCATGTCAAAGACTGGTGGGAAACCTATTGTGAGAGAAAGGACAAGGATGAACCCTCTTTGTTCTCGGTCATACCCACTTGGAATTATTTCTGAGATGCCATAAAGGGACAATATTATCCGATGGGGAGCTATGAGGACAAGTACATACAATGGACTACGCTGCAGCAACAAAGAGATCAAGATGTGCATGAGCTGATGAATCTATTCCATACCCTACGCACCAAGTTGGGTATCAAAGATTCAGAGAAACATTTGGTGCTAAAGTACTGCAGTTGTTTGCATAGATACATTCAGGAGGAAATGGAGTTCCTCGACATCTCCTCGCTTGGTACGACATATTGATATGCTGCCAAAATTGAGCAAATATTCAAACAGAAAAAGCAAGACTTTGGATCTACGAATAAAAAGCAAGGGAAAGGTGCCCCCAAACCGCAGAACCAAGGACACAACCAAGGCATGGCGACTCAATAAAAATTACCAAAGCCGGAAGCAAAGGGCAACACTGCAAAGTCGAAGAAGGAAGCGGGAAAGTGGTGCGAGTTCCATTAGAGCCCCACCAACAACACAAGTGAGTGTAGGGCCAAGCAGTCACTGGTGGCTGAGATAAAGGCTTCTGAATTAGATGCATACTCTGACACTGAATCAGAACCCGAGAAGGGGAATGACAGAGGGAAGAAGATTATCGATGCGGAGCCCAATGCCATTGTTGCCATCACGAAGATCCAAAAGGAAGAACCAGAAGATTCAGAGGAGGAGGAGCGTCTTTTCCACTCCAAGATGTGGGTAAAGGGTTCCCCGCTATAGTTCATTGTCAACAGTGGGAGCCAAAAGAACCTAATTTCAGCAGAGGTCGTGAAGTGGTTGGGTTTGCCGACCACATCACACCCACAGTCGTACACCATCGGGTGGCTTCACAAAGGATGAGATCTCCGCGTCAGCCAGCAGTGTCGCCTTCCCTATAGCATCAAGCCCTTCACCGATGAGGTATTATGCGATATTGCTCCTCTTGATGTTTGTGATGTATTATTAGGTCAACCATACTTATGGAAACAACATGTTGTGTATGAGTCCTAGCCTCGCGCTGTTATTATTATGTTGGGAAATAATTTGTACAGGATACCAGAGGTACCACCTCCTTCCGCCATCTCTTTGGTTACTGCAAAACAATGCAGTAAGCTCATTTCCAAAACTGGGAAGTTTGTTTTCTTGATGATCCGCCCTCAGGGAAAGAAGAATATCGTGGCCACAACCTCTAGAGAGGGCCCCTCCGCACGACAACAACAAATGGACAAGGTCGTGGAGGAGTACATGGACATATTCACCTCACTTGTTGGGGTGCCTCTCCACTGTCAAGTCAAGCACCCCATCGATCTAACCCCAGGTGCGTCGCTTCCCAATGGACCGATCTATTGACGCTCTATTCTAGAGAATGATGAAATCAAGAGGCAAATTCAAGAGCTGCTGTAGAAGGGTCACATCCCACCAAGTCCATCGCCCTGTGGGAGCCCCATCGTGTTGGTACAGAAGAAGGATGGGACTTGGAGACTTTGTATTGACTATCGGGCGCTGAAAAAGATCACTGTCTGGAATAGGTACCCAATCCCACAGATTGATGAACTCCTGGACCAGCTTAAAGGGGTGCAATATTTTAGCAAGATTGACTTAAATTCTGGGTATGACCAGGTACCAATTGAACCGACCAATGTGTGGAAGATTGCCTTCAAATCCAAGGAGGGCCTTTTCGAATGGTTGGTCATGCCTTTCGAGCTGACGAATGCTCTTGCAACCTTCATGAGACTAATGGATGACATCTTGCAGCCATTCACCAACTCATTTGTAGTAGTGTACTTGGATGACATCCTGATCTTCAGTCAGACTTGGGAAGAGCACCTCCACCACATCCGATAGGTCCTCCAAACATTGTGGCAGCACAAGTTGTGTGCCAATTTGGACAAGTGCACTTTTGGCATGACCCAGGTTCAGTATCTCAGATACATTATTGATGATTGTGGGGTACATGTGGATCCAACCAAGATCCAAGTCATTCAGGATTAACCAGCCCCAACTACTCTAACAGAGCTTCGCAGCTTTCTGGGCCTTACTAATTTCTACCGGAGGTTCGTGTTGGGATTCTCTTATATCACTTGGCCCTTGAGTCAAGTCACCAAGGGAGGAGCGAAAGCAAAATTATCTTGGTTGAAAATTCAACAGAAGGCGTTTGCAGAATTGAAACATCGCCTATGTTGTGCCCCAGTGCTCACATTACCTGACTTGCAACAACCATTTGAGATCGAGACAGATGCCTCTAACTATGCTATTGGGGCAATCCTTACTCAACAAGGGCATCTAGTGGCATATCATAGTGAGACACTGTCCGACACAGTCCGCAAATATCCCACTTATGATAAAGATATGTATTCCATTGTACAGGCTTGTCGACAATGGAAGCATTACATTTTGGGGAAGGAAACGATCATCCACACAGACCACCGACCCCTGCAGTTCATGCAAACACAAGGGAAGTTACAAAACGATTGCCATCAGAAGTGGTCCACATATCTACAACAATTTCATTTGAACATCAAGTACAAGAAGGGAAGCACCAATAATGTTACATACTGCCTCAGCTGACCACCGATCATCGCGATAACCACCATGCTCAACTCTTGTGGGCACAAGACTTTTGATTGGCCACTTCTCTACAAGAGCAATCCTAAATTCAGCCACACATACCAAATGCTTTTGGAGGGAAACCAAGTTCCAAAATTTCACCTCCAGGATGTACTACTATGTCACATGGGACACCTTTGTGTTCCTTCAAGCGAGCGTGCCAAGATGATTTGGGAAGCGCACTACAGCTAGGTCACTCGGCATTTCGGGGTCGAGAAAACAATGGCAGTACTACAAAAGTATTTCTATTGGCCGAACCTTCCACATGACGCCGAGAAGTACATTTGATCCTGCAATGTCTGCGCCATTGCCAAACCATCCATCAAGAAGCAAGGCCTCTATACTCCGTTTCCTACCCCTAGTAGACCTTGCGAATCCATCTCCATGGATTACATGTCGAGCCTTCCTTCTACTAAGCACGGCAACGAATGTGTGTTTGTGGTCATTGACAGATTCTCAAAGCTGGCCATAATGGCGGCCGACAAGAAGAATATCACAGCAGAAGCCACTGCTAAACTCTTCTTTGGACGAGTGTGGGTACACTTTGGGATCCCACAGTTTACAATATTATACTAGGACAGTAGGTTCCTTAGTACATTCTGGTCTAGCCTATGGTTAATGCTAGACACCAAGCTCACAAAGTCCACAGCTTTCCATCCCCATACCGATGGCCAGACAGAGGTCATAAACAGGATGATCGTACACATTTTTCGCATGTACAACTCAAAGCATCCACACACATGGGATGAGAGCCTCCCCTATGTACAACAAAGCTATAACCGGGCCCTCCACAGTTCAACCAACCACAGCCCCTTTCAGGTGGGCTTGGGATTCCAACCACTATGTCCCATTGACACAGCCATGCCATTTGCAGCAACTCAGGCTGATTCAGCTCATATGTAGTCTGAAGTTTCCAAGGCAAACACCTTCATTGAGTGCATTCAACACATTCTCCAACAGGTTCATGACATATTGGATAGATCCAATGCTAAGTACAAGCAACGACATGATCAACATCGGGTGCAACACAACTTCCAGGTGGGCGACAAAGTGTGGCTACATTTGCAAAAGGAGCGCCTCGCTGAACCCCACCGCAAGCTTTTCCCACTCTGATATGGGCCATACACCATCACCAAGGCTATCGGGGATAATTCCTTCGAGATCAGTATTCCACCATTCCTTGGTCTACACCCATTGTTCAATGTGGGCCTCCTTCGGCCCTACTTTCCACCTCTACTGGACACATCAGACGTGGCAGAACAAATCACACCAACAGAGTTAAACCCCGATTGCATGGAAGAAGCCACAACTGATCGGATTATGGACACACAAATCAAGAACACCCGCCAGCAGAAGATCCAGATATATAGAGTTGTCAAAGCAGGCCAACTCCTTCACCAGGGAAAGTGGCTCACCAGGGACCAAGTTCAACAGAAGTTTCCTCATCTCATGGAGGAACTCAACGTAATGGGGACCATTGCTTCCTAAGGGGGGAGGAATGATCTAGGATGATATTGGTGGCCACCCACCTATTCCTATTGGACCCCCACCATTGTTTCTTTCAGTTTTTCAGTTTCCTTAATTGTAGCACAATTTACAATTTTTGGTAGTTTTCAGGTCCTAAACTTTCGTAGCCGTTTTGAGGCCCTAAACGATGTTTTTTTGGCATCGAATGGTCAGGAAAATATGAGTCCATTCTAAACTTGATTCTTTCTATTTATGGATGTAGTCCTTAAACAGATCTTTCTAATGATGTATCATGCGCGTCAAACATAGGTAGTATGCTAAAGTTACGACCCCGGGAAATTGATGTACCAAGTTACCCAACGGGGCCCACATTTTGGCGTTTCACCTCCTAGGGTTAGGTTTTTGGATGTGTAGGGTTTCCATTGTTTCTCAATAATATATAGGCCTACGAGCCTTAATGTAACACAGAGTTCAGAGGCATGTAGCCGCCACATCTCTTCTCAGAGATAATCTACCAACACTCTATATAGTTTATTTCCATTCTGTATGTAAACAAGTTTCAGTTATTGATTAATGAAATGAAGTGTTATTTCCATTGCATATTTGTTTCTATGGTTATTTGTGTATTCTGTTGTGTTCCTGCATAAATCCGGATCAAAGCCAAGAAGCAGGCATTACTTCTTTCTATATACGTCATCGGTATCGCATATCTAATGTCTTGTAAGTCTGTGGTTTCCTGCCTGGATGATTCCTTCATTTTTTGGGTATAGTTTTAGAATGATTTCTGGTCAGGATTCAATTGTTGTTGATGAAATTTTGGAGGTCGTTCTTCAATTTTAACCTTGAATTTCAAATGACTAGAGAATTGAAAAAAATATTCGATGTTTTGGACAAATGATTTGATGCCAAGATCAATGCAATCGTGTTTGAGTACTTAATGATGTTTTCTGGATAGGATTTGTGTCCCAAACATTCCATTCCAATCTCATGCAAATGCAGGATTATTTGTGTGTTCTAGGTGCCCGAAAGCTTTGTATCCAAGCCCATGTAATTTCTTGCTAGATAGATTCTCTACCTATTATGGTTGGTAGGCCATGTTTCATCTTAATACTCCTATAGACAAATTTGTTAAACTAAATTGTCCATAACACCTAGAAAGGGTAAGTGCAAGTCTCAAGTAAACGGCATAGTTAAAATATCCACAACACCCACACCTGGGGTCTTTGAAAAGTATTGTAGACTAGAGTCACATGATCTTTTAAAAGGATTGCAGGATCTTTTAAAAGTATTGCATCCTGGAGTCAGATAGGGATATTTTGAGATCGTGTTCATATGAAAGTAAAGATGTCAGCACATGAGAAGGAATGGATTGGTATTACTATGGATGCATCCATCAGTTGTATGAGCTCATTGTTTTAGTTGCTCGTCGCTCTTCTCCCAGCTTCTTGACCACATTAGTAGCATGAGAAGAGCAATTTGCAGTGACCCTATAAACCCTAGCTACTTCACCACATTGCAATTTTCAGCAAGGAGCATATTGATGACAATTTCCAAGTGTGTTCATGAATTTTTAGAAATTATTGTTCAAGTAACCAACCTAATTTTTTCATACAAAAATCAAAATTTTCATGCAACATCATATACATGAATTTAGTCATTGTCAAAATTTGAAAGACAGAAATGTGCGTATCATTTGAGGTCATCAATATGCAATATGCACCTATGAGGATATGCCCCTGCTAGACACAGAAGCACTTCCAACACCCAGATTTTGTTTTTGCAGAACTGCTACTACCTGAACGAAGAAAGAAGTTGAAGAAATAACAATATCTTTCAATCAAAATACCAGAAAAGATTAATATTGTTGGGTCATGGATTTGCCCCTATTTTCATCGCTTATCAACACTTATTTCGACCATTTTCTTCCTTCATTTATCATTCTATTTTCCATCCATTTTTTGTAACTGGGCGCAAAATACCATATTACTCCCATTGATGCTTTAGTGGTTAATACTAATTATTTTCCTTTATTTTTAATGAATTAAAGACTATTATGCGTGATTTTACTGATGATGGTTTACAAATCAATTAATGGTAGCAGCACTTATGGCTTCAACATCCAAATTTGGCATGTTAGAACATATCCACATGGAAATTCACAACACGGTTTCATTCCTAGGATTGATTATGTATATTTGTGATCTCAATTCATGCCCAAGTCTAACATGGAAGCCTCCAACTCATGATCAAATGGTCCCAACCAAAAACACCTGTATAAGAACACATTGATTTGTGTTACAATTTCTGGGGTTCTGAAAAAAGAATCTCAAAAATATGGAACATGGGTTTTGTTCAACATGGGCCCAATTAAGTTCTTGTGAGATCATTTTCCAAATTAACCCACATATTGGGAGATAATGAAGGTTCTTCCAAAGGGTATTTTTCATATTTACAGTTGTGTTCGGTTCTCTAAACTCAAAAATTTGTTTCAACGACCCAAGGATTTAAGGATTGGATCTTATCATTATTTCACTGGTTTGATGTATAAATAATACATCTTCGATCAAGAGAGGGGGTCATGATATTGTATGGAATAGATTTGTTGTAATAGAGAGTTTAACTGATGTAATTTTTGAGTTATTTTCAATAATTCCAAAGTGTTGATGGATTTGCAATTGTGTGAAACTTCTTCTTGAGGTTGTAAGTATTTTCACGACGCATACTAGGCGAGGCAGCACCCCCTCAATTTGGTATGCGTTGGTCTCATTTCTTAATTTATATTTTGCATGTTCATTCTTAAGTTAATTAGATATAGAGTTATTTTATTTGCATTCTAACTCCATTCATGATTTGTTAAATTCTCGTCTCTGTTGTGACACACATTATAGACCAACAATTTAGTCCACCCATTACACGATTCACTTACATAATTATAGATGTTAAATTTCCTTCAATATGTGACACATTGCACTTACAATTTGTATTAATTGATTTTTTATTTGAATACTTCATTTTTATTATTCTTTTCCAAATCACTAATATAGACATGTATTCTTTAAGTTGTTGCAACCCCATTGCAATATCACTTTCACTTCGCTTCCCACACTTATTTATTATTGCATCGTCTCCTCAGATCTATCATGCATGTATTCACCCTCTTCTTTGCTTGTCATAGGTGTTGTTAATGATAGAGACTAAATTTATTTTTATGTTGGATTGTTGCCTTGTATGTAGTTTACACAATAATGTCAGTCTATATTTCGATGTTACTTATTTAATTTATGCACAAGTGATCTAGTTTAGTAGTATGACTTTCATTCTCATCCAAGTGTGAATTTGTTTTTCTTTCAAAGCAAGTGTCAGAGATTGATCTCATTTCAAGTTATGTGTTTCATTTTAGAGTGTGATTTAAGTCTGCAACAAGTGCTGAATTCATTGATTGCATATATAACAGTATCAGATGGAAATTGATCCTACATAGATCTTGCACAATATCTTTGAAATAAAAGACTTCCTTGGGTTAACAATTTATGTTTTGGTAAATTCAATTGTTTATTTATATAGACAATTAAATTTCCCCAACATTTTGGCACCATTTTTGGGGAAGTTATCAATCGTACAAAAGTACATCTGACATTGTTTTGTAGATTCACTTTTAAAGTAGAGCGTGGTTGATGTGTTCCCAATCCTGAGGTGGCGGGGTGACAAGACATAGTGAAGAGATACACGTCGTTCAACAGCCTGAAATGGGTTTGGCCTCATAAGGGTTAGTGCATGTAGGTTGCATGATTACTTTTCAATTGATTGAATTTGATTTGAGTGTGGATTTTCTTTCTTTCCATTAAAATTTATTTTATTCTCAATTTTTGGTGTGTAAATCTTATCATTCCCCTTACTGGTGTTGTAGGCACCACCCCTTATACTAAAAAATTGACAAGAACATCGAAGAAGGAGCCTCACAATAGAACATGAAGAACCTAACGAACAGATGATAGGTAAGAAATATGAAGAAATCGTTACCTTTGAATTCCCTATTAGAGATTCAGGAGGAGTGGCACAAATGCAAAGCGTTCCCCCACATGTTCTACCAAATTTTCACAGTTTGGATAATGAAGACCTTGATGTACTTTTATTTGAATTTGAATTAATTTGTAGAGGATATTATTGTACTAATGATCGAAAGTTGAATATGTTTCCCCTTACTCTAAAAAGAACAACTCTCTCATGGTACATGAACCTCAACGGAGATTGCATACAAACTTGGAAAGACATGAAACATATATTCTTGAAAAGGTACCAAGAATATTGTAGGGTCAATGAAAACATATTTGAATTGACATAAGGGGAATAAGAGAATTAGGAGGATTACATGGAACACTTTCAATACAACCTTCAAAGATCCAAACAAAGACAACTGGGGAAAGAGACCTTGAAAAAACTCCTACTTAAAGGAATCCACGATGAATATATTAAATATGATGGGAGCAGGTGATGTATTTTAGCTATCATATGATGATGTTTGTGAGTTATGTATAAGTTATTCAATAGGAAACTCCAAGATTGGTAAGAATTCTAAATAACTTTCCTCTATATTTTTGAAAGATGCTGCAAAAACAAAAATTTTAGGAGATGAAATCAGTAATTTATTTGAAAATTTTAATGTTGATATTAATGGTTCACTAAATTCACAATTGGGTGTTTTGTAGGTTAAGGAAATCCATGAGGAATTTGAAGAAACATTTTTCCCTCAGTACCAAAAGAAACATCTTACAATGGACTGTCCTTTGCATAGTATCACAATTTATGGCATATGTGGATTGAAGCATTCCACATATTGTTGCCCCTCCTTACTCAGGATGAAAGAAACATATCAAAGAGATCTTCGAGTTTCAACAAACTCACTTCAACAACCATGGAAACCATGGCCTACATGTACGGTTCAAAACTCTATCCCTCCATTTCCTTACTCACACGATCAATCATTGATTACTCCTGCACCATGGAAGCCATTACAGCCTCAATTTAACTCTTTACTACCTTATCCGCAAGGCTGGTATGGCCTATCTTATGATCACATGGCCACTCTCCCTCATGTTGTAATACAACTCAGTTTTTCAAGATCAACCTCACAAACCAATCCTCTACAACAACCACATATATATTCTCATTAAGATCCTTGGTATCCAACACAATTTCTTGTCCAATACACCCCCCACGCTAACCATAATAAAGCAGTACATTATTCTTACAGTGCTGAACTGCAAAATTTTCGTACAATTTTCGCATGTTCTACCTCACCTACACTATTGCGCCAAAAAGACTGTGCACAGTTGCAACAGGTCCATACAAGGCCTGAACAGATTATAGGTCCAAGATTTGCATATGAAGTTTCTTATAGTCCTCATTAAAAAGCAGACAAGATCAACAATCCACACATAATATCTGATGAAGAACAAGGTTTGGAACAAAAAACTGAAGAACTTCCAACATCATTCTCACCGTATTTGAATCTCTTATGCAATCAAGAAGATCAGTTTTCTAAAGAGATTCATGATGTAAAAACTATGAGAAATCAATGTCACAATGATTATATTGAAGCTTAGTTTCAATATGTCATCAATCCGTAGCATCATTCCATACTTCAACAATACTTGGCACAATAATTTTAAGGGAAGTTGGTCTCTCATATCTTGGGATTTATACATATACATTTTTTAGATTTGGGTATGTGCATATTTGAGACCTTTCTTCGAAAGTGTCTCCATTGGAAGTTTTCCTACACTTGAATAGAATTTGTCTTTTTCAAGTAGAATAGGATATCGTAAATAAATAAAATAGTAAAGAGAAAAATAAATATGGTTGTGAAAACTAGTTTACTAGCGCAACTAGACATGAACTTTGCTTGAAAACTAGGTTATTGGCTAGCAAATTTCACAATAAGTTCTGCAAGTTTCTTGTTGGCTCTATTTTTTCTATGGTTCTTCATAATCACTTGTTTTGTATTCATATTGGATGATTTGGAATTCATTAAGGTCCACCTTCCAATGGTATTGTACCATCGACCTCAGCTACCTATCTGGGAAACAACACTTGAGGTATTGCACCAAATAGGTGCATTCTACAACCCAGTAGGAGAGAGATGTGTAACTCCTTATGTGCTCATCCTAGAGTTTACACGCGACCTTTATAAAAAATCATAAAATGTTATTAAAAATAACATGTCGACTTAAATTAAATTTAAATTATTTAGAATTGCATATATATAAAACAACATAAAACAAACTAAAATCATAAACATTGGATTACACATTTCCTCAACATTTCCACTTTAAAAAGGGGTTTGCACCTTGAGAAATTTGATCCCTCTCGGTTCTTGGTACGGTACCTTGGATTTCACATGCATCAATGGTGAATTACCTCAGTGACAATCAAGTGAATACATCAATGTCTCTTTTTCATCAGATCCTGCGAGTGACTCGACTTCAACACATTTATTCGTACCTTCTAGGTTGTACTATTGTACCTTGATAAATCATTGTCATCATTGGTGAGTTTTCTTGCGTTGGTTAACAAATTTTATTATTGATTGGTAATCCATTGAATTTTTTGGTGTTCAACTTCAAGAACACCCATTCACATCGATTAACTTGTACATAAGCACGGATATTAGATGAAGACTATATATTTTTATTGTTCCAACAGTTCATTAGTACTTTTTCATTCAGTTCATCATCATTTTATTTTCATGCATTCATTTTTTTTAGCAGAAATAATCCCTAGATACACGACTATAGTACATCATCTTTGAGGATTTTATTGTTCCTTTTGTCCCAATAAAGATCATATTCAAATTTGTTTATTTGAGCTCATCTTCCACTAGAATGAATCCCAACTTCAACCTCATCTACCTCAGCTTGCACAGATCCTCATTTCAGATCAGATTCAACCTCATTTAGTTTCAACTCTAATATACATCTATCTCAGTATCATATGGGCCTACATTGCTCCAACATCATTCCATCCATGCCAACCAATTTTCCACAGAGGTAAAACTTGAGGTAAAATATCATGAGTTTTTTATTTTATTAAGAATTTAGGAAAATATCATGAAATCCATTAAGCATCATCCCTTTCCATTATCATTTTCACTTCTTTACCATTTGTAATTTTTAAAGATATAAAAATCTTTCAGTTTGGGGGAACACCTCACCATTGCACTTCATGCACACCCAGTTCAAGTCCATTCCAACATCTCCTACATCTAATCATGAGATAATTCCTTGTTGCTACTCTTCAAGAACGTACAATAGAACAATCCTATGCTGCCATACAGCAGAGGATGAATTTCAAAGGTTTGTGTTTCTTGGTTCACCTGATGTATAAATTAGTTCAAAAGCATGGATGTTGTGGTTGCACATAAAAGGAGAATATAGGGGGTTTAGTTGCAAGTTACATGAATGCCTCTTCTATCAAAAACCACATATCAACATTTCCAATATGTACATGTTAGAAGGAAAGTTTGATAGAATAAATAATATGAAGTCCTACTATTATTAAAATGTGAGAAATGGCAATCACATCATGTTATGCTTGATTACTTCTACCTCTACTAGCAGCATACTTTTCCAGTAGTTAATAAATTTTGTATGAGACTGTATGTCATATTTTAACCAACATTCCTATAGCAGTGCACACAAGTTTTATCTTGTACATTCAAGGCATGAGGATTATAACATTTATGATTGATTCTACTCTTTTTTGGGCATTCCTTTCAGATCTCCATTGTATACTCAGACTTTAGCATGCTATTGTCGTCTTAGAAGGAAGTCTATGGTAGCATTTGAACAATGATTGGTATTCCTTTGGTCTATTTTCACTAAGTTTGAACCAAAAAGGATTAACAATAGTAGAAAGGTATAATTTTATTGGTATAAGGAGGAAATTTCAGATGATAATGTACAGCACTTTTGGACACTCCCTTGTATTCTTGTAACCTTATATGAATGCATCACTAGTGAAAAGAATAATTTTCTTTGCAAGAAATTTCTTTTCACGAGTAATACCAAGTGCCATAAATTTTCTACCTTGTGAAGACAATGATTATTTATGTCAATAAGTGGATTTTAAAGGAAATCCATTTAGGAAGAAAATGCACTTTGAGAGTTAAAGTGACCTCGAAGATTAGCTAGTTTAGGAACGAAATGAGTTACAAGGAATATGAAATAAATTCACTTCAACATTCAGCAAGCATTGTTTTGGGAAGATTTGCAAAAACCTACAGTAGGTCATGAAATGGAGTGTTTTGTGTAGCCCCAATACAAATCACCACATATGTCCAGTAACACTTTATGTTTGTCCTCTTGGTTCTTTTGCTCAACTTGTGTTGTATTCAAAGATGTTATATGATCTTGGTTATGTTTCATTGTGTTTCCTATTAAGCAAATACAATCATACTATTCCGGTAAATGAATGAGGTAGGAGATTTGGTGAATGTCTGGAAAAATTGCAATAAAATCCCCTCGAAGTTCATCAAATAGAAATTCATTGGAACAAAGATAGTAAGCAATAGAGAGATTCCACCAGCATAAAGAAAAACAATATACAAACATGTTATGAGAGGTTGATTCTGAACCAAGAAGCTACACGGTTGTTTTCTATTTTATGCAATTGAGGAACAATACAAGTGGTTTCTATAGGAATACCATTTGAGTACAAAGATTTTATGTAAGGAAAGACATCAAAACAACAGTCTCAAATTAGCCTCAATAAGATAGAATTTTGGACACAACAATGAAAACAAAGTGAAGCATATATACATGTTTTGTTTTCAGTTTAGGGGAGATGCATATTTCCAACGATGCTGACAACTCTTCTTTTCCATGAGGACATGAAAACTATTCAATTTGGGGTAGGAATTATTATGCTTGTTGGTTTGATATTCATATTTATATTGGTCATGCATGTTGTTTTTATACAAAGTGAAGAAATTAAAGTGACCATATATTGCAAGTGGTAAACTGGATCTTCATGACACTTGGAGGAAAGAAGCAATATGTTAAGAAAAATAAACCTAGTAAGTTTAAGCTCAATCCAATGCACTATTTTTGAGAAAATGACTATCATAACCTACAACATTTTTGCCTATATCTCAAGATCCACATATTAGATGTATTTAATTTTTGGCGACCAAAATCATTGTGGTAAGAGGAATATACTCACCAATTTTTAGGAAAATCTATATCACGTATTTCAAGAAAAAAACCATCATCACCTACAACCAATTTTAATTTTTCTCAAAATATGTGATGTGGGTTCCTCTGATTTTTGGTTTGGATATGCATTGGACTAGTGAAAACTTGGTTGTAAAATTTCATCCAAACCCAATTTGTAGTTTTTGAGAAATTTGTTCAATAAGTTTTATGAAACAACTACTGATACACCTACAAAATTTGCTAATACGACCTGTAGTAAATTATTTGTTTATGTCTTGAGATTGGTGAACTTGTGTGGGAATATTATAAACCCACTTAATACTTACGATAAAAATATTTAATCAATTTTTATTAAATTCCTACGTACTATCCTAGACAGTTGCACTAATACATAATATCAAAATTGCGATGGTTTTTCATTGCTATTTCCACGTTTCGTCGTTTCAATTGCGACAATAACGGTCGCGATATTTCATGGCACTTATTTCGTGGATCTAACGACGAAATTAATAAGCCGTCGATATAGAGATGAAAACTGGCCGCCACGTGTCTTCTATAGGGTGGCCTTGAAATTGATTTTTTTAATTCATTTTCTACGTTTCGTTGCTCTATCGACAAAGTTGTCGTCCCTATAATGACGAAAATATGGCCAAAAACTTCTAGGAAAAATTTTGTTTCCATGCAAAACCGTGGAACACTTTCAACGAATGTTTGTCTCTTTATCGACGAATTCTAGAATTTGAACAGAAATTTCTTCCACGCAAAACGCTAGAAAACCAATCTCTATCAACGAAATCTACAAGTTGAAGGGTAATTTTTCCACGAAACTTCGTCACTATAGCGATGGTATTCATGGAAAGCCACCCGGGGTTTCAACGGTTTTGCAATACCCATGACGAAAGTTCGTTGATATTGCAATGAAACTTCGTCAATATTGCGACAAAACCTGGAGGTTTTAAAAAAAAATTAAAAGACCGAGGAAAGGCACCTTCCTTTCCACGATTTTGGATCTTCAATAAGTGCTTATGAAAAAATACATACTATATTTTAAGGACAAAGAAATGGATAAAATATAACACAGGAAAGGTGATTTAAAGAAAAGAAATATATCGGGAAAGTAAGATATGGGAAAAACATATTGAAGTAAAAGGGAAAAAAAATGGGAAGTTCAAGGGGGAGGTCAAAAAGTGTTAATTGACTCTAAAAAATAAGGGATAATGAATTAAAAAGTGCCCAAAAGTACCCAAAGTGTCCCTAAGCACCCTAATTATTGCCTCAAAAACTGTTTTCCCATTAGGATGCACAAATTCATAATAATTGGCTAAAATACATAATTAGAGGCTAAAGTGGCACCTCTTAGAGCGGATTCTACGACAAGGTAGGAGGGTACATCTATAAAAATACCATCGATAAAATACGATGTAAGCACCACAGGGATCGCATAAACATTAATTAAATGATATTCTAGGCACCATTGAGAGCTGATTTCTATGATAAGGTAGCGGGGTACATCTATAAAAAATACCATTGATAAAAGACATAGGCACCACTGGGCTCGGATCAACTTATTTTGATCTGAAATTAGGTTAAGCCCAGTGGGGCTTAAAAAGCCCACAAGGGCTTGGAAGGATGCCCACAGAGCTTGGAAGAAGCCTGCAGAGGCCTGTAGATACCCGCATAAGCTTAAAGAAGCCCACAAGTCAGAAGTAAAGGAAGCCCATGTTCTAAAGATGAAGGGAGCCCAAGCTTTGAAGACTGAGGAAGCCCGCGGGTGTAAATGAAGCCATAGAAGGTCAAGCCCACAATTTATGGAAGAGATGAAAATGAAAAATTGATCCTTCTTATGCAACCACCTCAAGCATGACCAAAATCAGTCAAAGTTGGTACCAAATATGCTCGAAAGAAAAAATAAGTCCCTTTAGCACATGATAGGAAAGAGACATGTTAATCAACGAAAAATTGACAACTTATTTCTATTATTTTACTATGCATGATCTCATATAACAAAAAATTCATCATAGATCACCTTTTGGCATTGATCAGAAGTAGGTTGCACAGTTGAGCATGCAATTTGTATTTTAGAAACCATATCATAATTGCCTTGGAGACACTCCTCATGAAATATCATCACTTGATCTACTACATGTGAAGAGCTACTAGTGACAATTCATCATACTACAAAAAACATAAGGTGCATTGAATTCGTCTTTATTGAAAAATAAATAAATAAATAAAAAATAACTCAACCCCTAGGGAAAAAGAGTAGTTGTTCACCTGGAAAATCTGTGTAGGATCTTTGTAGTGCCAACTGGCGGTAAGTTGTTTTGATGTTGCTCATTATTGGAAGAGGTGAATATGAAAAGTTGATCCTTCTTATGCAACCACCTCAAGCATGGCCAAAATTGGTCAAGTTAGTATCAAATATTCCCATAAGATAAAAACAGTCCCATAAGCACATAATGGGAAAGAGACATGTTAGTCAACAAAAAATTGACAACTTATTTCTATTCTATTACTAGGAATGATCTCATGTAGCAAAAAATTCATCATAAATTACCTTTTGGCACTGAGAAGTAGGTTGCATAGTTGAGCATGCAATTTGTACTTTAGAAACCATATAATAATTTCCTTGGAGACACTCCTCATGTAATAACATCACTTTATCTGCTACCTTTGAAGATCTAGACATATGCATTTATGGTCCACATATGTGCCATGCAACAACTGAAAGTTTATCATCACAGTAATCAGAACATGTAAAATAGTGCAACCAATAACCAGTGTTAGTCATTTAAAGTGCCATTTAGCATATGATTTCTAGATCTTTGTATGTGATAGCATAGATATAAAATACTAACTTAATGAAAATTTAGTGCTAAGCTAACCATAATTTTATTATCATTCACTTAAGCCTGTATGTAAGCTCTAAAATATAAAATCATCAAGTCCCTTACCATCACCCAACTCTCAATACCAATAATTAGTACTAAGAAAATCCAAAACAATACTCAATAAAATAATGCCAGAATTATACCACTGTGCATTCAAAGATGTAAGGTTCTGTATCTCAATAAAAAATCAAACTTACATTTACCCAAAAAACTAATGTGAATAGGGTAGAAAACTAATCAAATCAATAAGATATATTTTACAAAATACACCACCATCTAAATAGTTTGAAATACTAACTTGTTTTATGTTTTGAGTGTGTAGAGAAGGAAGCTAGGGCATACGAGGTCTTCAATAAATATTGCAAGCCTGTGTTTGCTAAAGGAGAGGGATCAGATTGTGGGAGCAACAGATCTTCGTTTTTAGGGTTTTACACAGAAATTCTTTTTTAAGGGCTTTCTTTTTTGATAAAATAAAAGTTACAAAAACACATAAAATTAAGTCTAAAACCTAAGAGAAACAAAAATAACCTAATAATAATATTTACAAGTATACAACTCAGAAAATTTAGTTTTGAAAGATAGATGAACAATTAGGGTTTGAAAAATTAAAATTTGTTAACCTAGGGTTTCATCATGCCTAAATTATGGGAAGAAGGGCCGAAAAAAGACTAATTTCTTCTACGTGATTTTTCTTCTATTTTTCTACGTTACTAAGAAGCATTTTTGTTTTATGTAGAAGGTTGTCTCCTAGTTTGGATGATAGTATAAAAGTAGTTATTTACTATTGGTTGTATCTCTTGTATCTTAATAGAATGAAATAGAATTTAAGGATAAAGACAAACACATTAAGGATAAAGAACACGTCAAAACCATTACCTTATCATTGTCCTTTCGCCAGATCCATTCGCCCATACAACTTGATAAGAGTTGTCCACGAGATGCATTTCCATCACCAAGACCTACATAAATCATCAAAGAAAGAATTTTTATATGAGTAAATAATATATAAGCAAATAAAAATTCATTTAAATCCTACTACAAAGTCCTGTAGAAATAAATGAACCATGAAATGTTAAATTTATTAACAATTTTTTAAGAAATAGACATGCATTTAAAAATTTACAACCATATTTAATACATAGTAATAAAAGAGTATTTATACCCTATTGAGCTCCTCTCTATTTTGAGAACAGTTTTATATTCTCTACTAAACAGGGACAACCACGTGAAGGTGGAAGCTCATATGGCCCCTCCCCCCCTCACATCGCTCTCAATTCCCCATACCCAATAAATGATGTTGTTTACATAGACAACATATAAACATTAATGCATAACTAGGCTAGTCATCAAAACATATAAACATAAAAACATTGAAGCATAATGAGGTAATTCATATAAACAATGTTTTAGACTAACAACATCGATATACATCCAAATACAAGTCATGAATTTATACATCTACTTTTTCTTTGATTTCTATTTTTTTGCATTGTAATAACTGACGATAATTGGGATAAAATCATCATCATTTGGTGGAATATCTACAAAGCCATGTCCTACTAGTGTTTGTGTTTCCATGCCCTCATGTATCATACTTCTTGTGCGTCGTTGAGTAGGGCGTGGAGGAAGTTCTGAAGGGGCGTGAACTGCAACAACGAAAATGGGCATATCAATATGCTGAAATATTATTGAAATTGATAGTTCATCATTTTGATTAAAATCTTTACCTGTCTTTTGTAGCTGTGACAGCTGGTGTGCTAATTGTTTCTCTACTTGTAAATTCCTCTTGCGGTTCACCCTCCTGAGCTTCATGGTCTTCCATTGAAAGAAGAAAATTTATAAGTATACGTTAGGAAATAAATATCTATAATCACAGTATATATTTCTATTTCCAAACCGCACATATTATAATGGCCACTCTGCTCCCATCTATCATGGAACATGTACACCCCAACATCATCTGGTATGTATCGAGTATCGCTGGATTCACTGCTGCGGTTGCATTGATGCTTAAAAGAAAATATAAATGTTTAGTTATGGGCAATATAATCAAAACTAAGTAGACTTTAATAGTATACTGCAATGATGTCCTTATTCATTTTATTTACCTGCATCTGTGTCATTGGGGAGATTGGAGTCTGCCCTAAGATTTTCCGATATTCAATGACACTTTTAAAACCATACTTGAAACCAAGCTTTAGGTCTTCCTCGATGGCAACATCTTGGAATGTATTTCCCTGCAATGCATAACACATAAAATTTCCAGTATCAAAAACAAATATTTGTTCGCTACTTTCAAATATATATTCCCCACAGATAATCACTTTATTCTTACAATTCAGGCTCTTAGTTTTCTATCGCCACCCTGGCCCAATCTATGTTTCCCTTGCTTTTCCACTCTAGCATTGGTTGCTTTGGAGGTGTCCAGTAGCCTATATATGAAAATTTTGAAAAACGTTAGATATCATAATTCTTGCTTAAAACAAAAAAGAAAAAAAATGAGCATATTTCACTAAAAAGATTATATGTTTTGTACCTTGCTTTTCCAGGACGTGGTTCTTTTCCTTGTCTTTTTGGCAAGTTCTCCTTTGCATCCTCTATGAGTGCCTTCCACTCTTTCTCTGGAACCATGGGAGGTGTTAAGATATTTAGACACTTAGGAGTTAGTTAAGATAAACTTGTGTAATATATCCGTTAGCTAAAGTGTGTTTCTTTAGTATGCATTAGTATGCATTTGTAAATATTCTAATCCGACGGTCACAATATGTTCTAGACATAAAGTGATTCTACGGTTCAACTTCTCTTAGATCATACCTACCATTGATCTATGGCTTGACACCCGATTGGTCCTTGATCTCTATATAAAGAGCATGGAGGGTCCTTGGCTAGTTGATCGATTGTGAGAAGCTCATTTGTAACTTTCTTTATTTTGCATAATAAATTGGACCAAGTAGCTATTTGGCAGGGGCCATGGACTATTTCCCTCTTGAAGGTTTTAACCACGTCAAAATATCGGTGTGTTGATCTGTGATCTGTCTGTGTGAGTGGTTTCTCTTGGTGTTCGGTCTTTTGGGAATACCCTGTGTGCCCGAACATGGTATCAAAGAAAAGGAAAGGTCGGGACGGGAATGATTCAAGTATAAGAGACTACCAACAAGCTGACGATACAAGGTAGCATCTACTTCAGGTTATGTTTTCAGTCTGGGATCTAGACCTATCACTTGGGATTGTAAGAAACAACAAGCTCTTGCTCTTTGTTTAGCAGAAGCAGAATATCAAGATGCAGTTAATGTCAGTCATGAAGCTTTATGGCTTTGACAGATCCTTTTAGAGTTTGGATTCGAGCAGCTGCAACCTACTCCCCTTTGGTGCGACAATCAAAGTGCCATCAAGATTTCCAAAGATCTAGTTCTACATCGACGTGGAAAACACATTTAGCTACACATGCACTTCATCAGAAACCTTGTTCATGATTGTGTTCTTGAAATGCTCTATTGCCCTACAGATGATCAAGTTGCAGACATATTCACCAAGTCTCTTATAGAAGCGAAGTTTTCTAAACTTCGATCTATGTTAGGAGTTCAGGAATGTGTAATTAAGGGGGGATAGGCTCTAATGCCTCCTTCCTTCTCCTAATAGTGTCACTTTTGTAAATCCTTCGATCCTATCCCAAGTTGCTCTTAAGGGGGGATGTTAGGATATTTAGGCACTTAGGATTTAGTTAAGATCAACTTGTGTAATATATTCGTTAGGTGAAGTGTGTTTCTTTAGTATGCATTAGTATCCATTTGTAAATATTCTAATTCGATGGTCACGATATGTTCTAGACATAAAGTGATCCGACAGTTCAACTTCTCTTAAATCATACCTACCATTAATATGTGGCTTAACACCCGATTGGTCCATGATCTCTATTTAAAGAGCATGGAGGGTCCTTGGCTAGTTGATCGATTATGAGAAGCTCATTTGTAACTTTCTTTCTTTTGCATAATAAATTGCTCCAAGTAGCTATTTGGCTAGGGCCATGGACTATTTCCCTCTCGAGGGTTTTAACCACGTCAAAATATCGGTGTTGATCTATGATTTGTTTTTGTGAGTGGATGTTCTTGGTGTTCGGTCTTTTGGAAGTACCCTGTGTACCCGAACACGCTCATGCTTGAGGTCAAGTTGCAATTTATCCCTATATTGGGCCCTGGTATATTTTAAATTCTCACCGACTAACTTTGCAACCACTTTCTTGTTGAATGTATCGCCGAACAAGTTTACCATGTGGTCTATCAATACATATCTATTTGCGCTATCTTGGCTATTCCATCGTGTGCAAATGGTGGGGCCAAATAGCTCTAATGCTTTGTCATTCAAATTCCTGTAGAAAACATTGTTTCCTGCATCAACGTGTAATCCATTCATTTATAATAATTTCAGCGTATGTCCATTTCAATTTCATGATGAGAATGAATAATTAATTAATAAATACCTGAAATATTTTGAATCTTGATCGCAACACAAGCGTCATCCACCAGAAAGGTGAGATCTAGTGACCAGTGCTTTTAACCCGTGCTGCTCCAAGAAAAGTTTCATGTTCATCTCCAGATTCATGTGGAGTCCTAGGCTTTGTCTCATCATGCTCTGGCATGTCATGCTGATCAAAATCGGTTCCCTCATCAATGGATTCAAGGCCAACCAGAGGAGTGTCAAAAAGCCTCATTGGTACATTGCTTTGTCAGCATTGTTGCTGCATTGGAGCATCACTACTACCTATACCTCTCTCGCTGGTTTCTCTAATCACGGGTTGTAAAAACTCCTACAAACGAAAAAGTTTACTTTATCATATCACTTGGAAAAATAGAAAACATAATATTAGATCTGAAATAATGTCATAGCTTAAAAAATATGTGAAGATGCCACTTACCCCATAATATTTTATTTGTTCTTTCAGCTCTTTAATCCTTGCCCTGATCTCCTGTGTCATGGGCATTATGCAAGCCAAGGAAATCATTTCTATGTTTTCCTTTTTCAGGGCCTTTTTTATAGTATCCATAAGGTCTATGGAATAGTAAATTTCATCTTCAAGCTCCTCATTGTTGGGCCCTAGAATTGTCCATCTTTCCATCACTTATCAACATATCTTTTATCTATTTTCTTACCATTATTGCCCATTTATCATTCCATTTTCCATCCATTTGTTGTAACTGTGCGTAAAACAGCATGCTACTTTCATTGATGTTTTAAGTGGTTAATAATGATTATTTTCCTTTATATTTGATGAATTAAAGACTATTATGCATAATTTTACTAATGATGGTTTGTGGAGTGATTTGTCACGTACAGAATGCTCATAGCCAGCTATTATAGCCTTAACCGAAAATGCATGCCACATAATAACACCTTGATTCGCGTCTTGATTCTCGGGCAGATGGAAATGATTCTCAAAAATTCGAGACATGGGTTTTGTGCGTAACATCCTCATTTACTTGAATCTTGTGAGGAAATTTCCAAACAAAGCCACGGTTTGTGATATGCAGGTGGTTCTTCGAGAGGGTATTTTCCAGATTTGTTGTTGTGGCCGGTTCCAAAGTTGCCAGCAGTTACGGTCGTGTTTCAGCTGTTACAGATCACAAGTTGGGGGTTCATTTCCTCATTATCATGAGATAATTTTATGTATAAATATGTAATCAATCTCATTGAGAAGGGAGATTCAGAGGAGAAGATAAATCAATGTTATGATGTAGGATTTGATCTAGATCTATTGTAATCATTCCATTCTGATAATACATGCTGACGGTTTCTTAATTATGGAGTTGTAGACTTTTATTGTGGAGATCAAACTCTTCTCAGTGGAGGAAGGGCCCTCTTCCCTGAGCAGATGCTGGTAGTGTTAATTGTAAGTGTGTTATTTGTAGATTTGTTTATTATTTAGTTCATGCTTTCATTCAGTAGATTTATCATAGTTGTTTTATTATTCAGTTCATGTTTTCATTCATTAGATTTATCATAGTTGTCTTATTATTCAGTTCATGTTTTTATTCATTAGATTTATCATAGTGTTCTCATATTAATTCATTTTGATAGATCGTTGGACAACACAAGACTTCTTTTAGATTTATGCAATTAAATATTGTTTCATAGGAATAGAGTTTGTTTGAAGTGTGTTTGATTTACAGTTTCGATTTACGAATAGGTTCGAGGTTTGATTAATTTCAAGAAGGTGTGATCTACTTTACAAAGAATTTCGATTGCATACCAATAGATAACAATGTTAGGTAGAAATTGTGCTTGCATAGATCTTGCACGATAACTTTGAAATAAAAGACTTCCTCGGGTTGATAATTTATGTTTAGCACTCTGCATGTTAAGTTTTAATTAACCGACATATAGTGGGCCCAACATTTTGGTGCCGTTGCCGAGGAAGTTATTAATTGTGCAAAAGTACATCTGACATTGTTTTGTAGATGCATTATTAAAGTAGGGCATGTAGGTTGCATGATTAAATTTTAGTTTATTGAATTTATTTTGAGTGTGGATTTTCTATTTTTACATTTAGTTTTATTTCAATTTCAATCTTTGGAGCATAAATCTTATCATTCCCCTTAGTGGTGTTGTAAGCACCACCCATTCTACTAACAAGTTGACAAGAACATTCAAAGGAGGAGCCTCAAGATAGCACACGAAGAATCTAATGAAGAGATGACAGGTAAGAAATATGCAGAAGTTGTTACCTTCAAATTTCCCATCAGAGATTCGAGAGGAGTGCCACCAACGAAAATAATTCCCCCACATGTTCTACCAAATTTTCACGGTTTGGAAAACGAAGACCCTAATGTATTTTTATTTCAATTTGAAGTACTTTGTAGAGGATATGGTTATTGTGCTAATGATCAAAAGTTGAATGTGTTTCCCCTTACTCTAAAAGGAATAGCCCTCCGATGGTTCATGAGCCTCGGTGGGAATTGTATACAAACTTGGGAAGACATGAAACATGTGTTCATCAAAAGGTGCCAAGATTATTGTAGGGCCAATGAAGACATCTTTGAAATGACACAAGGAGAAGAAGAGAGTCTGGAGGAATATATAGAACGATTTCAATATAATCTCCAAAGATCCAAACAAATGAAACTGGGGAAGGAGACCTTAAAAACACTTCTACTCAAGGGAATCCAAGTTGAATATTTAGAAATATTAAATTTGATGGGAACAGGTAATTTATTTCAGTTAGCATATGATGATATTTTTGAGTTATGTAGAAGGTATTCAAGAGGAAACTTCAAGACTGGTAAGAATTCTAAGGAACTTTTATCTTTATTTTTGAAATCTGCTGCAAAAACAAGAGTTTTACGAGCTAAAATCAGTAATTTATTTAAAAATTCTAATGGTGATATCAATGATTCACTAAATTCAGAATTGGTTGTTTTGCAGGATAAGGAAAAGCAGGAGGAAATAAGAGAAGCAAGGGATTTCCCTTTGGATAGTCTTGAAAGTTGTGGTATATGTGACTTGAAGCATTCCACTGATTGTTTCCCCTCCATACCCTAGATGAAAGGAACATATCAAAAAGATCCGGGAGCTGCAACCAACTCATTACAACAGTCATGTCAATCATGGCCTACATGTATGGTTCAAAATTCGATCCCTCCATTTCCTTATTCTCATACTCAATCATTGAATACTCTTCCACCATGGCAGCTATTGCGGCCTCAATTTAACTCTTACCTACCTTACCCACAAGGTTGGAATGGCCTATCTTATGATCACATGGCCAATCTCCCTCATTCTGCAACACAACTTGGTCCTTCAATATCAACCTCACAAATCAATCATCTACATCAACCACATCTATTTTCTCATCAAACTCCTTGGTATCCAACACAATTTCCTATCCAATCTACCCTCCACCTTAACGATAATAAAGCAGTACAGTATGCTTATAGTGATGAACTGTAAAATGTTCCTACATTTCCCTCTTGTTCTACCTCACCTACACCACTGCAAAAAGGCTGTGCGTTGTTGCAGCAAATCCATATGAGGCCTGAACATGTTATAAATCCAAGATTTGCAGATGGAGTTTCTTCTAGTCCTCATAAGCAAGCAAACAAGATCAACAAGACACACGTAATATTTGATGAAGAACGAACATTGGAACCAAAAATTGAAGCATCATTTACATCATTATATATGAATCTCTTATGCATTGAGGAATATCAGTTTACTAAGGAGCTTCATGGTGTCACATCCATGAGAAATCAAGGGAACAAAGACTATATTGAAGCTTGGTTTCAATCTGTCATCGATCTGCAACAGCATTCCAAACTTCACCAATTCTTGGCACCATCATTTCAAGGGAAGTTGATCTCTCATATCCTAACATTTATAAAGTTATATTTTTCTGTTGGGAGTATGAGCATACTTGAGTCACTTCTTCGAAAGTGGCTCCATTGGAAATATGCATACACTTGAACAATTTTTTTTTTCCAAGTAGAATAGGGTAGGGTAGAATAACATAATAAAACTATGCTTTTGTTTTTTTTAAGTTTTTATTTTTGAATAAGTATGCTCTCTTCCTGCTCCTTGTTGTGATCTGGAAGATCAGAAAGTAGAAAGAAAAGGAATGGGTGTGAGATGTTTTCATGAATGCTTTGGAATTGTTGACTATTTGAACAAAATGCTTAAGTCATTTTTTGTCATCAATTTCATAATTTCAATTTGTCTCTATTTGTTACAAATAAAAATAAAAATATCATGAAAACAAAATTACAGTAATTAGGGAAGGTGAATGAAGGATCCACAGGAAAATGAGCCAATGATTATGGAACCCTTCAAGCTTGAAATTTGACATGAATTTGTTAGCTACAACACCCAGCTGTGACAATGAGATGCAACACCCAGCTGTGAGAGTGAGTTGTTACGCCGAGAGGCGCTCTACAGCCCAGTATGGGAGAGATCTTGTAACGTTACGTAACGTTATTTTTATTAATAACAAATATTTTTTTTAATTATAGGCCAAAATAAATGTCGGACAGAAAAACCACCTAATATGGGGAAGATGTTGTAATATTCCTACCTAACAAAACAATAAAAAAGTAAAAATTTAATTATCTTTAAAAAAAAATGGAAGATGTTGTAATATTCCTACCTAACAAAACAATAAAAAAGTAAAAGTTTAATTATCCGTAAAAAAATGTGGATCAGGAAAAAAACACAATATGGGGGAGATGTTGTAATGTTCCTACCTAAGAAAATAATAAAAAATAAAAAAGTGAATTATCCGCAAAAAAAATGTTGGCCTTGCACATGGTTTTAAAACCATGTGCAAGGCCTTCTAAACAACCCATGGTTTTATTGTACATGGTTTAGGAGGGCCTTCAAGATGGTTTTAAAACCATGTGCAAGGCCTCTTAAACAACCCATGGTTTTACTGTACATGGTTTAGGAGGGCCTTGCAAATGGTTTTAAGACCATGTGCAAGGCCTTGCATATGGTTTTAAAACCATGTATGGGGAAATGTTGTAAGGTTTGTTCCTAACAAAATAAAAAATAATAATAAATACTATATGTGGGCCATAAATAATATTAAATATTAATAATAATAATAATATTATATGTGGACCTTAACTAAAAATATGTGTCTTTTGGTTTGAATCAAATCAATGGATACCTAAGAAGAGATTTGATCCCTCTCTGCACTTGATAGAGCCTAGGATTTGGATCTACGCTGGTAACACATGCAACTGTGACAATGAGCTACAACACCCAGCTATGACAGTGAGCTGCAACACCTAGCTGTGACTGTGCTACAGGTAAAAATTTATGAGTGTGAGATATGTGTGTGTTGCACATCATGGCATGTATTTAGTTTTCAATTATATATAACGCATCCATAAAATTACACATGTTTTATTTCAACATTATGTCATTTTTTAAGAGTTGCAGCTGCGGTGCAACAGTGTGTAAGTCAATATAGGTGCTCAATGCTTGAAATTTTTAGTATGGATGTGTGTTATATTTAAATTTACATCATTAAAAATATTCACACCTATTCTGGTCACTTTTGGGGGTTCAAATTTCATTTATTAAAATTTTGGTGACATTTTGGCTTGAAAATTTTACTGAAACACAATCGAAATAGTCCATTTTTGCGAGACCTAATGGACTTTTTTTTTAAATATGTTTACATCCCAAGTATCTCTTTTAATCTAGTTTCCAAAACAATTTGAATTTTTACGATTGGGTATCAAACGAAAATTTTATGGCCAAAATACTAACAGGGTGTCAAGCAGGCAGCTTAGGAACAGAGCTGGTACAGTCAATTTTTGGATGCTTTATTGGACATATCTTGCAAACTTGTTTCATTGATATATTTCCCTATGAATATATTTTACAATTCAATTTTAATCACTCCATTCTGATATCGTATGTAAATTTTATGACCAAAATACCGACTGCCTATCATAAATTTGCATTCTTAAAACTCTATTTTCTAGACTGTTCATTGGCTTATTTGACACCTCAAATATTATTGGATTCAAAACCTATTTCTAATTGAGATACATACATGAATATACTTTCAGCTTCAATTGGAATCACATCAATTCGTTATCAAATGAAAAAGTTAAGCCTAAAACCGTGACTGTTGGTCTAGTCTAGAATTCGAAAAAACACCTTGTCATGCAGGCTGTTACTGAGTGATTTGGAACATCATTACATAGAATTTTAAAAACCTGTTTCTAATGGAAATAGACCTATGAATTTACTTTCATTTGGATTTTGAATCACTCAAATTGGACAAGGAACAAAGAAGCTATGATCAGAATACCGTTGGTTAGTCTAGATGGACATTGCTCCAGTGCAGGTATAAAATGGATTTTGCTTTGTTCATTTTTCTTTGGATTTGTTTTATAAGTAATTACTTGTTATTTTTTCATAAGTGTTGGATGAAGAGAGGCCAATCATCTCTCTTCTTCCATCATCTCATGTTTTATTACAGGCAAGTGCTAGGTTTTTGCAAGTCCTTGGAAGAAGAAGGTCAATGCATGCACGAGTGACTCTTGAAGACTTTTTATCAATTTGCAAATGGATTGAGCACATAAAAAAAATGGATAGATTGATGTGTAAACCATACCAATGTTCAATAATTCAAGTCCCATTGCTACATGCCAAGAATTATTTTTAGACACTTGTCATACCAATTGTTGCCGAAAAACCCCCCTCAAGAATCCAATTGCCCTATGGTAGATTCATTCACCATCCTCATTTCAAAACCCTAAACATCCATTCATGTCGAAGTCCCATTTTCCACTACTTATGTAGTCACCATAACCGTTTTATTTCCCATCACTACTACATCATGACTTCACATATACTTTCCACTTCTGAGTTTCATGTTGGTTCTATTTTTCACTATGATTCTTCACAATCATTTATTTTGTACTCGTATTGGATGATGTGGAATTCATTAAATTCCACCTTCCAATGGTCTTGTCCCATCAACTCCGACACATCACCTGGGATCGAGATTAGAGTTTTATAGTTCCCTGGTATCTGCATGAATCAATGGCATATTTCCTTGTTGTTCATCATGGGGATTCATTAATGTCTCTTGATTGACAAATCTTGCAGGTGACTCGACTCCAGCACATCCATTCATACTTGTCAAGATGCACTAAGGTACTTTAGAGCTCACTGTCATCAAAGGTGAGTTTCTTCACATTGGTTAACGACATACATTAATGGTTGGTAATCCAATGATTTCTTTCCATGCTCGACTTCAGCACATTCATTTGCATGGTAAGAATTGTACCTCGGTTGAAGATTATGTGATCTAATGGTTTCAACAATGACTTGCAGCATCATTTGTTCAGTAGTTTTGCAATTCCTTTCCATTTTCATTTCAGCAGTTGATTTTCAGAATAAGAGAATGGGCTTTCTGCTTCTATGGTAGAATTTATCCTCATCAATTATCTCAGCAGTTAGTCTTACATGCAACTAGCACAACATCATGGATCAAATTCAGTCTCATCCAGTTTCAGCTCTCATATACATATGTCTTAGCATCAAATCATCCTACATAGCTCTAACATACACCAGTCCATTCATGTCAACCAAGGATTCCATGGAGGTAACACTTGAGGTAAAATAGCATGAGTTTTTGATTTATTAAAGATTTAGGGAAATGTCATGAAGAACCACTAAGCATTAACCATTTCCATTTTCCATATAGCATTTTATGTCCATCCATTCCCATCATTTCCCACTCAATTCTAACACTTCATCATTCATGCACATCCACTTCAAATTCCAACCCAACATCTCACCAACCCAACTGACCAAGCATGAAAAAATGATACCTTATTGTTGTCACACAAGAACCAACAATAGGAAGTCTTGATGCTGCCACACAAGAACCAACAGTAAAAAAAAAAAGAATCCTTGATGCTTCCACACAAGAACTAGCAATAAGAAATGGTGCTTTGTTGCCATATAAAAATAGTGAGGAGAAATAAAGCAGCTGATACACATCTTGAAAGAGAAGGATAGGTTGGACACAAGAACCTACAACATGAAAAGTTGATGTAGAAGCCATTCCTTCTCAAGAGTATGCTATCACACAAGCATGATGGGAAACAAAGGCATGATTTCTTTGATTTGTTTGCTTTGTTGAGTGGCGCACGTGATGCTTCACATCTTCATAAGTCAAAATTATTGACAGCCACATTTTATATGGTATATGGATTTTCCACCATCTTATACATATGGTATCTTTACCATCCACTAATGCATACATTGGTTTTAGCCATCATGAGCATGATACATGCACAATGGAAATCCTGTAGCAGCCTTTTCAAGGTCTAATGTGAAGCTTATATCAGCAGCATGAAAGTAATGATTACTCCCAGCATTGGTGATTTGTCAAGGTTGACAGAATTTCTGAAATGAGTTTGATTATTGTGGAATGTGCAAAAGAATGCTTGGCATCTCATTCAACGAATAGTCCTGTAGCATTGGCATGGATTTGATGGTCAATAAAACACGGTTGCCTCTATTTACAATCATAAAGGAAGTTTTCTAATGATTCGGGCATTTTTGTTATGAAACAAACACATGCTGCCATATAACAGGGTATGAAACAAGGGTAGGTGATTTGTTCTTCCCATGCTCTAAAAAACAATTTGATCATTTTAATGCTGCATTCAGTTGCTCTATTCACCCCTTTTACATATATTCATATATAATTTCATGATCATCATTTTGAAAATTCAGTTTGTGTGCCAATTGTTGGAGATCATTGGTGTTCTTTCAAAATCACAAAGAGGCAATATGAAGAATTGATTACACAATTGGGTTGAAGTTGGTTTTAATAAGCATGAGAACATGATGTATACTCAGTTTGGGGGAGATGGCTATTTACAACTAAGATGAAAACTCTTCTTTTGCATGAGGACATGCAACATATTTAGTTTGGGGGAGTGGTTTTTGACATTCTTTGTGCATACTGATTTTTATTCATTCACAGCTAGCAAAAATGCAGAACTTGATTTAAGGATATCTTGCAAACCCTGAGATGGTTCTTCCTGAAATTTTGAGAGGGAATGCATAACATTATGAATAACAACTGTGGCAATTTTTAGCTTAATCCAGTGCACGGTTTTCAAGAAAATGACCATCATCACCTACAGCCAATTTGCATTTTTCTCGAAATCCGTGATGTGGGTTTGTCTAATTTTTTGTGTGGAGATGAATTATAATGGTAATTACTTTCTTGCAAAACTTCATCCCATCCCAGTTTGTATTTTGTGAAATATTGGTTCAGGAAGTTTAGCTGCAACACATTTTTATTCGTGTTCATCTACAAAAGTGTAGAAATTGAAATGGGCATATCTTTCAATAGGTAAGTTGGATTCTTATTATTTTTGTACAAGAGGTGTATAATACAAAGATGAACAAGCTTGGTAATTTTAATCTCAATCCAATGTACGGTTTTTGAGAAAATGGCCATAATCACCTACAACCAATTTGCATGTTTCTCAAAATCCGTGATGTGGGTTTGTCTAATGTTTGGTGTGGAGATGCATTAGAATGGTAGTTACTTGCTTGCAAAATTTCAGCCCAACCCAATTCATCATTTGGGAGGAAATGACTTCATAATTTTTATGTTCAAAAGGCTGCAACACCATTAAATATTGCCATTTTCCCGTTCCGTTCAGTTGCTACTTCGTTTTCTGTTTCGTTCAGCTGCGACTCCGTTTTCCCGTTTCGTTCAGCTGCAACTCCGTTTTTCGTTCCGTTCAGCTGTTCAACTGTGACTCCATTTTTCGTTATGTTCATCTGTTCAGCTGCGACTCCATTTTCCGCTCTGTTCATCTGTTCAGCTGCGACTCCGCCAAATTCGTCGCTAAATTTAGCGCTATTTGGGCTATGACTCCGCCAAAATCTTCGCTAAAACCTTCGCCAAATTATTTGGTAAAAAATAAAAATAAATAATAAGCTGTGACTCCGCTAATTTTTTGCTAAATCCTCTAGTAAGTGACTTTGTCAATTTCTATTAAACTCTACATTTCTTCTGGCTGCAACTGTGCGAATGGTAAAATGAAGGAGCAAGTGAATGAGTTATTCCATTTGGATGCTACACAGGTATTGGGTTGCATGAGGACATGCACCAAGTTCAGTTTGGGGGAGATGTTAGGCCCTGGAATTGTCCATCTTTCCATCACTTATCGACATATATTTCATCCATTTTCTTACCATTATTGCCCATTTATCATTCCATTTTCCATCCATTTGTTGTAACTGTGCGTAAAACAGCATGCTACTTCCATTGATGTTTTAAGTGGTTAATAATGATTATTTTCCTTTATCTTTGATGAATTAAAGACTATTATGCATAATTTTACTAATGATGGTTTGTGGAGTGATTTGTCACATATAGAACTCCCATAGCCAGTTGTTACAGACTTAACCAAAAATGCATGCCACATAAGAACACCTTGATTCGTGTCTTGATTTTTGGGCAGATGGAAATGAATCTCAAAAATCCGAGACATGGGTTTTGTTCGTAACATCCTCATTTACTTGAAAATTGAGAAAATCGTCAAACAAAGCCATGGTTTGCGATATGTAGGTGGTTCTTTGAGAGGGTATTTTCCATATTTGTTGTTGCGACCGGTTCCAAAGTTGCCAGCAGTTACGGCCGTGTTTCAGCTGTTACAGATCACAAGTTGGGGGTTCAGTTCCTCATTTCCATGAGATAATTTTATGTATAAATATGTAATCAATCTCATTGAGAATGGAGATTCAGAGGAGAAGAGAAATCAATATTATGATGTACGATTTAATCTAGATCTATTGTAATCATTCCATTCTAATAATACATGGTGACAGTTTCTTAATTATGGAGTTGTAGACTTTTAATGTGGAGATCCTGTTCTATTCAGTGGAGGAAGGGCCCTCTTCCCTGAGCAGATGCTGGTAATGTTAATTGTAAGTGTGTTATTTGTAGATTTGTTTATTATTTAGTTCATGCTTTCATTCAATAGATTTATCATAGTTGTTTTATTATTCAGTTAATGTTTTTATTCATTAGATTTATCATAGTTGTTTTATTATTTAGTTCACGTTTTTATTCATTAGATTTATCATAGTGTTCTCATGTTAATTCATTTTGATAGATCGTTGGACAACACAAGAATTCTTTTAGATTTATGCAATTAAATATTGTTTCATAGGAATAGAGTTTGTTTGAAGTGTGTTCGATTTACAGTTTCGATTTACGAATAGATTCGAAGTTTAATTAAATTCAAGAAGGTGTGATGTACTTTACAAAGAGTTTCGATTGCATACCAATAGATAACACTGTCAGGTAGAAATTGTGCTTGCATAGATCTTGCACGATAACTTTGAAATAAAAGAATTCCTCGGGTTGATCATTTATGTTTAGCACTCTGCATGTTAAGTTTTAATTAACCGACATATAGTGGGCCTAGCACTCATCACCCAGATCAAGTGCACTGCACTAAATTCATCAAACAATAAAATTATGCAAAATAATTTTAACATCATTCAAACATTGTTATTGTAATGAAATTTAGTTACTATTAAGAACTAACACTTACTTGATGTTGTGTTGTGGCCGATGACTTCCCACGATCACCCTGGACCATGGAAGCAATAGGTGCCTTTCTACGGTCCCCACCCCGACACAATAAACCAATCAATAATTCTCCATAAGCACAGAAAAATGTGAATGTCAACAGTGGAAATCGAATGCTAACAGAAAAAATCGAAACATTTAGTTATTATATTTAACACTTACCTAACGGGGCACAGAGTGTGACCTTCCACGGTCACCCTGGACCATGGAAGCAATAGGTGCATTTCCACGAATGCCACCCTGACACAATAAATCAATAAATAAACGTTATGAAAATAATTGTAACATAATAAAAAATGAGATATTGCGATAATATTTATTTTTACCTTAGAAGTAGAGGACACGCGTTCTGTTCCATGACGAACATGGGAAGACCCCTGCCATAGTGTAATAAGCATGTTGTCACGTGGAAATCTTTTGGGGTTGGAGTTTTTAGTTATTGTAGTCATATTTAGTTACTATATTTAGTTGAGTCTATAATTGTAACATCAACATTTAAATTAGATATTGCAATAATATTTAATTTTACCTCCAATGGAGAAGATACATGTTCTTCTCCATGGCGATGAGCAAACCCTTGCCACAATGTAATAAGCATGTTATCATATAGAAATATTCACAATTAACATGAAAAAAATCAAATGGTAACAATGGAAATTGAATGTTAACAAAAAAAAATCTCAACATTTAGTTATTATATTTAACACTTACCTAATGGGGCACAGAGTGTGACCTTCCACGGTCACCATGGACCATGGAAGTCGATGACACACGTTCTGTTCCATGACGACCATGGGAAGACCCCCACCACAATGTAATAAGCATGTTGTCACATAGAAATATTATGGGGTTGGAGTTTCTAGTTATTGTAGTCATATTTAGTTACTATATTTAGTTAAGTCAATAATTGTAACATAAACAAAAATGAGATACTGCAATAATATTTACTTTTACCTTTGAAGGAGGAGATACATGTTCTGCTCCATGGGGATTAGCAGACCCCTGCCACAATGTAATAAGCATGTTATCATATGGAAATATTCACAATAAGTACAAAAAAAGAGAATGGTAACAATGAAAATCGAATGTTAACTGAAAAAATTGAAACATTTTGTTATTGGCGTCATATTTATTCACTATATTTAACATTTACCTCACGAGGCATAGATTGTGACCTTCCACGGTCACCCTGGACCATGGAAGCAACATGTGGCTTTCTACTGTTACAACCCTGACAAAATAAATCAATCAATAAAATTTGAGTCAATAATTGTAACATAAAAAAATTGAGATAAGCATAACAATTTAATAAGCATGTTATCACATGGAAATATTCATAATATGCACGAAAAAAACGAATGTTAACGGTGGAAATCGAATGTTAACAGAAAAAATCAAAACATTTAGTTATTGTAGTCATGTTTAGTTACTATATTTAGCATTTACCTTATGAGGCATTGCGTGTGCCCTTCCACATTTACCCTAGACCGTGGAAGCCACACTATTCGATTTAAGTTGTAATCAATCAACAACTCTTCACCTGGAAGTATTGTTTTTGTTGAACATACAAATATACGATGTTTCTCGCATCCCTAAAATTTGCAATTCGGTTCCTTAGTTGTTGTCACTGGCCATGTACTATTTATAAATCCAGCAACGTTTCCGGACGCTTTTGGTCTCCCATCAATATACATAGTCGCCCCTTTTGTTTTTATTGTGTGCTGCTAGTTGTATATAATTTGCGGCAACTCCGTATATCCTCATACTTCAAGTATATTAGACCAAGAGAAACCAGTTATTGTATCTGTATAATGGTCTAACATACTCCATCAATTCAGTTACAGTGCCATAGCCGATCTTTATGCCATCCATGGAAAATAGCCCCAATCCATGTAAGGACGAAGGAGTAATGCGATACATCCTCCCATTGATGAAGAAATCTGTGTCCACTTGAGGTAGCTTATTAGGTACCCATCGTTGCACTAGATGTCTATACCGCAAGGGAAACTCAATGTCACCTATGCACTCAGCATCATAATTACATGACCCTCTGTTGGCAATAAAATATTGCATGCGTCTACAAAATATTTTCCTTACCTTTTATGTTCTAGTTGATATAGAACCGGTAGATCTAGTACAACACGTATCACTTTCAACCTCTCTGAGTATATCTTCACCATCACTCAAGGAAGATAGATCTAATATATACCTATTTGGTGGTACCTACACTCGATATAACAAGAATATAAGCTACCAAGTGGATATAATTTAGCGTGCAAATATATTTACTTGTAATATTTTAAAATCAAAAGTCTTTCCTTCCCAAAAAATTTACCAAAAGTTATTTTTCTCTCAAAGGTGTAATTTATTTTAGAGTTTTTTATATTTGAATTATTTTTAAGTATAAGACACGATTTGATTTGGTTTGGAATTTGTTCACAACACGGATATAGAAGTGTGTTTCTTGGGCCACTTGACTAGTTAATGCATGCAAAGAGGTATGGGGTTCCCCCTCATATAGATCATGTTGGGGATTCAATTTTCAATGGGCAGTGGTCATATTGCTTCATTCATGGATTGCCCACCGAAAATCGGCGACGTTAGTCTAACACTCCCTCTTCCACAGTGGTTTTATATGCAAGTTTCCTCGTGCATGGTACTCCTTCTCTAACTATGTGTGTTTTTTTTTTAAAATAGGATAACATTGTGAGATGTCACCAAATTTAGACCAAATATAGGTAGTTTTGAATGGTTTTGCACATGGACACGGATAGGGTGATGTTGGATCCGGAATCATTTTATCACAACCCTAAATCGTCTTACACTACCCAAGACCATTTTCTTACCATTGATACGATGTTCTGCAACAGGGAAATCCTAAATTTGTTTGGTCGTGATGGTATGGTTCGAGCTCGTTCTCTATCAAACGGGCAATGGATGGGTTCAATGCTGGAATTTGACGGGAAAAATTCCCGTCATGGGTCATTTTGCACCTCAAATACAGCCTATATTTCATATAAATCCTCAAAAAATACGAAGTAAACAGTCAAAACCATAGTAGAAATATTAGAGTATGGATTCTAATATGATTCGGATACGATACGGAAAAAATACATAAAAAAAATCAAGTATGACTAAAATATGAGAATAGGCATCTTATAAATACAAAAACATGCAATTTTAATTTTTAAAAAACACGATTATACGAACATCTTTCCAAAGTGTAACATGTCATTCATTATTCATTAGGAACTAACACAAGTAGTAATTAAGTATTGATTTCTTGTGACAATGGATGAGACCTACAACTGTCCTTTCTCTATAGTTTCAACCTCAAATCCAAGGGAAACAATAGGAAATAGAGATTCAATCACACATTCAACAATGATTTGGGAAGAATAAGGACATCACATCTTTATTAATCTTGAAAACAAGTACAAGTATACCTTCTCTTCAAGTTTGCCACCTCATGAAACCTTGATCCAGTTCTGCTGCTTCTCTTCTCCAAGGAACTCAGCCTCCAAACTCTGCAACACAAGGAGAATGCTTCCAGGGCAAAGGTGTGAGCAAAGAGAGCTCCAAATCCTCCAGCATAACAATGCAAAGATTCAAGTCTCCTCTCATGGACCTCCCTACCTCTATTTATATGCTTAAGGAAGAGTTAGGGGCGAAGACAAAGTAGTTACAACTGAAGGAGTCAGTTGCATAACTACCCAAACTACCCGAAATTCAAAAGACGTGTTTTTTTGACATTTTTAAGAGGCGTACGCGGGTTGCAGAAACAACAGTCGCGTACACAAGGAGGCATATGCAGGTTGCTAATACATAAATTTGTGTATATAATGCATACGCGACTATTATATATAGAAATTCACGTACACACGTGGGTATTATATAGATCAAGTCGCGTACGTATGCGGGTTTGCCTTAAGGAAAGTTGTGTATACACAAAAACTCAATTTTAGGGTGTTTCTGGGAATTTTCAGACTTTGGTGTCTTCTGGAAAGTTTTAGCCAATAGAAATATCTTTCCACTGGTATAGAGATGAGGTCGAACGGAGTTACAAAACTCAAGATATGGGTCCTCCAAGTTAGGTGTTGTTTCAGTGGCTTTTCATGAAGTGTCATCATGGAAGTGTCAACATGCGACGAAAACATAGAAAAGTGGTCACAAGAAGAGATGTGTCATTTTGAGCTATAACAGATGCCCCCTAATATATGAGGTTAGAGGGGAAGATGATAGTCGAAATACATTATAAAGGAAACAGCTGAGTATGGAGAGAGCAGAGAATCCAAGATCGAAAGGCTCAAACAAAGGTACCTGAAAGAGAGATAAATGTCAGAAAAACTTATCTCTGGGACATACAAGTCCATATACAAAACATCGCCATAAAGATACAGGCAGATCCAACATATGTATAACTGATGAAACTATCATGGTCGCTCAATATGCAAAAAGGCGCCATATCAAATCTAAAGGAGTCATGGCCACAAATGAACAAGGTGGATCCATGTTCAACAATTGATCATAGCCACAAGAATACAAGGTGGATCTATGTCTCAGCAAAATGTCATATAAAGTGTAACAAGGTCTTGCGCAACTTGGACAATAGCAAAAAATGATAATGCTACTGTCGGCCCAAGGTCTTCAATCCAAACTACCCAAAAGGTACGAATCCTAACCATGCGAATAAAAGAGTTGAAGTCAAACATGGAGGAAACCATTTGATTACCAGTCAATAATGAGAACTGTTAAAAAACGCGAGGGAAACCACCATTAATGAAAATGGTCCCAAAGGTACCAAGTACATTCTAACAAGTGTGATTACAAGGACTTGAAGTCGAACACTTGAAGAATCCATCGAGTAGGAGACATTAAGGTATTCCCACTACCCAATAGCGAGGGAAATCACCACTGATGACTACAATCCCCAAGGTACTGTCATAAAACTCTAAATCTCATTCCTAGAGCAAGAGGTGTTGCAATCGATAGGAAAAGATCCGTTGGAAGGAAGGCATTAAGGCATCCTTCATCATCCAACACAAGGTAAGTCAAAGACTAATTGGATCTGGAATTGGTACTGAATTTCACGACAAGGACTGTCGAAGACATGATGTAATGAACTGATACCAGGGAATGGCTGACACAAAAGGTTAAGGAAACTACAAAATGGCCGACAAAGGTGTAATCCTTGAACAGTGAGCACGACACAAAAGTGACTTAGGCAGCTTTTGACACAAAAGGACCAACGAAACAAATCTGCAATGTAGGAAACATTGACAGATTCCCCATATAATTGGAAAAGAGACCAACTGGAGGAGTAAGAAACTCTGAATCAGGAAAAGGTCAAAATACTAGGACCCAATTGTTGATAGACTCAAAAACGGAGCTTTGTTCAAGGAAACAAGACTTGCTGCCATGATGTAAAAAACATGTGAATGAACTTCCCTTCCCCTCTTTCTTGTAAAGGTTTAACGAGTCTAAGAAAGCAAACTTGGGACCATCTTCATTTTTGGCAAGCTCGAAGAAAAGACAGAAGAATGCTTGATAAAACACTAATTCGTGGATTTTACGAGCCCAAATTAGTAAATGCTCGACGGTGTTTTCATGGTTTAGAGAGTCTAAAAACTCCAAAGAAGACTCCAGGGGGGTGCTTGTTCGTACAATTTAGTCTCCTGAGGCTGGAAAAGTATAAAACAAACCACAGAAGAACTCTCTTAGCTTCCGAAGAAGTAAGGTGCACCTTTTTCGTATTTAGTCAGGAAGGTCCGAAAAAGGTTAAATTACCACCTACCCAACGCTCCTTCAAAAACAGCATATAGCCTAAGTTTTACGAGTGTGAAGGAAGGCAAGATCACTTGAAAAGATCCATTTGATTAAGAGAAATGGGGCTTACAATAGTAAACTCAATGCTTTGTTCTTTAGGGTTTAATGAGCATGACAAAGACATAAAGTACACTCGAAATATTTTTCATGTTTTGGTCCAGAGCACGAAAAAGAGAAAACTAAGCTCATACCAGGGGTTCCTTTTCCGTAAGTTTAGTCCCTCGGGTCCAGAAAAGAGATAAACCTATGCTTGAGAATACTCTTCTCAATTATGAAGAAAAGAGAGTGTTCCTTTCTTGTATTATTCCACATGGTCCGAGAAAGTGATAACCTAACACCAATGTGGATCCCCATTCGCATATTCTTAACAAGCCTAAATGGACAAGTTTACTCGGCAGTCAAGTCTATTTTGAGGAGTCAGACTTGGGCCTAAAGAAACTCGATATCTTTCCCGTGAAATTTTAACGAGTCCGAAAAAGTCAACTCGCGGACTCCTTACTGTTTTTAACGAGCTCGAAGGAGAGCAGAAAGAATGCTCTAAATGCGAGGAGAGGAGTGTCATAGGCAAGCGAAACTAGTTCCAAGCACAAGGAACAAACCTGTGCATAATGCAAGGAAAGCGAGCAAGATAAAGAAACTCGGGGAACGTCTCCTTAAGGTAAAGGGTGTCAAGTTGCAAAGGAAAAATGATACAAGGCTTAGCAACGATGAGAACAAAGATGAGGGCTTATGCAACGAGCTAAAAGTGTGGAAGCCGGCATCAGGCTCAAAAGCGCAATCAGGATACATGCAAATGCAGTTATAGCTTGAACAACAAGACAAGGCCAGTAAACAGTTGTGAATCCAACTAAAAATCTTGTCTCCAAGAAACAACAACATCAGAATCATATGCAAAAGAAACGAGCCGATGCGGGTCACTTTGGTAGAAACACGTGTGACTTTTCTATCTTCTATAAAAGGTAAAATCAAGGTAGAATCAACCGAAGAAGATTCTATAGCACCAAGTCTCGAGGGTTTATAATCAGTAAGATCAACCTCATAAGGAGAGAAAAAACCAACAAGGGATATAGAGTCTGCAGGAACAAACTCAATATCACAGGAGTTGAAAAATTCATAAGAAAAATCAAGCTCATCAGGATCACTCACTTGCTGTTCAACGGAAGAGTCAAAAGACTCAACAAGACCAACATAAGAAGAAAGGTTAGGCTTACTAGGAAAATCAGGGTTATACTTAGTCACAACTGAACCGACATCCAAAAGAATATCAGACTATATCAAAGACTCTAAGAAGACTTCATCCGAAGGAAGGAGATCATCTGAGATATGACACATATCTATACTTTCAAATGGATTGACAAAGTGGAGAGAATGCTCCATAGTCTGTATAGGATGACTCACCTGGTCAACTGCTGGGACTAAGTCCCGAGAAGGTAAGCATGAAAACAGAGGTTGCTTCTCAGTAGCAATTGAACACAAAGGACATGAGGCCACATAGCTCACTTGTGGCGGGGTAGTGTCTATAGAAACATTGGGAACCAATAAAGGAAAGACCTAGTCTCTAGTCGGGTCAGGAGATGGATCAAGAAAATCCAACTGATCGATAGTGACAATTTCTTTGCCATGATTAAAGTACATCACACGAAAGAATGTTGACACCACATTTTGCATGGCATAGACATAATCACGTCCAAGGAGCATATTAAAGTCCAAGGGGTCTTCTATCACCATGAAGTCAACTAAGACAGTCTTCCCACCCAAAGTAACAGGTGTTTGAGAAAGAATTCCCAAGGCTGTACAAGTTCTTCTATCAAATGTCGGTAACTAACTAGCAGTCGACACAAGACTGGGAGATCCCATGCCTCGCTAAGCACGAGTAGACAAAATACTAACTGAGGCTCCTTCATCAACAATACAACGAGCAATCGTGTATGATTCAACTTTGACCTTTATCTGGAAAGGTGCATCAGAAGGAAGGCGCGGCTCAACTAGGCTATCCCAATCAAAGGAAGCAATTTGAGATCTTGGTGGGGGTTGATCTGAAGCGAGTTTAGTGCCCCCTTGTTCAGTAAGTTCTGAACTAGCAGTGAAGAAAATGTGACTAGTAGACACTTCACTCTCCAAAGGAAGAGTGGGATTGATCGATAATGGAATCGATTCAACCTCTTTGAGAAATTCACTCTCCAAAGGGAGAGTGGGATTGACCAAAGATGACATTGGTTCAATCACATCAGGATCACTCTTCGAAAGGAGAGTGGGATTGACCAAATTTGAGATTGGTTCGACCACTTGATCAACCAAAGGTTGAGTAGGTTGTTGAGAAACTATAGGTTGTTTAGGAGAAGGAAATTCTTGAGTCTCGGACCACACTCTTCGCACCACTGCGATAGCAGGGCACCGGTGAGTAAGATGATCTCCCTCGCATATCTTACAAGGGAACTTAAGTTTGCACCTCGAACGACTAGTTTTCTCAACGGTGTCAACATGACTAGTAGTGGCTGACTTTTTGCTCTTATCATGACCTACAGAGGCTGAGAGTTTTCCCCCAGCATGAAATATAGAGGCTGGGTGACTGGGTCCAACCTGACTAAGAGAGGTTGGTTTTTGAAAAGCTTCAGAATGTTCAAAAATGGGATGACCATGAAACCAAACTCTTCGCACCTCCGCGATAGAAGGGCATTTATAAGTAAGGTGGTCTCCCTCACAAATATTACAAGGAAACTTGGGCTTGTGTTTTGAACGGTTAGTCTTTTCAACAGTGTCAACATGACTCGTAGTGGCTGACGGATTGTCTTCAACATGAACCACAGAGGCTGAGAGACTGCCCCCAGCATGACTTGCAGAGGCTGAGAGACTGCCCCCAGCATGACTTGCAGAGGCTGAGAGACTAGGTCCAACATGACTTGTAGAGGTTGGACGGGCACCACCAACATGAACAACAGAGGCTGAGTGGTTAAGATCAACATGCTTTGCAGCAATTGAGTGTGTGCCCCCAGCATGAACAACAAAGGCTGGGTAGATGGATCCAACATGACTTCCAGAGGTTGGATGGGGAGGTTCAACTTGAACATCAAAGGTTGAACATGTGCCCTCAGCATGAACTGTAGAGGCTGAGTGACTGGATCCAACATGACCTAGAAAGGTTGGAAGGATCGCGCCAGCATGAACTACAGAGGCTAGATGGTGAAGATCAACTTGACTTGCAGAGGTTGAGTGCTTAGATCCAACATGACCTGCAGAGGTTGGATAGGTGCCCCCAGCATGAACTGCAGAGGCTAGGTGGTGAGGTTCAACTTGACCTGTAGAGGTTGAATGGGTGCCCCCTTGCTTATGTGCCTTCTTCCTATTTCTCCTTCTTTTACTCCTTTTAGACTGTCGGTTACTAGTATCAGTACTTTCACCGCATGAGGTAGAAGGAGGAGGAGAATCAACTACAGGTGAAGGGGAAGCAGTGTTTTGATTCCCTTGATATAAGGAGCTTACTTGAGAAGCATTGGGAGCATTCAGGACGGTTGGAGTGGAAAACAACCACACCGGTAGCCCTAGGGTGAATCCAGGTAGATTCAAGGTGGCCATCAAGGGAACACCAACATTCCACGTGAGAGGAATAGTACAAGGAGTTCCCAGCATGGAGATCTCTTGGTTGGTGTTTGAAGGGGTTTTAGCCATAGTTTCAAACCAGGAGACAAAGTTTGAGGTTGATAGGAAACCAAAATTACAAAGCATACACCTAAAGACACACTAAGTACAAACAAGCCACACAGCCAAACAGACAAATAGGTATAAGATATGCTTTCCAAAAGAAAGATGATAGACAGTTACTTGGCATCCCTGTAGATGTTCTTAGGCACAAGCGGAGGAATCACCCACCGCCCTCCCACACCTTCTACCGGGGTTACCTTCCAAGCATATCCAAGGTAAACCAGAAATAGCCTTCCGGTGTACCTGTGTATGAACCCTAAATGTCAAAGAGACTAAAGGCTACCTTAACTATATTGACAGTCTGGGGGGACAATCGCAAGCCTGGTTCGTATGCATGGGCAGGGTAGCAAAGCCCGAAACCCTGTCTACGACAGAATCCCCAGATGCGTTAAAACCTTGGTCTATACTTTGACAAGGAATCAGAGGGTTATCTCCTTAGTCCAAGTCTCCACATGGCCTCGTGCTTAACTCCCATTTGAGAGGAGCTTCCCAGATACAATCAACACAGAAAAGGGTTTACCTAGTGATTGGCCAACTACGTCTGAGATTTAAATACTTGTGGAGAGTTAAAACTCCCTAATCCACAAGTCTAGCCTGAGCTAGTTGGTGTATGACCCTATAAAATGAAACTTACTAATAACTTTTAAATTATATCGTTTATTTTAAGGGTTGTTTTAAGTCAGAGGGTAAATGGCGTGAAACTTATGTGGTGATTTGACTCAAAGTTGAAACAAAATGACTAAGCAAAGAGATATGAAATGCAAAAGCAAAAACTGTTCTCTTTTCATTTTCAAATATAAACTTGAAAGCCACAAAAGAACAAATTCTTTTTATTTTTTTCAAAAACAATGATATGCCATGCAATCTAGACTAAAAAACTAATCTACATGCATATAAAACAAACATGTGTTTTGTCTTTTTCTTTTATCAATGCAAAAGAAAAAACAGCCTAAATGCAAGCAAGTACTATAAGCAAAGCAAATAGACAACTACTCTACACCCCACAAACAAACCCTAGATTTCCTTCAAGTTGGATATCAACCTCTCTTGAAAGGAAGGCTTACAAAGGTAAACAAGCCAACAACTTTGGAATGAAGAGACTGAGCAAAAAGACTGACATAAACAAAGGTCAAGAAGTCCCAAGTATCAATCTAATCCTACAAATAGAGGCTTCTCAGTACCTTGTCCAACAAGATCAAGCCAAAGAAGGAGGTGGGGGGAAAGCAGCAACAACAAGTATATGTTCTTTTTATTTTTCTTTTATAAATGCAAAAGAAAAACTACCTACAAACAAAAGTATGCAGATAACAAGAACAAAGCAAAAGGAACTCCGTTATACAACCACCAAACAAACTCTAGAATGAACTAAAGTCAGTATAAACCCTACTTGGAAGGAAGGCTTGCATAAGAGACAAGTCAACTACTTTGGCATGGTGAAGTTAACCAACAAAAGAAGAAGGAAACAAACACCAACAAGCTTCTAAACTCAAACAAATATCACTGACATAAGTTGACCAGAAATATAAGCCAAATGACAAACAAAGCAAAGGGGTAGGGAGAATGAGCAAAGAGAAACCCTAATTCTATAAAAAGGCTTACCACATAGATAAATAACAACCAAAAAGGATGACACTAACTCCCTGGCGTCATGCACTTGTAGAGGACACCAAAAGACCTACCAAAACACCTTCAAACAGAAGAAAAAACCATAAAAGAGGAAAAAACATTGTTTAAAGGGGCATACACGAGTTTCACTACTGACAGGTTGCGTGCCATACGCGGGTTGACAATACATCAAGTCGCGTATATAAGCACATGTGGGTTGTACCACTGACAAGTCGCGTATCATACGTGGGTTGACAGTGTAGAAAGTCACGTGTACCGAACCAGACACGCGACTGTTCAGTCTACAACTCGCGTATGGGTGGAAAAAATCCCCCAAAAAGGGTCAAAAACTGCCTTAGGAAGGCAGGGGAGGTGTTCTATCAGACTTATAAACTCTTCCTAAGTGGCAAGAAGGACCTAAAACAATGCAAAAGACTAAAAGAAAGAAAGAGAAACCCCAAACAGACAAGGCTCTCCCCAGTGGAGTCGCCAGTTCTGTTGTAAAGGAAAGTATCCTATGGCTAGGGTTTAAGAGGCCATCAATGTACTGGGGTTGAAAGGTGGATGTATGATGTTCAGCAAGCATATATAAGCAAGATTCAGAGATTGGAATGGTTCATACCTTAGCCAAATGAAGGCTGATCCAAGCAGCCCTTCAATCCTCTTCTTGCTCCTCTTGCTCCTCTTGCTCCAAGAGACCTGCAAAACGAATTATACCTTCCTCAAACCAATATGACCACATATAAATAAATGGTAATCAAATAAACATGAGATAATAATCTGATTAACATCAAAATCTGATCTTAAACAGAGATTCAATCACACATTCAACAATGATTTGGGAAGAATAAGGACTTCACATCTTTATTAATCTTGAAAACAAGTACAAGTATACCTTCTCTTCAAGTTCGCCACCTCACAAAACCTTGATCCAGTTCTACTGCTTCTCTTCTCCAAGGAACTCAGCCTCCAAACTCTGCAACACAAGGAGAATGCTTCCAGGGCAAAGGTGTGAGCAAAGAGAGCTCCAAATCCTCCAGAATAACAATGCAAAGATTCAAGTCTCCTCTCATGGACCTCCCTACCTCTATTTATATGCTTAAGGAAGAGTTAGGAGCGAATACAAAGTAGTTACAACTAAAGGAGTCAGTTGCATAACTACCCAAACTACCCGAAATTCAAAAGACGTGTTTTTTTACACTTTTAAGAGGCGTACGCGGGTTGCAGAAACAACAGTCGCGTACATAAGGAGGCATATGCAAGTTGCTAATACATAAATTTGTGTATATAATGCATACACAACTATTATATATAGAAATTTGCGTACACATGCGGGTATTATATAGATCAAGTCACGTACGTACGCGGGTTTGCCTTAAGGAAAGTTGCGTATACACAAAAACTCAATTTTAGGGTGTTTTTGGGAATTTTCAGACTTTGGTGTCTTCTGGAAAGTTTTAGCCAACAGAAATAGATTTCCAATGGTGTAGAGATGAGGTCAAACGGAGTTACAAAACTCAAGATATGGGTCCTCCAAGTTAGGTGTTGTTTCAGTGACTTTTCATGAAGTGTCATCATGGAAGTGTCGACATGCGACGAAAACATAGGAAAGTGGTCACAAGAAGAGATGTGTCATTTTGAGCTATAACAGATGCCCCCTAATATATAAGGTTAGAGGGGAATATGATAGTCAAAATACATTATAAAGGAAACAGCTGAGTATGGAGAGAGCAGAGAATCCAAGATCGAAAGGCTCAAACAAAGGTACCTGAAAGAGAGATAAATGTCAGAAAAACTTATCTCTGGGACATACAAGTCCATATACAAAACATTGCCATAAAGATACAGGCGGATCCAACATATGTATAACTGATGAAACTATCATGGTCGCTCAATATGCAAAAAGGCACCATATCAAATCTAAAGGAGTCATGGCCACAAATGAACAAGGTGGATCCATGTTCAACAATTGATCATAGCCTCAAGAATACAAGGTGGATCTATGTCTCAGCAAAATGTCATATAAAGTGTAACAAGGTCTTGCACAACTTGGACAATAGCAAAAAATGATAATGCTACTGTCGGCCCAAGGTCTTCAATCCAAACTACCCAAAAGGTACGAATCCTAACCATGCGAATAAAAGAGTTGAAGTCAAACATGGAGGAAACCGTTTGATTACCAGTCAATAATGAGAACCGTTAACAAACGCGAGGGAAACCACCATTAATGAAAATGGTCCCAAAGGTACCAAGTACATTCTAACAAGTGTGATTACAAGGACTTGAAGTCGAACACTTGAAGAATCCATCGAGTAGGAGACATTAAGGTATTCCCACTACCCAATAGCGAGGGAAATCACCACTGATGACTACAATCCCCAAGGTACTGTCATAAAACTCTAAATCTCATTCCCAGAGCAAGAGGTGTTGCAGTCGATAGGAAAAGATCCATTGGAAGGAAGGCATTAAGGCATCCTTCATCATCCAACACGAGGTAAGTCAAAGACTAATTGGATCTAGAATTGGTACTGAATTTCACGACAAGGACTCCCGAAGACATGATGTAATGAACTGATACCAGGGAATGGCTGACACAAAAGGTCAAGGAAACTACAAAATGGCTGACAAAGGTGTAATCCTTGAACAGTGAGCACGACACAAAAGTGACTTAGGCAGCTTTTGACACAAAAGGACCAACGAAACAAATCTGCAAAGTAGGAAACATTGACAGATTCCCCATATAATTGGAAAAGAGACCAACTGGAGGAGTAAGAAACTCTGAATCAAAATAAGGTCAAAATACTAGGACCCAATTGTTGATAGACTCAAAAACGGATCTTTGTTCAAGGAAACAAGACTTGCTGCCATGATGTAAAAAACATGTGAATGAACTTCCCTTCCCCTCTTTCTTGTAAAGGTTTAACGAGTCTAAGAAAGCAAACTCAGGACCATCTTCATTTTTGGCAAGCTCGAAGAAAAGACAGGAGGCATACGTGGGTTGCCAATATAGAAATTCACGTATATAAGGAAAACGCGACTATTATATATAGCAACTCGCGTACGTACGCGGGTATTATATAGAGCAAGTTGCGTACATATGCGGGTTTGCCTTAAGGAAAGTTGTGTACACAACAAAACTCATTTTTAAGGTATTTCTAGGCATTTTCAGACTTTGGTGTCTTCTAGAAAGTTTTAGCTAACAGAAATATATTTCCAACAGTGCAGAGATGAGGTCAAACAAAGTTATAAAAATAAAGATATGGGTCCTCCAAGTTAGGTGTTTTTTCAGTGAATTTTCATGAAGTGTCGTCATGGAAGTGTCGACATGCAACGAAAACATAGGAAAGTGGTCACAAGTAGAGATGTGTCATTTTGATCTATAACAAGAGCCCACTTGGAAATTCACACCAGATTCAGCTCTTTAAGTGATAAATCCATCAGATGTTATGGGTCCATTCTTTGATGATCTGGGCATCCACTCATGATCTCAGTTTCCCTCTGGGTGTTCACACGTGTGAGATATGAGTCTGCCAAATTGTCTCCTTGCACAATAATGACTGGGGTCTGACAAAATTAACTAAGTGTTGAATTAAGCAGTTTGAAAGACCATTTTAAAGTGACTACCAGAGACTGTGTGTTTATCAGTAAGGTTTTAAGGTTACATTGTCTTGTTCCTAGTTGAGGTGGATACTTAGCCATACCCTTAGTTTGTTTAAAGATGGTCAAGATGTGAAAAATATAAGTCTGCCAATAGTTAGAAAAGTATGCCTATACATTCTTGGTGAAATAAAAGAGTAAGCTACAGGAAATTAATGATGTGATCGAAATTACACAGCATATATTTAAGGAAGAAATGCTTGCAGAGGGTTTAATGAAGACACACGCAGGCTACAATATTCTTGATAACCTTCGGACTCTTTGAGATATGCCAAATAGAGGCAACCACACTAACTACCATGGTATATGCCAAACAGAGGAAAAAATATATAAATGTCGTTGAAAAATAATACTTGTATCAAATATGTCTTTAAAGCAGAAAGAGGTATGAGGGTCAATTTACTAGAGTCAATTCAAATTATAGCCCACGAGTCCCAAGGAACTATACATTGTTCCAAAATCCAAACCAGTAAATGGGAAAAGTTTGCAAAGTGTGTTGTAATTCAGGTAAAAGTGAGCATAAAAATAAAATAAAATGCTTCTTTAAAGGAGAAATAGGTCTTAGGTTGAACTGTACCCAGTCATTATAATTGTAGCTCCTATAGCACTCTACAAAAAAAATTAGACCCATAATAGAAAAAAATCACAAAAGCTTGAAAAGTGTGCCATACTATCCATGTAAACGTGACCATCAAAGCAAAATTAAATATGTCTTTAAAGGAGAAAGAGGTCTCACGTTCAAGTTTCATGAAGTGAATAATTATTCACTTTACACAAATAATATTACCAAAAGACTTGGAATATTAAATAAGCCATAATAATATATAAATTGATGATAGAATAGATATGATACATTTACAATGGTCGGACTTATATACGTCCATTCGTGACTTTCCAACCTACAGTCGTGACTCTTTGATAATTATTAATTATTAATTAATAGTTATCTATTAGTATTATTTTTAATATTTATATATTTTATGTTCGTTACATTGCCACTCTCTTTAGAAAGGCTTTGTCCTCAAAGCCTTATAATGTTTTCGCGTCGTTCTTTGTGATGTCGTGGCTGAAGAAACATGTCGATATGAACTGCTAAGTGTAGAGCATAACTTTCGATATGTGGATGGGTCAATCCATCCTAAATTGATTTGTTGTTGACTGTTGGGATTTTCGACTAATCTATCGTTAGGAGCTTTGATCATATTAGTATCATTATCTTTCGACATTTCCCACTTTTTAGAGTTTCGATTTTTATGGATGGGGTGTCGATAGGGAATTTTCACAATGTCATTTTCTTTTACGAGTATCGTCTTTTGAGTTGGAAGTTTTATTTTCGTCCCTTGAGGTTTTAAGGTTTCCTTCTGTATCTTTTCCAACTTGTTTTCCAACTACCCGTAAACATTTTGAAACTTCTTAATCACTTCTACTTGCTCGTTTCTGTCATCTTCAGACTTCTTAAGTTTTTCCTTAAGATATTTGTTATGACTTTTGATGCAATCATTTTCTTCCTGCTTGTCTAGAAGTTTCCCTTCAATGTCTTCTGTAGATTGTTCTGTCTTCCGACTATTTTTCAACTTCTTAATTTTCGTGACTAGTGTTTTGTTATGATTCCTTAATCTAAAAATTTCTTCGGAATTGTTGGATAGTGTTTTATTACTTTTTGTGATCTCCGACTTATGAGTCTTTTTAGAGTCGTCATTTTGTTGTTGAAGAACTTTTATCTGTTGTCGATACTGGTCGATCACTGACTCTTGATTTTCTAATTTATCTCGTATCTGCGTTAGTTCTTCATCCTTGTCGCTAATGATTTTTTTCAATCGTTTTATTTCCACTTCATAATCATTTATTTCTTTCTTTATATCTTGATTTTTCAATCTCTGATTAAATTCGTTTTCACTTTTTAATTTCTCAATTTGGGCAGACAATTTTTCTATATGACTTTTCTGATCGGAAATTTTTTGTACCTTGAGTTCTTTTTGCATCTCATGTATTTTAATTATTACTTCCGAGTTCGTATTTGTGTCTCGTAATTATTCATTGTCTCTTCGATAAGGCTTTAACTTGGCTTCTAATTTCTCTATTTGTAGTCGCAAACCAGATTCCATGATCTCTGATTTCTTCCACACTAAATGATGATGGTCTTCGATTTTTTTCGATTTTGTTTTCCTTTGACTTCCCCATCTAAGTTCAATTTCACTTGCTTTTTAGTATCAATTGTTATGCACATTTTTTATCTTTTATTTCCCTTAAGTTTTGTAAAATGTGAGTAGATTGGGTGGTTGGAAGGAATGATTGTTAACTTCCCCACCCAGGTTCAAATCTCACTTCTTTATGCACTTGTAGATTTTATGTTAGCTTTTATGTTATTTAATAAAGAGAATTAAAGACTAAACTCAACCTAATTAAGGTATGAGTTTGTTTTATAAAACCACAAGCCTTTGTTTTCTTCTTTTCTTTTTTATGGGATCTTCTCTCTTCTTCTCTTTTTTTTATTTTTATTTTTACTTCTTCCTTTTTTTTCTTTTTCTTTTTACTTTTTATCTTTTTACATTCTTCTCCTTTAGATTATTTTCTCTTTTTTTTTTTTTTTTTTTCCTTCTTCTCTTTCTCTTTTTTTTTTTTTTTCCTTTTACTTTCTTTTTTTTTGGTCAAAGACCCAATTTGGGAAACTTGGAATAATGGCTAAAAGCTGATAAAATGGCCAAAGGCCAGAATCTAGCCAATGAGGCTTTGATACCAATGAAGTGAATAATTATTCACTTTACACAAATAATATTACCAAAGGACTTGGAATATTAAATAAGCCATAATAATATATAAATTGATGATAGAATAGATATGATACATTTACAATGGTCGAACTTATATACGTCCATTCGTGACTTTCCAACCTACAGTCATGACTCTTTGATAATTATTAATTATTAATTAATAATTATCTATTAATATTATTTTTAATATTTATATATTTTATGTTCATTACATTTCGACAAAATCAGTTCAAATTATAGCTCATAGAGGACTCTATTCTAGACCATTAAATAGAATAAGATTACACAAGCTTGCACTCTATAGAATGTTTCAGACATATAATAGAATAAAATAACAAAAGCTAGTAATTTGTGCCATAATCGAGGTAAAACTAATTATTAAAGAAAAATTAAATGCTTAGAAGAAACACATCTCAGGTTCAAAGTTTCAACTCACTCGGTTGAACTAGTTCAGATTTTAGCTCCTATAGGACTCTACACACTGTTCCAGACCATTAAATAAAATAAAATTACAAAATTTTGCAAATTGTACCATAATTCATAAAATTATACAAGAGCACGACTGGCTTGCAGTGCTCAACCCATATGTCTTTTCCTCGAATTTAAGGAGGAGATTCAGATGCTCCAATAATAGAAAACCCTTACTAGATCCACCGATAATAGAAGCGATGGTAGCACAGCAAAAAAAATTATAATTTCAGTATGATTGTACCGAATCCATATTGGTTCCGGAATTCAACATATTTTTCCCAAATTCCTACACTGTTAGGGGTAATGAGCTTACATAATTCATTAGGCCCTTTGTTATCCTCTGGAATGTGGCCTGATTGCCTCCCGTGGGAACGCCGGTATCCTTTGGACTGCGGCCGGATTGTTTTGTTATCCTCTGGACTGCAGCCAGATTGCCTCCACTGGGAACGCTGGTATCCTCTGGACTGGTATCCCCTGCTCCTCGATTTACCACTACTCTGCTCATCAAATTACTAGTGCTCTGGATGCTTCTAATGAACTAGTGCGCGGGAGTGAACTTGTTGATTGTTGTTTTGCTAATGAGCTAGTGCGCGGGTGTTTTTGAATTCTACGATTTTTTTTTGTTTATTTGCATATTTTATATTTTGTGTTTTGTTTTGTTTTTTTTATTTTGCATATTTATCTTTTGTTTAGTTTATTTTGGGTTTTTTTTATTTGCATATTTTATATTTTGTTGCATTGAAAATTAATTATAGTTAAACAACTCTATGTTTTTAATTTAGTGTAGTTTAATTTAATTTAACTAGGATTTTGTCATAATTTGTATTGGTTGCATTGCTTATAGTGAGATCTTATACATAAGTCCCTTCAAGGATGAACACGATGATGATGACGATGAAGACAACGAAGATGATGGTGATGACAACAACAACGACAATGATCATCATCATCATTATCCTCATCATCATCCTTGTCATCGTCACCATCATCTCCGTTGTCTTCATCAATATCATCATCGTTGTCTTCAGCATCTTCATCATGATCTTCTTCATCATCTTCATCTTCCTTATCATCATCATCATAATCATCATCTTCATCATCATCATCATATTCGTCATCATCATCATCATTGTCGTCATATTCTTAATCATCAACATCATCTTCATCATTGCAATTTTAGGGGGAGCTCAGTGAATGGAGATGTCTACATGATAGGGGGAGCAACCAGTTGAGTGAAAAATTAAGGATTGGTCCTAACACCCATTCCAAGGACTAATCTGACAATTCAATATGATCCAAGGAAGTAGTAAAAAAAGTACAACTTTTTTGGCCCTCTGAAGCCTCCTATTCTTAGATTTGTGCACATTAAGAATCAATACTTATGGACCTAGTCTGGTGTCTTAAAAGAGGAAGATCCAAATTGAGCAGTTCGGTAGTTCCATAAAGTGCATTCTTTATAGGAGTGAATAATCACTCATAACCATTCTATTATATTGTTGGAGAAGCTCAAAACAATTTAGTGAAAACCAAGGTAAATATCTTGTCATCACACCATCATCATCATCGTCGTCTTCATTGGCATATTCATCATCATCACCATCACCATCATCATCATATTCATCTTCATCATCATCATCATCATCATCATCCTAATCATCATCATGATAATCATGATAATCATGATCATCATCTTCATCATCCTCATCCTAGTCATCATCATCATCCTCATCATCATTGTCCTCATCCTCGCCCTCATCATCATCATCATCATTGTTTTCATCGTCATCACCACCACCATTATTGATCATCATCATCATATTCATCATCATCATCTTCATCACCATCATCATCATCATCATCGTCATCATCTCCCTCTTCCTAATCAACATCTTCATCATTGCACTCATCATCATCTTCATCATGTTCATCATCTTCATCACCACCACCACCATCATCATCATCATCTTCATCATGTTCATCATCTTCATCACCACCACCACCATCATCATCATCTTCATCATCATCGTCATCAACATCTTCATCATTGTCATCGTCGTCATCATCATCATCATCATCCTCATCATGCTCATCCTCATCCTCATCCTCATCCTCATCCTCATCCTCATCCTCATCATCGTCATCATCATCATCTTCATCATCATCATCATCATCCTCATCATGCTCATCCTCATCCTCATCCTCATCCTCATCCTCATCCTCTTCATCATCATCATCATTTTCTTCATCATCATCCTCATCCTAGTCATTGTCGTCATCGTCATCATCATTGTCGTCGTCGTCGTCATCATCATCATTATCATCGTCGTCGTCCTCGTCCTCATCGTCATCTTCATCATCATCATCATCATCATTATCATCATCATCGTCGTCATCATCATCATCGTCATCGTCATCTCTCTCTTCCTAATCAACATCTTCATCATCATCTTCATCATCGCCCTCATCATCATCTTCATCACCACCACCACCATCATCATCATCATCAACATATTCATCATCATCATCCTCGTCATGCTCATCCTCATCCTCATCCTCATCATCATCATCGTCTTCATCATCATCATCATCTGCATCCTAGTCATCGTCATCATCATCATCATCATCATCATCGTTGTCGCTGTCATCATCATCGTCGTCGTCGTGATTGTCACTATCGTCATCATCATCATTGTCGTCGTCGTCGTCGTCATCATCATCATCATCATCATTATCATCATCGTCATCATCGTCGTTGTCGTCGTCATCTCCCTCTTCCTAATCAACATCTTCATCATCGTCATCATCATCATTTTCATCATCGCCCTCATCATCATCTTCATCATTTTCATCATCGCCCTCATCATCATCTTCATCATGTTCATCATCTTCATCACCACCACCACCATCATCATCATCTTCATCATCATCTTCATCATCATCATCATCATCATCAACATATTCATCATCATCATCATCATCATCATCATCAACATATTCATCATCATCATCATCATCATCATCATCATCATCATCATTATCATCATCCTCATCATGCTCATCCTCATCCCCATCCTCATCCTCATCATCATCATGATCATCATCATCATCATCTTCATCGTCATCATCATTTTCATCATCATCATCCTCATCCTAGTCATCGTCGTCGTCGTCGTCAGCATCATCATCATCATTATCATCATCGTCATCGTCATCATCTTCTTCTTCATCATCTCCCTCTTCCTAATCAACATCTTCATCATCATCATCATCATCATTTTCATCATCACCCTCATCGTCATCTTCATCATCTTCATCACCACCACCATCTTGATCATCATCATCATCATCATCATCATTAACATCTTCATCATCATCATCATCATCATCCTCATCTTCATCCTCATCATCATGATTGTCATCATCTTCATCATCATCATCATTTTTGTCATCATCATCCTCATCCTAGTCATCGTCGTCATCATCATCATCGTCGTCATCATCACCATCACCATCATCATCATCATTATCGTCATTATCGTCATCGTCGTTGTCGTCGTCACCGTCCTCGTCATCATCATCATCATCGTCGTCGTCATCATCGTCGTTGTCATCAGCATTATCATCGTCGTCGTCATCGTCGTCGTCGTCGTCGTCGTCTCCCTCTTCCTAATCAACAACTTCATCATCATTTTCATCATCACCCTCATCATCATCTTCATCACCACCACCATCTTCTTCATCGTCATCTTCATCAACATCTTCATCATCATCAACATCCTCGTCATGCTCATCCTCATCCTCATCTTCATCCTCATCATGATGATCGTCGTCATCGTCATCATCCTCATCCTAGTCATCGTCGTTGCCATCATCATCATCATCATCATCATCTTCATCGTCATCATCATCATTATCATCATCATCATCCTCATCCTCATCCTCATCATCATGATCGTCATCATCATCATCTTCATCATCATCATCATCCTCATCCTAGTCATAGTCATCATCATCATCATCATCGCCGTCATCGTCGTCGTCGTCATCATCGTCATCATCATCATCATCGTCATCATCATCATCATATGGCAAAATGGTGAAAATCGGGAAATTGACCAAGTATGGAATAATTAGTCAAAATTGGTCCCAATAGCCTTAAGAGAATGCCCGCCAAAATTCATGGTTTGAGAAGAATTCCCGCACCATGGTACCGTCCTATAGCTAGTTGGTTTGGCTACCTATTCATGATTTGAGTTTTCTTTAATATTTCTTGAGGAGAAAGATATAGGCCTACCAAAGCAGGGTTTTTAACCAATGGATGCAAAAAAGGCCAAGTAGCCTCAGAAAGATATCCGCCCTAAATTATGGGTTAGAGTAAATGCCCTGAGCACATGGGGGTCTTGTAGATTGGTCTTCAGCCTACCTAACCATGTCTTCAGATTGTCTTGGAAGTGGATGAAGAAAACGTTATGGACCTGCCAAAAGGGTGTTTTAGGCAGATTAGGCCAAATTGAGAAATTTGTCGAAGTATGGAATTGATGTTAAATCTTTCGAAGTGGCATTAAGGAAATGCCTGCCATGCCTCATATGATGATTTGAAAAATGTATTGAGAATTTTAGTCTCTAGAGTGTTGTATGGAGCATACAACCATGTCACTTGCCTCACCAGCGAGTCTCTAAGGAGGAAGATGTCAACCTGCCAAAAGTGCCTCCCAGCCATATTTGCACTATTCCAGTACTGGCAAAACTGCCCAAGTGGCTTCACGGAAATGCCCACCAGAGATTGTCTTGGTGATGATAAATTTATCTGAGGGTATGGGATTGTTCTTTGATGAACTGGCTATCTTGCCATGTTCTTAGTTTTTATTATGGTGACCACATGAGGAAAATAACAATCTGCCAAAATAGAAGAAAAATTATTTTGCATATTCAAAAGTATGAAAAATTGACTAAGTGTTAAGAATAGGAGTTTGAGAGGCCAGTTAGAGATGCCCGCTAAGGGTTGTCTTTGTGCAATTAAATTCATCGAATGCCATGGATCCATTCTTTGGTAAGTTTTCCCTCTGCTCATGACTTCAGGTCTCCATAGGGTGTTCACACATGTGAAATAGGAGTCTGCCAATATAGGAAGAAATATGTTTTGATGCTCAAAAGAAGTTAAGAAGCCATTTTAATATGCCCACCAGAGGCTGAGGTTGTCTCAATAAATTCTAAGGGTGACATGGTCTTGTTTCCTAGTGGACTGGCTATCTAGCCATACCTTTAGTTTGCTTAGTGATGGTCAAATGACAAAAATATGAGTCTCGTGATGTGATGAGGTTGGAAAGACACATGATGGTGTCCTAATCTATCATGATTTATTTGTTACATTCTAATAGTGGTTTGCAAGAGTATGATAATTTTGGGACTTTGACTGAGTGATGAAAAACTGCCCTAAAGCAGTTGTGTTATGAAAATGTCCACAATAATTCATTAGAAGAAGAAAATGCCCACCGAGGAGAGATAAAGAAGCTTCAGAGGATGAAAGTGGTCCTGATGGAATCACCATGTTGGCCTCTATCCATTGGGTGTCTCACACCTAAAATTGGATGAAAATAAAAATCTCATCACGTTGACCTAGGGTTTGATAAAAATTCTGGTAAAAATGTGTAAGTGACCTCAATAAAATTCCCGTCATTTCCAGTAGTTAATGAATTAAATTGTTCTGAGGGTATGGGTCTCTAGAGTGTTGATTGGTGCATCTAACCACATCATTATTTTGTCCAAAAAATCTCTGAAGATGAAGTTACCGGTATGCCAAAAGTGCCATCTGGCTTGTTTTGCTCCAATCCAGTAAAATTCACACCCAACTCAGAAGAAGATGAGTCTGAAGTGGAAATTAGTTTGGTTGTGCTCAATGGGATGTACTACATCACCTGGTATCATTGGTTCAAGAGTTGGTGAAAATAAAAATCCCTCATGTTGACTTACGGTTTTATAATTTTGTCCAAGTGGTAAATCTGTAGTTTAAAATGCTATTTTCAAATGCCCACTAGATGATGTGTGTGTGTCAATTAATTCATAAAATGACATGTATTTATTCCTTGTTGAAGTGTTTATCCAATCATGGTTTCAGTTTTCCCTATGGAGGTCACATGACTGAAAAATTCACCTTCCTTGTTGAAAAAAAATCATGTTCACATAGCGTATGAGTTTGCCCGCACATAGCTTAAAAATATATACTAAACAAGTTTTTCAGATGCCCGCACAACCTAGAGATTTAAATAGACATTGCTCAACCAGTTAATTAAAAAAAGATGAAATAAATAAGACACATAAACAAAACAGAGTTTATTATTTGATTAACATACATAAATTTAATTTATTTCGAAGAGATTAATGCTTTCTTTCACAACCTACAAGCAGTCTCGTATTGATCACTGAAAACATTGGATTCGGAGATGAATTCTCTATAATGTTATCTTGTATGCCAATAAATACAAAACTCCATCATACAAAAAAAAATCATTAACTTTTGATAAATATATATATACATTGATATGCCAACTGAAAATCATTTTTCATTATATGCCGATAAATACAAAACTCCATCATACAAATATTTTTTTTCATTAATTACCGATAAATACATATATACATTGATTTATACATGTATAGCATGTTTCAAAGATGGCTGCAATCCATCCTCTTGAGCAGAAGACAGATCTGAATTGTCTCTCTTGTCTTTTGTAGAAGACTGTAATTGTTCTGGAGTTGGACAAGGCACTTATTGCAATTTCTTTTCAAGCTCTTTAACTCTCTGTAAAACTTTTTTTAAATTTTCAAGAAAAATGTTTTTTTTTCCGCCATCAGTTTGTTCAACATTTCCGTGTTTTTCTTATACTTCGTTAATTCCCGTTCTTCCTTGACCTCCAATTTCTCTCTGGTATGTTTCAACTAATTTTTAACTTCAGTCAATTCACATTTCAGATTATGTATTTCTTTGTCCTGTTCTTTTGCCCTCGACTCTGTCTCGTTGGGAAGGACAAGAATTGTAGTCATCGCAATAGCTGGCCCTTTTAATTCCTTCTCCAAATCAGCACTTGTGGATTTAAGTGTTTGAATTTCCATATCATATCCCAAATGCTGAGCTTTTCTACCTTCTAAGAGTTTTGATTCCAGCTCCCTTATTTGTGCATCTTTCCCGGCCATCTTCTCTTTCATTTATTTATGTAACGATGATGAGGCATACAAATCACCTAGTGCAAGACTCGCTGATAAGCATTCTTGTAGCATATTCTCTCAACTTGCTAAGGACTTCTCTTGCTCTTCTAAGGAAATTGTACCTGTAGTTTATTTTCCTTCTACCCTTGCCCTCGTCTCCTTTGGTACCCTTACCTTCACCCTCACCACCTTCTTCACTCGAAAAAAAATTTCCTCTATTTTTTTTTAAAATTTTAAAGTTTCAAAGATCCTTGCTAACCTTGTTCCTTTCAGCTTATCAGCTTTCCTAGAAATGGTTTTTCTCAAATCAGAAATTATTGATTCTAATTCTCCAACTTTTTTCCCATGGCTTCCCTCCCGCTCTTTCAACTTCAACTGATATTCTTGTACTATCTATTCATATTCTTTGCTTTTCTTCTCCATTACCTGTAAAGGACCCATTTCTATCCTCATCGGTGGTACATTGAGAACAAGTGGTCTTTTTTTTCAACTCTTCTTTGAGTTCACTCACTTCAGCATTAGCTTTTTCCAAAGCCTCTTCATACGCAACCCTCACAAACTGAATTACTTTTTCAGCATCATCAGTGTTTTTTTCTACTTCTTTGGATAATAATTTAACCATTTCTTCTTTCCCTTTTATAATTATGTCTGCTTTGAATTGATTATCCACAATTGTATTCTACAACCCTGCTATCTGTTTTAGGCATTGTAAAATATTATCATCTTTTCTCAAGCACTCTTTCGCCCAATTGCATATATAGGAATCTTGTTCAATGAAGTTCTCCATTTTATCATATAGGATGAAAACGTACCTACTATCAAACTTATATGATGCAATGTCTAAATGCATAGAGGAAGCCCCTAATTATGATTTGGAAGAACAATCATACTCAATTTCCAACTGTTTAGGAGGAATTCTATCAAGTACCCTATTGAGGAATGGAAAATTGAGCAGTAGTTTGTTCCATTTCGTTGCCTGTCACCTCCTCCCAATGACCTATATCTACATGCCCCTTAAACTCTTTCAAAGTTATGGCAGAATGAACTTCATCATTTGTGACCAAATCAGGATACTGTACTCGTAATTCACCATGGTGCTCAGGAGTTTGTATTGGCGATTCCTTGTTCTATTCAGCAGGGTGTAATGGTAATTCCCCATGGTGCTCAAGATATTGTACTAATTCCTCGTTTTGCTGAGGAGTGTACTGGCAATTCCTCATTATGTTCCCTGCTTTTATGTTTCCTAACGTATGTATTATGAACATGTGGTTTTGGCAAAGATAGATTTACATGCTGGTTGATATCACCAATCTTTGTTTCAGTAGCATGGGGTCGACATAAATCAATAATTTTTTGAAGTGTGCTCGGGAAACTAAATTTAACCTTCCTTAATTGGCTCTCTTGCAGGGAAAAGTGGAGTTTCGTAGCTAGTAGATAAGGAATATCTACAGGTATATCTTCCACCCAATGTATCACTACCCGCATATATTCACCCAAAATTTCATCCCTATGATGATTCAGAATTGTCCTGAGGACAATCTTAATCAAATTTTTGTATATTTCGAGAGGGACGTCTCATATTTTTAAACCATTCCTTGCAACATTTACTTCTCGCCCACAAATTTTACTCGCCATCTAGTTCTTCTCCTATCCAGGGGCTTTCCTTGAGATTAAAATCGGTCCCCCTCTGCATGGAATATTTGTAGCTCGGGTAACCAAATCAGGGTCGAGGTATACCCGCTTCCCAAAAATTATGAGTTCCGTATTCCCAGTGTCATATTTCAAAATTGCTTCATCTATCTCCTCATCAACATAACTAAACATTCCCCACAAAAAGTTGAAAACTTCTACTTTCCTTGGGATAGTTTCCATACCTGGTGGACACATCTTTGCATCTCTCCATGCATCTGAATTCTCCTAGATTTTTTTTATTGTTACCCTACCATTTGTGGACTACTGTGTTTCAACTGGGGTTGCAGAGGAAGATTCCCGCATTTCAGCTATGCTCGTCATGCTGGACACCCATGTTTGAAGTTCAGCCATGGTTATCCATGTTTGAAGCAGAGGTGAGGTGATGCACACGTACTGTATTTTAGGCTCACAAATTCTCCCCACAGACAGATTTTCAGGCTCACAAATTCTTCCCGCTAAGAGGTTTTCAGCAACAAATCAACGCTTTGCTTAGGTATTCCCTTTGCACAAATTCTATTTGACTCTTCATAACTATTACACCTCTTCATAAAAAAAAATTATAAAAACATTACAAATTTATCTATTTAATTTTGTTCCATCGTGAATGATTCATTCTAACCATGTCTTCATGCAAAGTAATTGTCTTTGTTTTTTTTTGCAGGGGTTTTACTAGCTTTGGTGATCCTCCAAAACTGGCATTATGCCAAAACTCCGATAAGAATGGCAATCTTTACTACCAACGTAAATAACGTGCAATTCTTAAGCCCATGATCACACATATGACCGTCGTGCGAACAATTTAAAAAAATATGTTTATAAACCGACAAATTGTCATCTTCTTAAAATGTCAATCAACAATCATTATTACTTCTTCCAAAAGGTAGGGAGCCTAACAAGTCGTCCCGAGCTCTAGGCTGGTGACTACTCATGGATTCCAAGCACCTAGAGCCCCCACCATACCCTTGCACTACGCGTCATTCATCATGATCGTCATACACAAAAATCTCTCTTAGTTTTTACACAAGTATCACGGATTGAGAGATATGAAGGGATATTTGAGACCCATTTTTCAGAAATTCGCCAAAAGTAGGAAAAATATTATTTTGCATATTAAGAACAAAAAATTGGCTAAGTATTAAAATGAGAAAGTTGAAAAGGCATTTGGAAATAAAAACCTATAAAGATCATCATGACATAAAATATATAAACACGTGCCTCTACTCTTCAACAATTAAATATCTTTCATCTTCTTCTTCATCCAACTCAACATCTGTATCAAGATCTGGTTCAGAATACATATTGATGAAAGGCTCATTCACATCAACATCATCATTAATGGCATCTTCGCTAATATAGTCATCGACATCGTCAATGAGATCATCGTCTATTACATTTGGATGATCAACCTCTTCAACTTCTTCATCCAACACATTGACTGCAGCCACCTGCTCCTAATCTGAATCATCATAATCATCTTATTCTTCGTGATTATCTTCATCATCTACATGATTATACTTTACTGGTCTTCCTCTTGGATCGTATCTAACAACGTCTGACCAACCTGCTTTACCTGGTACCTCTGAGTAAAATACTTGATCACATTGACTTGGAAGAACATAAGGCTCTATACCGGGTTCAAATTCCCTTGTATTAGCCATGGTAAATCCATTAGCATGCTCAATAATGATTCTTTCAGGATCACGTTCATGCATCCGTAGCCTATACCACTTCACCTCAAACAAAACTATTTTAAAGGAATTAAAATCACACTCAATTATGTCCTCCAAATTCCCATAGTACCTATTCTCAATTTCTTCTAGATGTCTGTCACTTCTAGAGGAAACATTGGTGACCTTAAACACTGCAGTTATCCCACAATCTGAGGTTTTCATCTTATCATCCAACATTTTGATACGAAATTTACGACCATTACACCACATATCCTTGTGATGTTTCAACTACAACATTGACAACAAGTAAAAAATACATTGTGAATTAATAAACGTCATATAGGACTTAGAAAATATATTTGAAAACTTAAACAAACCAAACACATTGAAAAAATGGGAAGTAACTAGAGAAATGCGGGTAAACAATTTACTTGCCTTTTTATATTTTAAACCATAGGCTAAATCAACTTCCCTTTGCGACATAAGATCAAGAAAATGATGTCGATGTTGATGAGCTGTTTTAATCATCTTACTAACCGCTTCCCATGATAACCTACCAAAGCATTCTTCACAGTCTTCTATCCAATGCTCCATCCAATCAAGGTTGTTTGCAATGTATAAATGTAAAGAATCCCACACTCAAGCAACTATATGAAAAAATAACAATTCACTATCATTAATTAGATATCATTAAATCCATAGTTTAATACAGTTGAATATCCAGGATTAATAAAAAAATAACAAATTAGTATGATAAAATAAAATTGGAAAAATACTTGTGTAATATATTAATTCCACAAAATCTAATAATTACCTTTCACCATCCTCTTTGTACCTTTCCCCAATAGGACCTCCCCTTCAAATTTATTGATGGAGTTGAGATGCCAAATGCGAGGCACATTCATATTTTCTGCTAATTTAGGTAGATATTCACTAATATACACCATGCATTGATATACCATATATCCCTCAACCATAGAAGCCTCTGGACGTGCTCTTTGTCTAACAAAGTCCTTCAACGAATTCAACTACCTCTCCACCATCCACATCAACCTTGTGTGTACCAATCCACATAATTCAATATCCTCAACTTGGTGTATGAGGTAGTGTTCTTATGCATTGAAAAATGCTAAAGGTAGATACTATTGCATTTCACACATTAGTCGGGGAATTTCTCTCTTCTAATACCTTATATCTTCTTTATGGATTTCTTTTGAGGAAAGCCACCTACAAATGATGCAATAAAATAATATCAAGCCATATATAAAATTTGCGGGAAAAACATAATATGTCAATAAGTTCCGCTACAAATCACGAACCAATTACATTTCCCATATAAAACATTACTTACCTCGTGTATTTTCCATGAACATAAATAATTTGTTTTATGTTGTTGTCAAAGTCGTCTAGGAGAGATAAAGGTAGAACATACTGTATCAAAAAACACATAATTATTATTTATTTCCAAATAAGAGAATAAAATTAATAAAATAGTGCATACCAATAAGGAAATATATTAAAAACTCACAATTACCTTAATGAATGTATGCCAGTCATGTGTTTTAACCCCACCAAAATCACCTTTTTCGTTAAGATATTCTTTATGTTAGACGAAAACCCCATCGAAAACCTGATTTTTCTGATGACCTCTTTTACAATATTGCTCTGTTGCTCCGTCAAGCACCAAGGAGGACTAATATTATGTTGACAACCATCACCATTAGAATTAATGATCACACTTTGCAATGTGTGATTAGCTTCTTGGATGTCACTACAAATCTTTCCAATTCTTTCTTTGCCATTCCTTCCATCTAATATTCGCCATAACAATTATGTTGTGTTCTTCCCGATATGCATTGTATCAAACAAATGAACTATTTGTAGGTGCTTGTAGTATGGAAACCTACTGAATTGCATCGTCTAAATTTTCATTCCTCGTGGAAGCCCATTCGTGCCTTAACGACATTCATGAAACATCAAAAAAATCAAATTAACACTGATTAATCAATATAGGTACATACTGCGCTGAACATAATTCACTAAATAAAAACAAAGATTTATATAATATATGATACAAGTTGAATGTGATTGTCATTGATGTCAAAGGAGTTCAGTGAATGACAAAAGGATAACCAAAGACATGATGGCAAGGTAAACTCAGTGAAAGATAAAGGAATGAGAAAGGAAGTAATGACATGGCAAGTATGATGATGTGGCATGTATGGTGAGGCTGGAAAGACACATAATGGTGTTCTAGTGCTATCAAGAAGTCAGTGTTGTAATATGACATCATTCTGGAAAAATATGGCAACTTTGTGAAACTTTGGAAATTCACTAAGTATGAAAAAGTAGTCAAAACTACTCTAAGAGAATGCCCACCATAATTCATGGTTTGAATAGAATGCCTACACCAGCATATCATGCTATGGCTTGTTGAACTGGCTATCTAGCTATGGTCTCAGTTTGCCTTAATCATTTCTGAGGAGAAAGTTATAAGTCTACCAAAATAGGGTTTCAGGACAAACCTTGGAGAAATTCTTGGACATGGCTAAGTGTTGGAAAACTGGTCCAGGTGGCCTTTGATCCATGATAGTTGATAAATTTATTTTCTCAAGGACATCCCTTGGAGGGAATTTCCAACGACCTCTCAAAATCATGTTCTCAACACTTAAGCAATTTTCTTGTGTTTCTCAATATGCAAAATAGTATTTTTCCTACTTTTGGCAGATTGATATTTTGCATATGTGACCATTGTAAGTCAACCTGAAAGTATGGCTGGATAGCCATTTCAACAAAGAACAAATCCATGCAAATTGATGAACCTATTGACATACACCCAACATCTGGCAAGCATTTCAAAGTGGTCTTCCAAACTGCTTATTGACACTTAAACAAATCTCTTCAAACCCTAAGTCACCAAGGTAATTTTATTTTTTCATCAAACTTGGAGAGTGAGACATCCACAATGTGAGGAATATCATACTGACTCAACCATGCCAATATTCTCTCCTGCAACCTCATCATCTAACCTTGGCGGGCATTTTACTAGGATAGTGCAAATGAAGGTGAGAAGCACTTTTGGCAGATTGATATCTTTCTCCTCGGAGACTCTTTGTGCAATCTGAAACCATGGTTGGATGCACCAACGAACATACTATAGCCTAGAACTTTCATATAATTTTTCTCATCATCCTATGAGAGGTGGTGTGCACTTCCTTGAGGCCACTTAGGCAGATTTTACCAATAATTCCATACTGACAATTTGTCCAAAACCTAAGGTGGATTTTTAATTTCACCCAAAACCTAAACTAATGCTACTAGATGATGTATTACACCTTACTGAGCACACCTATGCTTATTTCACTCCCAGACTCGTCTTCATTTTCCCTAGGCGGGCATTTTACTGAACTTTGGTGTAAGACTGCCTGAAACCTTGTTTTGGCAGATCCATATCTTCTTCCTCAAGCATTATCAAACCAATCTGAGAACATGGTCAGGTATAAAAAAACATACACCTATATAATGACCATGTGGTATGACCATTTTCTTCAACCCAAAAATTATGGCAAGCATTTCCCTAGAGCAATTGTGACTAATTTGACCAAAAATCCTTCTTTTGGGAGACCTATATCTTCTTCTTCAAGGAGTTTTTCTGCAAACTAGGGCCATGGTCAGATAGATATTTCAACAAACTATGGGATTTCAGGTCATGGTGGGCATTTGCTTCTTCTTATGAATTATGGTGGTCATTTTCATAAGGCAGCTGCTTTAGGGCAATTTTTCAACACTTAATCAAAATCCCCAAATTATCATACCATTACCAACTACTACCAGAATGCAACAATGACATCATGAGACATTAGGACACCAACATGTGTTTTTCAACCTCATCACACATTCCATATCAACACTTCTTTTGTCATTAATGACCTCCTTTGACATCAATGACAACCATACTCAGCAGTGTCCTTGTGCTAATAAAATTCATAGGGTGACATAGATCTATTCCTTGTTGAAGTGGTTATCCACCCATGCTTTCAGTTTTCCTTATGATGATCACATGTGCAAGAAATCAATCTGCCAAAGTAGGAAAAATATTGTTTTGCATATTCAGAAATTTGGCTAAGTATTGACAAATATTCCAACAATTGGATTCTTTCGAACAAAATCTTCTCTTCTTTATGTTATGCCTGCTAAAATAAAGCTAGCATGTTAGAATGAAATATTCCCAAAAGAACTTTGGAAGTAACTTTGGGTCATCCTACTTTAAACCAAACAAAACTAAGTTAAAACTAGCTAAAACAGTGAAAAAAGAATCAAGGAAAGCAGGCTTTCCTTGGGATCTTGGCTTGCTGTTTGGACAGCCAATAAAATATGCACTTATTTCTAGATTTAATCTTTTTAAAACAGAAAAAGAAATCTAGAGCTTGCAACCTACGGATTCTCTTTAAATTGCCATGCAAAATGGACGATTTCAGATGTATCAAAAGAAAGCTGCTCAGCAAGAACCTAGGATTCCAAACTAGTTAGACTTAGCTAACATGGTAGAAGAAGTAATTCCATGGTGTAGACCTTGTGAACAATTTCACCAAGAAAACACTTGTTATGTTGCAAACTAAGTTATGGAACATGGTCTTCCCGAGGTCAGTAATCAGGAAAAAACATCAAGCGAGTCTCATCAAGTGTACATGGTAGGCCAAACCTACCATTTATCAAACCAACATTGGTAGTAGGCCATGAATTAGAGTTATGAGAAGGACCTCCTTTCCAACTTATATTGGGTGTAACTAATACTAAGTTAAATCACCTTGACTACAAAATAAAAAATATAATCCATACTTTGACATGAACTAATAATATAGTGAAAGCAACTTAGAGATTTTAATAATATGTTAGTTTTATTTATTATTTATTTATCTTTTAGTGATAATAATTAAAAATAAAATTACCATTTTTTATATGGTATGGATGGACCTTGATTCTTAAAGTGGAATAGGAGGGTCTAGAATTGCTGCCAAAAAAAGATATCACCATTTTTTAATTATTAAAAATTTAACTGTATTAAATCAAAATATTATTTTTAAATAAATTAAAAATAAAAATTTACAATATCTTTAAAATAAAACATTTTAATAATATACTATTTTTTTTAATAAAATAATAAAATTCATTTTTCTTAAAAATCATAATTTAAAAAAAACAAACCACCCAAAACTTGAATAATTCATTTTTCTTAAAAATCACAGTTTAAAAAAAAAAAAAAAACCCCACCCAAAACTTGAATTTCTATCTAAATTGGTTTTAAAGACTCCTTCCATAGCTACATGTTCAGGAGGTTCTTGGTTGGTAGTTATTTAAGTTTGGTTTCAAGTATAAGTTCAAATTTTCATGGTGAATGTGTTGTCAAGGAGTAAACTCACAGCTAAGGTCATTGTTTAAATTTGGTTCTACATATTTACAGAGTGAATAATGGAAAACACCAACTTTCATAAACTTTATAATTCATTGTGCTGGAACAAAGAATTTGGAATTCCCAAATTTTCCATAAGCTATCGAACCTAGTTTTTGACGTGTAATAGACACCATTACCTAAAATCCTTCTCCTTTCTTACATGGTCGAGAATGTTAACTGGACGGAATTCCAACCTAATGGACTTTTCGATTACATTGTGGATAATTGATATACAATAACGCCTTCCTGCTGCGTTCAGCATTGAAACATAATTGAGTGGTACGAATTGGTCTCTGTGCATTCAAGCTACTTTTGTCGTCTTTCATTCATCCGTGCTGTGAAGTAGGTAATACTTCTTTTCACAGTTATGGAACAATCAAATCGATCTGGCCGTTACGTATTGATAAGCTCGCATTCCAAGGTATTCGTTAACAGTCATGGAGTCTCTTTACGTGCAGGCAAAGATTACCAATGTCGCAGTCTAATCGTGTTTTCTTGGTGTTATCCGTGCTATGTGTTTCGGCGGGGTTGGCCGACGCTAATGGAGGAGCAAAGAAAGTTACAGGCAAAGTGCCTGCTCTGTTTGTCTTTGGGGATTCGATTGTGGATCCGGGCAACAATAACCACATTCCCACATCAGTCAAAGCCAACTTTCCTCCATATGGGCGAGATTTCATAAATCACAAACCCACAGGCCGCTATTCTAATGGCAAACTGTCAACAGATTTCATCGGTATATATTCCAAGATCATAACCCTAACCTTATTTGGTATTTCAAATAGCATAACCCTAATTGGTAACTAATCGTAGACCATTATTCTGGTTTGCAGTTGCAGGACTGGGGATTAAGGAGACGCTACCGCCATATTTAGATCCTGATCTCAATACCCAAGATCTCATTACAGGCGTCAGCTTTGCTTCTGCGGGAGCTGGATACGATAACCTCACTGCCGAGGCTGCTGTAAGTGTTTTTCTTTTGGATATTCTTAATTCAGAACATTTCAAGTTTGTGTGTGAGTGAAGATGATAAGCATGGTTGAATATTTTTTAAAGAACTTGAAGTGTGTTTGAAGCTGACAAGCATGGTTGAATGTTGTTGTAGTCTGTGATACCAATGTCGAAACAAGTGGAGTTCTTTAGAGAATACAGTGTGCTCATGGGAGAGCGTGTGGGAGAGGAGAAGGTATCCACTATAATCCGAGAAGCCATATTTCTGTCCTGTGCAGGAACCAACGATTTTATACAAAATTACTTTCTTCTGCCAGTCAGAAGAAAGCAGTTCAGCCTCACCGAATATCAGGAGTTTGTGCTCCAACTCTCCCAAGACTTCATTCGGGTAAGACATCATTCACATACCAGAACTTTTTTTGAGTTCTGAGGTAATAAATTTGACATATTTTTTCTCTTCGGAAGGTATTATTATTTGTTTACAGTTCTACTGGGTTGATTCCTGTTCTATCACATTTTTCAGCAGAAAAAATCTAGGTGCTCTTTAATGTAAGTGGAGGGACTACGTGTGTCTGTAACCTTTTTTACTAAAATCTACATCCAGGGTTTAGGGGTTTAGATTGCAGCAAAAATACAATTTTTATTGGTATTTACTTTTGTAAAGCTCAAAGATGTGAATCGATTTTAAATCTTAAAATGAATATGGATTAGACGATATGAAGTTTCGATGGGTGTATTACTATGTCTATCTTGATAAAGCGAGCTGCCTTGGAGCTTATCCATTAAACCTGTAAAGTTATAGGTAGATAAAATTATCATTTAACTCATTATGAAATCCATGACTGCATGTTATAGTTTCTTTTAATATCAAATCCATGCCTGCTGACATACAAGTTCTTATTATTGTTTTTCGTTTAAGAAGTCGACATATAAGTTTTTATTGTTGTTTTTTGGTTTAAAAAGTTGATATATATATAGATAGAGAGAGTTTTCATTTATATTAAGCTCATTATGAAATCGTAGTATGGACCTATAGTATTTCTTTTTTCAAATCAAATACATCAAGTTGATACATGTTGAGAGCTTTCATATAAACCTGTTGATATATAAACAGAGAAATACTCGGTTGAGAGCTTTCATATAAACCTCTTGGTACATAAACAAAGAAATACTCTTCTGATACATGCAGAAAGTTCTCATTGAGAGCTTTTATTCTAAAGCTGTTGACATATAAGTAATACAGTTTTTACGGAAAGTTCATAAAGTTCTCACTGAGCTTTTCTTCTATAATAAGGCTGTTGACATATAAGTAATACAGTTTTCATTTATGTTATGTCATTTTCAAAACTTAGTTTAGTTTCTTTATCTAATAAATACTTTGTACGTCTCTTTCTGGTTAGACAAGGCCTTGCTCTCCTCCTATTTACGTTAGTATCAATCCATCTACATTTTTAAAGTTGGATTTGTATAAATCCATTTAAATGCATTTAAAGATGTATATCTCTTTCTAGGTTAGATTATTCAAGATGGTTGTCAACATGCACGACTTTTTAATGCCCTTTGAAAAATGTATTTATTTTACTCACATGTCAAGTGCTCAATTTTTATATCTTTATGACAACTAAACTGAATGCTTCTATTCTTGCATGCGAACTGTTCAGGATCTATACAACTTAGGTGCCCGGAAATTTGGTATCTATAGTCTGGCACCTCCTGGATGCCTGCCCGCCCAGAAAACGCTTTATGGGTACCCTAAACTGGACGGTTGTATCGATGAACTGAACGAAGAGGTATTGGGCTACAACACGAAACTTAAAGCAGCTGTCGCTAGTCTCAAAGCTCAGTTTTCAGATATTAAAGTTGTCTATATCGACATTTATGATTCCTTCTTGGATATAGTCAGAAATCCTGCCAAATATGGTACGAGTTGTGACGAAAAATCATTCTTCAATTCGTTGCAATGTATTTATAATTAATTTTAATGGTTCCTGTAAATCTGATTGATTGTTGTAATGTATTTATGATTAATTTTAATGGTTCCTGTAATCTGATTGTTGTGAGTGGATTGGTTTGTTATAGGGTTTGAGACATCCAACAGAGGTTGCTGTGGAACAGGACTGATGGAGGTGGGAGTCACATGCAATTCCAATACCACAGTTACTTGCCCGGATGCGTCCAAATTTGTTTTCTGGGATTCCGTCCATTCCACAGAGAAAACGTATGACCTCACTGCTCAAATGGTGCTAGACAGATGTATTCCGCAGCTTCTGTGAGGAAGGGATTTGTCAAAAATATGCAGCACTTTCAAAGATTCCGTTGTTGGCTGTTTATGGATCCTGAAACTTAGAAAGGATGTTATCAGTGTTTCTTTATCTTTTGCTCTGATTTGGTGCAGATGTATTTATTATACCTGCCGTCAGCAGGTCCTATTGTAATCGCATTAATCGCATTTATGTCAAACAGCTTTGATTGTATATTAATTTGTATTTGTTTGTGAAATCATGATAATGTTTTATATTAAAATAGTTTTCCAAAATATTTTTTTATGATTAATAAATATTTATAAAATTTCTGTTAAAATTCAAGAAGTTTCGTTCTCCGTTGTGCAGCTAAGCACAGGCTCCTCTGTCCTCATGTGGCTTAAAATACAATTTTTAGAATAAAAAATAAAATTAAAATAATGAAACATTACGAACTGTTTGTTTAATTTTAGTGTTCTCCCAAGTTGTGGGGGGTGCAGGAGCCGGCAAAGGCCCTAAAAATTTGGGTATTTTGGGAGTCTGTCATGAAAAATAAAAACTTAATATATAAATATATCAATTTTTCATCTTATCCCTATTTGTATACATCATCTTTATATTCATAAAAATAAATGGTTGTTTTTTAAAGTAAATTTTATTTAAATAAAAAAATTAAAATTAAAGGTGGCGACTCCCTAGTGAGGTCTGTAAAGAAAGCCCCAATCCAAAAATCTATTAATTTGTTATTAGTCATCTTTTTCAGAGAAAGGGATAAGAGCTATCTATTGAGCTGCAGAGCATTTAATGCAGCTGAAGCAGGCTTCATGACAGTTAAATCTCCAGCAGCTTAAGATCCAATGATCATCAATTTTGATGCAGCTGCATTAAATGCTCTGCAACTCCACTAAAAAACTTTTACGAAGACTGAAGACATAGCAGCGGACTAAGCTTGCATCATTCAAATTGCATGTGTGTTAAAAAAGGATTGAAGCTCCACTGACGTCATACTAATGCGGGTTGCAGAAGCGCTCTTCAGAACCCATGTGCGAAGTCTAAAGAGTCAATGTTGTACCGGTGGATTAGAACGCACCATTGAGTTTAATACAGCCTCGATCGATGCTGGACAGACTTTTTCTCGAGAGGGGAGCCTGTCCAATGCACACCGTTGGATGAGAAATCAGACGGTGTGCATTGGACAGGCTCCCCTCCCGAAGGAAAGTCTGTCCAGTATATAGGGCGCTCCATCGACCCATCACCAAACCCGACATTATTCCATTCAATTTGAAATTTAAGTTGTCCAAGCATGGCGGGGCGGCGCCTATATTCATATCCAACTCCCGCACGCAGTGTTTACGTCCAGATCATCTATCTTGGTTGGGAGAAGCAAAGCTTATGTTGGTTGGAAAAGTGGATTTTTTTTTGTTACGGGCAGTGGCCTTTGCACTATGGTGAAGAAGTTGCAATCAGCGATCAAATTTGAAGGTTGGGTCTCAATTTCAATTCAACAAGAATTTATTTCGTGAGTTTTTCATAGATGAAAGCTAATATAAATAATTGTATTTTAATTGATAATTATAGATTAATTAAAAATTTTAAATAAAAAATTTAAAAACAAATATTATTTTTTCAATTTTTTATAATATGAAACAATTGAGTACTTTTTAATATCTTCATGATATATTTTCAATAAAACTTGTTTTGAACAGGTTAAGTTGTCGTGTGTATCATTAATTTTAAGTTCAATAACATAACAACTATTCTATTGTATTTTTTCAAAAATAACTACATACCAAGCAAGTTAGGAAAGCTATCATAAAGCATACATGTATGGGATGGAGGGGCAATAAAATCCAGCCTAAGTCAATTGAATCCTTGCAACTCACTACATGTCTTAGTTTCAACAATCGACCTTTTAAATTGAATCAAAATACCAAAACAAGTTTATTAATGGCCATATTTGAAAAAGTTATAGGTGAGTAATTAAGGGCTCGAGGCTCTAAAATATGTTGTGTTTTGCATCAGTACGCGATTCATTGAATAGACAACCATGGGTAGGAATTTAAGTTATTTAATGAAAACAATTAATATGTATAACCTCTATGTGGAAACCGTTTTCCATGCTGATGCAGGCCACTACCCTCTTTGTTGTCTTGCCAAAAGGCATGATAACGAGGAAGAAGACCTAAAATAATGGACTTCACCCTCAAAGAATGCCTTGCAATCACATTGGTAAGGAGTGATAAGAAGATCACAATAATCCAACATGCCAAATCTTAGTTGATAGTGTTAATTAAAGACTGACTTGGTAAATTTAATATAAGACTTATAGTTGCCTCTTACTATTTGCATCTTGACACATTTAATATTTTATGGCTGTCTTTGTGCCTTGACCCAATTCCTATTACAAGGTGAGGCCCTCATGCATAATAATCCTTAGTTATGACTATGACATGAGGATTTAAAGAGAAGAGGATGTAAAGACAAGCAATTTTTATATGTATTTTGGTGGTGCCGAGGAAAAATGTTGTGAGAAACCACAAATGTTTGGAAGGATGGAGGGGGATTACATCATCATCATGCCATCCATAAAATTAAAGACTATTCTTGAGCCAACAATTGTTTTTTTTAATTTTATTAATAAGCATTGTCTTTCCATATCGTGTGCCCAATGACACACCTCTATAGCAATGCATAAATCGACCTTTACATAGTTTGTGATCCTAGCTACATGCCATTATTTGTATTTGCATGACATCGTGTGTTGTTTACAATTGTCGTGAGTCCATGATATCCATGCAAGAAATGAAGTCTCGTAGAGGAGGACTTATCAAATTGGCCTTTTGAATTTCACCTAAACGAAAAAACAGTGGACATTGGTAGCGAGGTTCACATAGGTAGTAGGAACAAATTTTTGAGCTCATTTTGAGCCTATTAGTAGACTAATAGTTGTTCTTTTTTGTTATAACCGTAGTTGTTGACACGTTGTCACACTTTAGATTGCAACCCCAAGTGATTCGAGAGTTAGAGTCACATCTCAATGGTTAGTTCCTCGTAGTCATCAATAATTACTCGCCATCTTGCACAACTAAGCAATGAGTGCATGACATGAGTGAGTGAGTGATTATAATTGATCATATTTTTAGTACTTTGAATGATGAGTTGAACTTTATAGCATAGGAATTTCAACATCTTGGCAAATTTATATGGATGGCTAATTTCAAATGTTTCCCTTCTTTTGAAATGTTGATATAAATTCAGCCCTTCTTAACTTGGAAGGGTAAAATTGAGATTTTAAACTTTTTTTGAAAGGCAATTTTAACTTTACACTTCTAGGAAGGGCTAGAACCCTTTGGAAGGGCTAGGAAGGGTTCAATTTTGAACGCTGGTTGCAATCGAGAATTACAGAAAACATGTCCACATAACTGATTTTCGTAGATGGGAAAGTTATGATTTCAAGCGTTATATTTACTAAAGAGATTGTTTAAAAGTATCCTAGCAGGGATTATTTTAGACACAGGGAGTGTGAAATGTTTGGGAGCTCATCTTCTCAGCGTCTTATGGATCACAATTCAACACTTCCATCAGTGCAACTCTATTATTTTACTTTTCTTTAATGTGCATATTTTAGACTTAAAGAATAGGAACATATTAACTAGTAACAACCTAATTGAATTTATTAATAATAAGGAAAAACTTACTATAAAGAAATTTAAGCACATACTATAAGGAAAAACATTAATATAATAAAAGTATATGCCTAAATTTAGTTCTATCCACTCACACATTAATAAATTTAATGTATTAATATAGGTAAAATATTATTAATGTAATGTTTTTCTCTCTAATACATAAGAAAAATATATCATCAAGTTAACTATATCCAATATTATTTATTATATATGTTAAACATACTTTATTATTTAATATCTTTGGAATTAATTATTTTAATATCTATTTGTAATTAATTAAATAATATCATTTTCAATAAATCATATTATTTAAATAATTAATTATTATATTATAATTAATAAACCATATTAATTTTTTAATATAGGATATAAATCTAAACTATCATATATTTTGGATATAATTTTTAATATTAAGATATATTTCATGTAATAATAATGTTTTTCTTATTTATTATAATATACTTTAATATTTTAGATAATAAAATAATAATAGTTAATTAAATGTAATTAATGTTTAATTAAATAATAATATTGTTTATAATATATTATTTTAGATGTTAATAAAATAATAATAATAATAGTTAATTAAGTGTAATTAAATAATATCATTATTTAAGTATAATGGTAAGGAGAAAATGTGGTGTAAGAAAGATTTAGAGGATAAAAGAAAATTAAGATATTATACGGAGGTCATTAACCCTACTCTAGAAGACCAAAAGTATCTCTCTGTTTTAACTAGTTTAAAGAAAAAAATCAATATAACCAAGATAAGAACTAACTTTCATGACCTTCATAGTGAAACTGATACTTTGAAAGTTCCTAAAACGCCATGGGTATAAAGGATCTGCCGTCTCTCTGAGAATATGAACATTGAGGATGAAAAACACTTCCTCTTAGAAAGCCCTGCGTACACCCAAATTATATCTTAGTTTCACAATATTTGTTGCAATCCCGACCTTCCTAGCCTTTTAACTTTTCAAAATTACATCATCATCATCATCATTATATTATTCTATTATCAAAATATAGTTTCACATTAATTAAATAATTAATGTCAAACTATTCAAATATAGTATTTAATTAAAATATTTTTATTAAACTAATAATAAAATAAAATAAAATTTTTATTGAAAGTAATAATATTTAATTATAATATTGTATTATAATATGCTACTTAAGAAGAAGGTATTTAATTGAGATATTATAAACTAACCTAATAAGGTTATATCATCACAAATTAGTAATGTAACCTAGCCATAATGTTCCATACCATATTATTAATGTACCAAGTCAACATATGTCCATTGTGATAAGAATGAAAATGATGAACGTCACAATGCGACATAACCAATGTTTTTCTCTATAGTATGTTTTATGTCACAAAACATTGGGAGATGTGACATCAAACCCTTGCAAATTGTGACAATGCGACATAGCCTTTGTTTAATACCATATTGTGACAAAGACATTGGGGAAATGCAAGCATTCAAATAGTATGTAGGAGGTCCACAAAGGGTTACGAGGCACACCATAACATGTCTAGTGCATTTCCTATATGAATGGACCATAATGTGACATACGCATGGACGAATGTGAGATTGTTACAATCCTCAAGAGATGTTTCGATTGCTACTATGGGATTATATTGAGGACGAAATTTATATGAAAATTCAATAAAGGCTTCAAGGAACCTTGCAAAGATGAATCGTTAGAATTTGAGATCACCATGGAGGAATGCCGCAATTGAAAATTATGATATATTTCATAGTTTCTTAATGTACCAAGAATAGGAACATATTAATAATCCCCATCGAGATCATATTTTTTCCACTTCGTACATAGATGGAAGCCATGTACTGCGAGTGAATTTAACCTTACGAGGAAGGAAGATGTGGATTCATTACTTGATTCCACCAACATCAGTTTTGCAAAGGATTTTGTTGTGAATGAAGTGTTGAGTTAAGTGAGGGGCCAACCGAGCTACATGTGTGGGTCTAGGTTTACTACTAAATGGAAATCCACACCCTTGATACCATCCTGAAGCTCATCAAATAGGAAACTAACATAGACTATGTTATATCTGGTGTTTCCATTATCTGCTAAATTTTAGGGTTCAAAGCATTTTTATTGTGCAGAATCACATAGCACAGTAGAGTTTAATTTTTGTTGTATGTTCTATCATATAAGGCGGGTCATCTCTCTCCAAGTGAGTAACAATAATATTATGTTAGAATAATCTATATGTTTGTAGTGGGAGAGAGTTGATCTAGTTTAACTTTATTCGTTTGGAGGGATTGCTAGTTAAACTGAATTATGTAAACATTTTGTAACATGACCTGTATTCTTTATTTCGGATAAGTTGTAGATAGATCAAACCATTTTAAACTTTTGATATATTGATTTAAAACTAAATATGATCGAATCTCAAAGTTTTTTTTAATGAATGTGTGAATATTTACACTTGCATGGAGTTTTCTGATGTACATTTCCTCAAAAAAATGCCATTAAAATGGTTTTAGTTTTTACCACATATTTCTAATTAAGGTTGGTACATATTTTTGGGATTTATACTCACAGTATCATAATGGTTTTGTTATATATATCTGGTGTTTCTACACATTCGATTATGGCTGGTGTAACATTTTTAAAGCTTTTTTTAATGTTAAATTTTATTTATATTTAGCATATATTTCTTAACGTAAAATCAAAAGATATTTTTAGTGTTTATATTTATGTTGGAAATGTGTAAAATGATGTATTATAAAAAATGTGTTATTATTAACTTATTGTGTTTTAATGAATATTTTAAATATATGAATCTTGAAATGGTGTATTTAGGTGTGATTGAGGTAATTTATTTTACATATATAATTTTTTATTAATGTATTTAGTAATTTTTTTTTCATTAGTTTGAGCAGGCTAATGCTTTGAGCTTCACTTAGGTATATTGTTTATAAATACATTTTTAAACAAAAACTTCTAGTAAGAAAAAAACCATACCAATTATAAACATAAAACCGTATGTAAAATCTTTGATCGACAAAGAATTTTTGTTATTTTTTATATATTCTTTCTCTGATTAGATTCTCTGTGTACTAAACTGTTCTTGCAATTCCATGGTTCGAATCCTCTCATGAGATGACACGCATGACGCAACAAGCCTCGACAAACATCTCCATATGACCCTGAGTGACACGACAATGAGCCAAGATAGACCTCTCCATGCGTTCATGAAATGACACAACAATTCAGATATGTATGGCAGTCATTACACAGTGTGGCATTGACATGTCACGAGGACCCAGCCAATAACCTTAAATCATGCGCATTTTTGGATCAACCAACAATAGACAAATGATAGCTGAAGGTCTCAGTAGCTTTTTGTACCGCCAGGTGTCCAGCGAAAACAACATTGGCGGCCACAATACAATGAGAAGTCACGTTAGTCTTTACCTTGATCTTGGGTCATCTTCCCCTGCCGTGACAAAACGTAATAAATGGACTTGGAAACCGTCAAACGCTCTAATGGTGCCAATGCGCCATTGGTCCTCTCACGACTGAATTTCACTGGTTGGAAGTCTTGCAAAAATTATTATTAAAAATTTATGTCTGCTTTTTATTTGTCGCACTGGCATTCAACATGGCACGACATAGAATTTTCAAAATAAATGCCCTAATGTGAACCTCATAGGAGTAAACTAAACTCTAGAATATTTGTACTTAAAATTCGACGAGTATTTTTTTGTCGAAATTCAGTAGAAATTATTCAAATGGTAGTTTTTAGTGATTGGAATTGTATAATCTGGGTGGCCCAGCAGTAATTAAGGGTCTTGAATCCATTTCTGCTATAAAAATTGCCTTTTTAATATTGAAAATCTTATTTTCAACAACAAATCGTGTTGCCAGATTCAGGCCAATTTGACTAAAAAAGTGCAAATAGTTTAGAGATTAGCCAACTCCGAACAAAAAATGCCAAATCTCTGGTATCTTCACCAGACAAACTTCACGGACAAATGGAAAAATTGCTTTTAAATTAAATAATGAAAAGCAAAGAATCATAGGAACGCTGAAGAGCATAAAATAGCGCATGGATTTCTTCCATTGATGAAATCACTTGAATCTTTTTACCGTGTCCAGCTTCTTTACAGTGACGGGATCCAATATTTCTGCCAATTCCGAAGCTCCTATTTATGCAAACTCTAAATTTATCACCACACACACACAAAAAGAAGAAGGAGAGACGAGTTGTTAGAACACCTCATTTCATGTTATGTACTTTTAGGACTAGATGAAGGATATGAGGAGTCAAGCTTTAGACATGATTTTTGTCTGTGTATTAGTCAAATGCCTATATAATTTCACCTGATATTTTGAAATTTGGGGCGTTGGAAGGTTAATTTGAATACCAACATGGTTTTAAGGATAACCAAGATTTGGAGAAATATTGTAGCTAATTTCATATATGCACAGATAAATTCCTAAAGAAGATCATTAGTTTCCATACTGCTACAACCCGTTGAATGCCTTGGTATTTGCCTGTTTTTAATTGTTGTGTGGACCTTGTAGGAATGAGATTCTATGGGAAACCTGCCAAGATGTAGAAGCAAGTGGAGAAGAATGCTGCAATGACTTCCTAGTCTTCTCTCAAGAAATGTGTGCAGATATCCACCATGATCAAATCGTAATTTATGGCATTGGTGCTGGCAGGGTTTATGGTTTCTTTTTAATCCATAGTTTTGGTTGTTATTTTTTCATTGTTTTGAATTTTGATATCGCTTTGGTTTTGTGTATTGGGTAATATGGTGGGCATGAATTTTAATAGTGTTGTTTTTGTGTATTGGTTTTATACAGTGGGAATGAATTTAGATTTTGTGCTCTTTGTTCTTTAGGTATATGGTGGGCATGTAGTATCACATTTGAGAGGGTTGTGCTCTTCTTTCTGTGATGTGAGCTATATTGTTTGAGAGGGTTGTGCTCTTCTTTCTTTCTCATTCTATTTCAGTTTTTATCTCATGGATTCTTTGAGCTATATCAGGTTTTGTTGAGCAGCTATTACAGGATATACAAGAGTCGCTTCCCTGCTTGGATAAGGTATCTAGGCTCTTGTTATATTCCTTAGGGACATATTTGACTAATATTATTATTGTTCACTTATGAGAGGATTATTGTGGTATTGATACCCAGACGCTTTGCGTACCTCTGGTATATACTGCTGCTTCTATTTAATTAAGTATTGTATGAACTGATATGTAGTGATATTATATCTGATATGTTGGCCCAGGGGGGTCTGTATGTTCTCTGATGATGTACAAGGTTCTTTTGATTCAATGAATAACAAAGAACTGTTTTTTTTCGATTGAAACAAAAAAGATGTGACAGTGAGAGAAATGAAAAGCAAGAACATATTATCATTATTATAGTTTTGGAAAATCTCTATAAGGATGAGACATATAAATTTTCTTTTGAGACAATATGTAGTGATGTTAATAAACAAGATGAAAAGGCAATCCAAAATGTAAATTTGATATAGGATATGCTTGTTATATTACATAATGACATTAAAGTAGAGATTTTACCATTGAAATTATTTTTAATTGGATGTTGCTTTTATTATAACAAAGATTGAAAGACTCTTTCTATTTTAAATTATTTAAAAATAAATTAGATTCTATAATTTGAGCAAGTTTTAGTATGGAAAAGTTAAAGGACACTTTTTGGTTTGATATAGGATAATTTTTTAATATGAATATTTAATATAAATGTTTCAAATTGGTCAACTCATTATAGATATTTTTGCATATCTTTTCAATTGTAATATACAACATTTATGGTCTAAACTTTTTTTTTTCTTTTTTTTTATGTACAGTATCTACAAAACATTACCAGAGAATAATGATTGGAATAGCAATTTTAATTTTGGCATAGAAAATGTAAAGCAATTAAATTGCCTAGAAATAACATCATTCTTAATAAATTATTCTTAGAATAATGATTGGAATAACAATTTTAATTTTGGAAAAGACAATATAAAGTTATTAAATTGTCTAGAATTAACATCATTCTTAATAAATTATTCTTAGATTGAAATAAATAGAAACCTAAATAAAGCATAAATATAATAATGGTTGGTGTTATTAATGAAAAATGTTAATAAATTTGTGTGGCAAAATCTCTTTATGGAATAATTATATATGTGACAAGGTCTTTTCAAAGTATTTAATAGATTTTTTATTTGTAATATTACCATTTAAAAGAAGAATTTTGTTTGGAGATTTCTTTAATAGGAAAACCTAATAAAAGTGCAAGTCCTTTGTGTTGGACCTCTCATAAATAGATGTTTTCAATAGTAATTGAAGTCTACTTGGTTGAAAATTGGAGTTTGGTGTATTGTAGTGGAAGGTTTACCTTTGAGTTTTGTTTGCTTCAAATTTGTGGTGACACAAGATTGCATCTTTGTTAAAAATTAGGGTTAATTAATATTTTAAGCTAAATACTTGTGTGTATTAGTTCAATAAAAGAGACTATGGCATGCTAAGATTGTCATCACAATTTGTGCAACCTTATCCAATAAATACATACCTTTGTAACCCACTCACAAATTTGAACCTCCATGTTAATATAAGCTTAATCACCTCACTTGTGGATAGACCACATTCTTGTTATTCAAATCAAATCAAATCTTGTTTTAAGAGGGCTTTTAAAGATATATATTTTCAAAACTTTCAAAAATTCATTTACAAAAATGATTTTCTAATCATAAATCTAATTTTAAGTTTTCCTTCTACTATATTTTAGTTACAAAATGATTTATATTTAGTATTTTTTTACTAACTAAATTACAACTATTTATTAATACAAAAGATATATATTCTATATTTTGTATTTTAAAATTAACGAAATTATCAACTTTTGTGAGCACAAATAATATCATTTAATTTTAGTATTTTTTTACTAACTAAATTACAACTATTTATTAATACAAAAGATATATATTCTATATTTTGTATTTTAAAATTAACCAAATTATCAACTTTTGTCAACACAAATAATAGCATTTTTTATTTGTATTAACAAAATAAAAACAATTTGAAGATTTCACTTTCAATTTGGAGGGCATTTGTCTTTGAAGTGGAATTTTTATAAATGATAAAGCAAAAGGTGTGTGTGTGTGTGTGTGTATATATATATATCAATTTTCATACAAATAAATTTTGAGATGTAATAAGTTGTAAAGTACAATAAGCACATGATGAAGGAAGACTAATTCTGAGAGGTCCAAAGAAGAAAAAAAAGTAATCTAAAAATAGATTGATCACTGTAAAAGTTTGGGAAGTGAGCCCTCTCTTAAATTTATGACAATTATATGCATCACCCATAATTTCTTTAGTGATAGTGAGATATCGTTTGTTTGATGATCTTGTTTGTACATAAGAAAAACATCCATGCATATTGGACATTGACAAATTATTAAGGGCGGATAACTTATTGTAAACCGTCCTTGGGAAGCTACATTTCTTAGAGTACAACACCATTAAAAAAATTAGTCCCAAGACATTGCAAAGACACTTATTATAAAGGAAGAGAAAATGTTGGATGAAGAAATGATAAAAAGGAAGATACAACGTCCCTAAGGAGGAAAAAACATGGAAGCAAATGCTATTCAAGATTTTTGTGGTATAGGGAATTTTCCCTTGAGGATTTTGTGTTATGTTTAGAAAATAAACCACCAAATTGTGTATGACATTACACAAAAAAATGCTATTTCTAATCATCAAGTATATTTTCAATCATAGGATATAATTATGTCTCTACCAAATTTTCACAATATGAATATTTAAGAAATAAAAATGTGCTTTACTTTTATTATACAATTATGTTAACTTGAAATGGGGTAAGAATTATATTAAATTAACATAATAGCTCAAAAATAAAATATTAACATTGCATAAGTTGAATCTATATTTTTTCATTAAAATTATTATTCAGATTTATTTATCAAAATTAATTTTACTTTTTTTTTCTTCGACGTTATTTTGCACCTTTTGGGAAGCAATTGGTAGTTGATAAAAACCCCCCAAAAAACAAAAAGTAATGTACATACAAAGTGGATAGTGAGAGGTCACATGGATCCACATGCAATAAAAGTCTACATGAAGAGGAGACACTTTGGAAATGATCCCATAAATGTCTACATGAAAAGGGTACACATTTGGAAATGGTGGACAAGAAACATGACCCATCCAAAATATTCATCGCCTTGAAATTTTATCTATATATATATATATATATTAATTTTAAAAACTAAATATATATATATGAATTTATAAATGGAAGAGGTAATTGTCTGACAAAAAGCAAGGAATACCTATTTTTATGTTAAACAAAATTGATCAAATCATAATTCATTAGATCTTTTTGATAAGTGTAAGCCAAATATCGTAAGTGAATAAGTCCCAACTATCCAGTGATTTGAGAACCCAATTCATTTTTGAGGAAATTATGACTGTAAGTCAAATTCAATTCAAATTGAGAAATATGTTTTCCTCTCTTTAGAAACTGAACTAGTAATTCTATTATACACCATAAAAATTTTAATTAAAGAGACTTCTTAATACAGAAGACGACTACTTCATGTTATTCATAAAAATTAAGAAAATAAATAAGTTATAGGTTGAATAACTTAACAAGTGTATGGAACTAATCATATTAATTAAGCATTTGTTTTCATACACATATTAAACAACCTTCCTCATATTCGGGTGTCTTATCGGATTGTTTGACACATGTTGACATGAGCTCGGAGCTCCTCTATGGTCACCACCTTTTAGTGATTTTACAGCTCCTCCTTAGCATTATTTCATGGATGTTGGCCGATAATGTTTCCATTTCTTGGCAATTGGAAATGGGATTACAGGCTAAGTTTCTCCAGCATTTTGGCAAGTGCTTTTCTTTTTTGTTGGCTCAAGCTCACCAACGTTAGTCCACTTCCTCTCTCGGTGCATTTCTTGTTTTGGTTCTATCTTGGCCCTTTTTGGATTCCTAACTTGAAAGACACAGTGTTTGTGTAATGTCCTTTGTGAATAATTTTCCCAATGTGCTCAAATTCACCAAATTTCAACTCTAGGTATATGGATACAATTGATTCCAAACTCCTCCAATTATGTTCAAACTTGGTGAGTAAGGTCATTGTTGGTCGTGTGGGCAGACCCGGGTTTACTATAATGAACCAACCACACCCCTAGCTCACTAGCCCTTTCGGTGACAGACCATGGGGCGGCCTGAAGTCTCACCCGAAGTGATCCTAATGGGTTGGCCAAAGACTCAAGTGTCTCGACCAGGTTCTGTATGGCGTCCTGTGCGCATCTTGTGGCTCTTCTTAGCTCGCGAGACCGCTCTTTCCTCTCAGTGATGCGCAGTTTCCTCTTACTCGCAATGACTCTAATCCTTATCGCATCACCGCGCCCTGGGCGACACGTAACTCTTTCCTCCGCTTGATCCTTAACCGCAGCGCACCACAGCTCCTCTGATGGTGCGATATCGCCTCCCTACGATATCCTACCACTGCGACTCAGCGTACCTAGCGTACTTGTGTTCACTTACAGGACTCAATACACAAGGTTGTTTTATACTGCAACTCTTAACTGGCTTAAGTGAAGCTTATACAGACTCTGATACAGAATACTTAAAGACTTCAACTTGCATTTATCCTCTAACTATGCCGTGAACTGAATAACACATACATACATTTACTATAAGCAAGGTTCATGTAATGAATGACAGATATAACAATCCAATGCAATCACATGAATCAATCACATAACACTCTGATTTTACGTGGTTCACTTCCAGGGTAGAAGCTACATCCACAGAAGTGTGTATCTATATTATAACTTGAGAGAGGTACACAGTTCTGTTGCACCGCATATGCAGCTAGAGATCTTCTGGGTAACTCCATACTCAGCCTGGAGCCCTTCTCTCCTAGATCTCTTCTCTATCTCTATATTGCCTTCTTACAATATTCTCTCTCTCTCTCTCTCTCTCTCTCTCTCTCTCTCTCTCTCTCTCTCTCTGTCAATCCCTGCGGATTGTTACATACCTGCTCAGTGAGCTAGCTTCTGGTTACAGTAAGATAACTACTGCTGATAACAAAACTAGAGCTCAACTCTATTACATTACACGGCAACTGTGAGCTAACAGACTCAACGACTACTTAACTAGCTGGATGGCTTAAAATGCTCAAAATTCCAACCTTTTACAATACAAAATACATCCCTTTATAGGCGGCCCGAAGGTCTCACCATTACAACACTGTGGGCCTGTCCCAACAGTAACCCAAAACCCTAGCTAGTGACAGTCGGCATATCTATACTTGGGGTAGCCGCTTTCCATCACACCACTGCTCTCTGCAGTCTTCCATGCTTCCTAGCACTGACCATGGGTACTATGCACCGCTTCCCGTCTTCTGTCCTTCGTCTTCAATACCTCGGCCTCGTCGCTCCTTTTCCTTTATGAGGGTAGCTGAGCCCTCCTGTCTTCATCGCTGCCTTCAATGCAGTGGTTGAGCTCTCTCGTCTCAGCCGCTCAGGTATTGTTGTCTTCCTTTGACTTCTCTGTTCCAACAGTCACAGTTTCCGGCTCTACTCTGCAGCTAGAAACATGCTACGGCGTCGTAGCTTCACCTTATCTCTTCGTCTTCGCCAAACTGTCTATCCGCCAAAATGGTAGCTTTTCCTGTAGCTGCTGGACTTTGCTCCAATAGTCATGAGGGGTGATGGGACACATTAACACATCTATAAGACATATAATCATCTAATATACCCAACCATGGGTCTGCAATTTGCAAGGGAAGAATTTTCGAGGCAAGACTAGTCAATTTGGGAGGTGGAAATTATCCCTGGGTCCTGGAACAAATCTCTTCCAAACATTGTACAACCTCTATTAACAGTTGGTATGATACTTGGATATGTTATAATACATTAATTGAAGTATATTTTCAATGTTAGATGTGGTTTTTGGGTCGATTATGTATCCAAGAGACTCAGGGAATTTACTAGTAATTTTGAGGCTCAAATCCCCAATGGTAGATGTCTCCAAATAGCTCCAAATGCTCTCAAATTGTACCAGAAGGTGTATGAATGATGTTAATACATAAAAATGGTGTTTATAGGTGTCTTTTAACCATCAAATTACTTCTGCAACTCACTTTGGAAACATGATCAATGTATGGAGTTTTACGAGCAACTTGTGGTTCAAATCCCCTATGGGTAGATGATGAAAATGACTTTCCAAATGCACTCAATCCAACTCGAATTTCTGAATGGAATCATAGGACATATAAAGGACATCAACATGAACTCATATGAATCACCATTCAACTTTTAATTTTTTCTATAACTCCCTTAAATCAGATGCAAAAAGACTAGTTTGAACCTTGGGGGAAATGATAGGCAATCTTCTCCAAATGCTATGAAACTCAACAAAATGACTCCAAATGATTATGTACTAAACATTAAACTCATATAATACATCAATAACAGTATATTAATCCATAAACCATCAATAGTTTACTTATCCATTTGACACTACTACATTTCGATCCAAAATCCGACGGTTACTTCCGACGGCGCGTGGATTATTTCTTTTAAACCTACCAAAAATCAGAAAGTTTAATTTTTTTTTTAAATTTTGGTCATAAGCGTCGCTTAAGCGACGGCTAGGTTCATAAGCGTCGCTTAAGCGACGGCTATCCTAGCAGGCGTCGCTTAAGCGACGGCGCCTTGAATGAGTGGCCCATATGTATTTTATTCATTTCCCGCGTGCTTTTCGCTCTTCGCACCATACAAGACAAGGCCATGGACGCGAGCGAGGAGGATCTTGCAACACTATGTAATCAGGGCCGCCTCAGAGAGGCTCTGGAGACTCTGTATCTCATGGATCCCCAACGAGTCTCCATAGACTCTTCAGCCTACGATTCTCTCTTGCAGGCCTGCGTCGATTACAGGGTCCTGCCAGAGGCCAAACTAGTCCACGCCCACATTATTCTCACTGGATTCAAATTTCCTCGTGTCCCATTGCATAACAGACTTGTAAACATGTATGCTAAGTGTGGGAGTCTCTTGCATGGGCGCGCAGTCCTTGATGAAATTTCTGAACCCAATACTGTTTCATTCTCTATCATGATCGCAGCTTATGCTAGGGAAGGCCATGGCGAGGAGGCCTGGATATTGTTTTACCAAATGAAACAAAGAGGCATCCAGCCAGATGAGTTTATGATTCCCAGCGTTCTCAGAGCATGCGGGCTCATGGCAAACCTTAAATGTGGTAGAGAGGTTCATAGAGAAATAATTAAGAGCAACACATTCCAAGATAATGTCTTCATAGGGACTGTGCTTGTTGACATGTATGTTAAATGCCAGAGTTTGGAGGATGCATGCAATGTGTTTGACAAAATGCCAGAACGAAATGTGGTCTCAAAATATGCTTGTTAATTTGATAGATTTTCTTTGAAATTTAGAGATATTCATCTGCTTTCCTTTGATTATTTATGCTCGTCTCTCAATGACATTTGGAAACATTTTTTAGGCTCTAACACATTTCTTTTTCACCCTTTTGGTGTTTCAAATATCCTTTTGGGCCACCACACTTGGGATGAATATAAAGTGCGACCACCACACCTTTTATTAAAGAAACCTGTGGTACCACTTCATTTTTCATATGTGTAGATAGAGGTTCCACCATTCTGTATTTGTTTGCAAGGAGCGGTTCCAG
>LPNX010907657.1:169700-222054 GCA_001517045.1 Pseudotsuga menziesii
TATTCAAAATGCAAATACTTTTAGAATCTTTTAGGCACAATATTTCCGCATGTGATGCAGTTCTTGTGTTTTGTATAGGCAAAAGTTCACTTGTTTCAATGTTAGAAGGTTTGAGTCATTTCATGGTGCTGCAGGATCACATTGTAAGTGCTGCACTGCTTACTAAGAGGGATACGTTTTTGACCAAGGAAGAGTATCAAAATCTGGTCTACACTGCTTGTGTCTCAAATGTTGCTCCTGTTTTTCAACGTGGAAAATCATGTCCAAAAGTTGGTGTTGTTAAAGATGAGCAAACATTTTTTTCACTTCCTCCAACAATATTGAAACCAAAACCTTTATGGACTGGAAAGCAGGTATGTGGTTCTGTATAGTGCTTTTGGACGTATTTCTTCAGCATTAAGGTTCCAGAAATATATATTTTAATGCTTTTCAGAATGGAAGAGTTTTCAGGGTGAGTTTGTTGTTCAATCAGTATTCCATGTTTTCTCTTGGCAGGTCATAACAACAGTGCTACACTATATCACAAAAGGAAGACCGTCTTTTACTGTAAAAAAGTCTGGGAAGGTTCCAGGAGATTATTGGGGTAAAAGTAGTGGAGAGTTGGAGGTGTTGATTCAAAATAATGAACTTATTTGCGGCGTAATTGACAAGGCGCAGTTTGGAAAATATGGGCTGGTTCACATTGTCCAAGAACTTTATGGTGCTGATGCCGCAGGGCATTTACTATCAGTTTTCAGTCGTCTATTCACTGGATACTTGCAGGTTGGCCCAAATTTAAAAATGGGAACTTGCTTTTAGTTTTTATGCCCACCCAATTTTGTTAGTATCGTGAATATTATTGATTGAAACAATTTTTCATTTCAGATGCATGGGTTTACTTGTGGAGTAGTTGATCTTCTTCTCGTGCCTCAAGCAGAGGATGACAGGAATTAGGACTTCTTGAGGTTGCATCTATGATATGTTCATGATGAGATATTGCAGGACTAGATTAGAAATGAAACCGATCATTGGTCGTCATTCGATCAAGGCGGACAGCCAGCGTGAACGGAGGGAGTTCGGTCATACTTCGGGACAGTGCGCCATATTTTTTTTAAAAAAAATTTCAGCAGACGTCGCTTAAGCGACGCTTAGTACCCGTCGCTTATCCGACGTCTTTGTTCATATCCGTCGCAAATCCGACACTTTTAACTGTCGCTTTTCCGACGTCTTTGTGCATATCCGTCGCAAATCCGACGCTCTAAACTGTCGCTTTTCCGACGTTGTTTGTAGATATCCATCGCAAATCCGACGGTTCTTGCTATCGGTTTTTCTTAAAAACTTTCACCACTGTCGAGGATATTCCATCGCTTAACCGACGGTTACTTAGGTGTCGCTTAAGCGACGGTTATTTAGGTGTCGGAAACCCGACAACAAGTTTCCGACGCTTAACAAAAAATCAAAGTGTCGTACATGCGACAGGGAAGTGTCGAAAATCCGACATGACGGCCGTCGGATTTTTGGTCAAAATGTAGTAGTGTGAATCCATCAACATTACATTGGTTCACAACAAGGTAGTGGGGAAATGGCACTGTTTCTTCAATGTTTAACATTTTTACATGAAATCTTTTGGTATTTCGACCTGAGACTTTCTGAAGATGAAGAAAAGAGTATCAATGATAGTCCATTCATCATATATATATCAGAGAAACATTCTTTCATTCGAAATCATCAGCATTATAATGGCATACATCAATATAGTGGGGAAATGGTCATTGTTTGCTAATTAATAATCACTTTTATATACAAACATTTGCTATTTCGACCTGCGACTTTATGAAGATAAAGAAAAAAGGACATTAAGCTTATTACCATCATAAATGGACCATGATAAGCTCTCCCAAAGATATCAATAGCTCACCAAGTGCGTCTCAATCCATAGAGCAAGAATATGATGAGAAAAATTGGAATAGGTGAAAGAACAAGCTGATCTTGAAGTGTCCAAGAGCTGCCCTGTAGCTTGCACCTGTAAATTATGACTCCATTAAAGCTCCATGAAAGACATGAATGGCCTTTCCACACACCAACTTGGATGGGAATCTTTCACCCTCGAAATTGGTTAAGGCAAGAAACTAGTCATCCACTAGCTCTCTCTCTTCACAAATGCAAATTTCTCAAATGATCAAAAGTTGTCTTAATTCTTTGCTCTTGATATTTATAAAGTTTACAAGCTCTCTATGGGTCGAATTCCTTCCAAGAGATGCATTCCAACTCTAGTTGGGAAGAGATTCTAAAGAATGCCACTTGTACAACAATTCCTAGTCCCCCACTTCCCCCAAATCACATGTGGAAGCATCTTAGCTGCCCTAACTCCCTTGAGCACCCTCTTGGAGCTATTTTTAACCCTGACATGTCATATATGTCATATGTAAGCCTTCAGATCTGATTTGTGTCATATGTGTCATAAAATCTTCATCATTGTTGTCATAGAGCTAAGGAATCTAGTCCAAGTGTCTCACTAGCTCCAAAATGCATCTTCCTCTTCCGTGGGAGTTACTCTTCCACTCCAATTCAAACTTAATTGATTCATGCCAATCATATTGACCTTCCAACTCAACCCAAGACCCTTGGGCTTCTTATGGATTCGAAATGACAAGAGGAGGATTCCATGTGGCATAGAGAATCTAACTTGTGTGGGTCCCACATCCTCCATGTGTCTTCATGATCAATTACCACTTTGATTTTCCCTTGTATTTATTTATTTAGCTCCTTTATTAAATATTTATGCCATTCTAATGTTCAAACATCAGTTATTGTCCCCCTTATTCCAAATCCAAAAGCCTCCACCCCCAACCTAAGAAACTAGTAATTTTACTCCTTGGCAATTATTTGACCCTTAGCATCAATTTGACAAACTTTCATGAATATGAAAAATGTGATTAGACCATTGTGACCCAATGCAAAATTTGGGACATGATAGTTTGGGCTTCTTTCTTCTAATACAATCATGTCAAGAAGGCTTTGTGCCACCCCACAACGCGCTAGCAAAGGAAGGGGGAGTTCTAGAGGTCGAGGGAACATAGGTTCCTTTGACAGTGGGTATGATAGATATATTCTGCGACATTTAAGAACAATGTTAAATGACTAGTAAGAAGAGGTGGTGGTGCAACAACTGATAAGCCATAGGTCTCAGTTTCATCGTGGGCACTACTAGATGGTGAAAAACATGTTGGCTTAGGTCTTTATGCAGTCGCAGGACTCTAGCAGGGATAATAATCCCCTGCCCTCTCGTTCTTCGACTCCAACTCTTCGTTCTTCCCCTTCGCCGAGTCCTTCTCTGGCCTCCAAGTCGATGGAGAACCAAGAAACCCAATTTGAATTGGACCCCTCTTTGGCTCAGAAGAAAACTGATATTGCCTCTACAAGTGACCACAAGAGAAAGCATGTGGAGCGTAGCAACCAAGTGGACCTCTCCTCCTTCATAATTCTTCAAGTTCAGAGGACTATCGTTCTCCAATTTTGGAGGAGAAGCCCAATGAAGCGGAAGGCAGTCGCAACTCTGAGTAATTTATTTGTTGTTATCATTTCTAGCATTCTAACAGTGGTTAGATTTCAAAGAAGCCTCTCTATTGGAGATGCTAGTCAATTTTGTTTAACTTTTAATGTCCTCCATGGCTGTTTATTACACTGTTTATTTTGAATATGTACTCTAGCATAAGCCTGCTCAATAGTTTTTTGATTCGCCATGCATGGAAGGCACATAGGGATAGGTTTTACGGGGTTCCTCATGCATGGGCATACTCTTTATGTTCTGATACACTTGTGCTTGTACTTATTATTTTTTGTATTATAATATATTTTCTCTAGGGAGCTTACAAAAAAACCATGGTATGGGTTGTAAAAAAGAAACATATATAGAATTTATCACATCAAAATCAAGATTCAAAATATCATATCTAAGTGGTAAGTGACAAATATTTTAAAAAATTTAGTGCACAAAAGTCAACAATGACATATGAAAGTTGCCACATGGTGCTAGTACACAAAAGTCAACAATGACATGTGAAAGTTGCCACATGGCACTCTTAAAAAATTTCCTATCAAATGTATTTAATTTATTTATTTTTAAATTAAATCACACACTTGGAGATTTAGAAATAGTAAAATTTTAATTGAACTAATACTAAGTTAAATCACCTTGACTACAAAATAAAAATATAATCCATAATTTGACATGAACTAATAATATAGTGAAAGCAACTTAGAGATTTTAATAATATGGTAGTTTTATTTATTATTTATTACACCGAAGGTGTTATTTAAGGGGTTGCTCTTCTTGAGGTTTCATCGTCTGTCGACGGCCTGTGAGGAGCCTCCCCATGTCCTCATACTTCTTAACGCATTTATTCATGTAAACGCATTTATTCATGGACTGATCCTACTGATCTCTTCACAACCAAGGACTTTTTCATGGATTGAAATCTAGTTGATGATCCCGGTTGATGAACAACGAACTCAGGCTTCCCCTCTTACTCTTATCAAACCTGCAACCTGCATGCCTGTAATTGCCCATAGAACGTCTGCTGTTGTTGTACACAATTTATTTATCTAACTGAGATGTTCCGCTGCCAAGCCCATGAAAACCGTGAATCTTACAGGCTCGTGACTCTTGTTAGATTTTTAACATTAAGCTAGCATAACATTAGGATCTTTAAACTAAGAGAACAACAAGCACAGCAACCAAACACAAGAGACAATGAACACAGTGTTTTCCTTGGGGAAACCATAAATGGAGAAAACCCCGCAACTTACTCAGAGATAGAATCAACACCAAAGTGAAACCCAAAAAATAGTAAGACAATCTCCCGACAGCAGTAAGCTCTTTCCTCTTGCCCCAGTGCCTTTCTCTTCCTCAATTATGCACTACAACTGAGTGTGGATGAGGTGTGTAATAAATAGAGAGGTCACCTCTCTATTTATACTAATTCCCGACATGACTAAAACCCTACTAGGGCTGACCTCACTAGGAGAGTCTAATAACCCTAGTAGCCCGAAACTATGGGGACTTTAACCCTTAGACAATAGGAGGGTTACCCATAATGACTTGACATGACTTGTTTACATTATAGATCCTCCCGATAGGAACATCAGGGCATGACATGACACAAGTACATCCCAAAATAAACATCGGGTTACAATAGATAAGAAATACAAGTGAATACATTCCGAAGTTACAATTACATCAACACTCCCTCTTAACTAGGAAGTTATTCTCTCGACACAATTTTCATCACTGGTCTTCTTCTCTGGATCATCTCGTCATCTGTATCTTCAAGTCATCTTCGTCTTCAATTCTTCTTCGTTTTCAAGTCATCTTCATCTTTGAATCTGGATCATCATCACTGGATCTGGATCATCATCACTTGATCTGGATCATCACTCGATCTGAATCATCTCTGGAGCATCATCTCTGGATCTGGATCGTCCCTCGATCTGGATCATCTCTACTGGATCATCAATATTGAATCTTCACACGTGCTATCTCATGATTCTTCTCATCACAGGAAGTTCTACAGAACCAACCCTTTTTCATGCTGGATGTAGGCCTAGCCACCATGTAGGTCTTCTTCGGCGCTTATATCTAACACTTGAGTCAGAATGGCCCGCCCAGCACTTACATCTGACCTACTCGTCAGAAAGGCACACCCAACACTCACATCTGATCATATAGGAACCAATCCTATAATCACATCAGAAAGGCCCAACACTCACATCCGTTCAACTAATGATCGGAATGGCCCAACACTTACACTTGGCCATGCGAGGAACCAATCCTCCTTGCCAAAAGGCTCTGCACTTACATCTAATCAACCAATGATCAAAGAAAGGCAATTGCACTTACATCTGATCAACCAATGATCGAAGAAAGGCACAACACTTATATTTGATCAACCAATGATCGAAGAAAGGCTCAAAACTTATATCTAATCAACCAATGATCGAAGAAGGGCTCTGCACTTACATCCAACACATGCGAGGAACCAATCCAACATGCATGTTCAAAAAGGCGTGCACTCACATATGATCTTATAGGAACCGATTCTACAGTCATATCAGAATGGCCCCCAGTCCCAGACTAAGCTACCTGGTAACTGACCAGGTGCCTCCATTCTCCAGGAGAATGGCAGTTGCCCTTACATCTGTCCTACTCGAAAGAATGGCCAACACTCACATCTGACATGGAAGGAACCAATCCTCTCACCATGACAGAATGGCTCAGCCCTTACATCTGACCATGGAAGGAACCAATCCTCTCACCATGACAGAATGGCTCAGCCCTTACATCTGACCATGGAAGGAACCAATCCTCTCACCATGTCAGAATGGATATGGGTCTCATCACTTTCCGTTGGAGGAAACCTCGATTTGGAGAACACCAAGCTTCTCCCTGAAGTACTCGAACTTCACCCTAGCCAATGGCTCTGTCAACACATCAGCTATTTGTTCCTCCGTCGCAACATATTGGAGGTTCATTGCTTCCTTCTGCACGATATCCCTGGTATAGTGATACTTGATATCTATATGCTTCGATTTGTCATGAAACATTGGATTCTCTAACAACTTTATGCAACTCTGGTTGTCACAATGTATACAAGTAGCATCCATCTAGAGATCAAATAAATTAGACAGTAGCTTCCGTAGCCATACTGCCTCACAACTAGCTGAACAAGCTGTGACATACTCTGCTTTAGCTATACTCAGTGCCACACAGGATTGCTTCCTGCTAAACCAAGAGATCACACCTGATCCCATACTAAAGCAACAACCTGAAGTGCTTTTCCTATCGATGGCAATGCCTGCCCAATCTAAATCAACATAACCCTCCAGGTTAATCCTCTGATTTTCCTCGTACTTGAGCCCATAATCAATTGTACCTCTCAGGTACCTCAGAATGTGCTTTGCAGCAATTAAGTGAACATGTCTCGGATCTGTCAAGAACTGGCTCAAGGTGTTCACAGCAAATCAAATGTCTAGTCTCGTGTTCATCAGGTACATCAAGGACCCAATCATCTGACGATACATCGTGGCATCAACCGTCTCTGATGAAGCATCACTCAATAGCTTTCGGTTCGATGCCATAGGTGTGGCCATAGCCTTGCAGTCCATCATCCCAAACCTCTTCAGGATCTCTATTGCATACTTCCCTTGTCCAAGGGAGATTCCATCCGCATTCTGCCATACCTCCATACCTAGAAAATAATGCATCATACCCAAGTCCTTCATTTTGAACTCAACAGCAAGCTTTCTCTTCGTATCAGCAATCAACCCATCCATACCTGTTACAAACAGATCATCTACATATAGTAGAAGCATCGCTGGGTTGCCATCTTCAACCTTGTACTAAAGGTTGGAATCTGCTTTACTCTTGGTAAAGCCCAAACTGGATAGAAAGCTGTCAATTCTGTCGTACCATGTCCTGGGTGCCTGTTTCAAACCGTACAGGGCTTTCTTCAATATGCACACATGAGACTCCATGTCATGTGTCTCAAAACCGAGTGGTTTTTCTACATACACTTCCTCTTCCACTACACCATTCAAGAAAGCAGTCTTGACATCCATTTGGTGTATCTCTCATTTCATTACTGCAGCCAAAGCAAGTACTGTTCTGGTGGAAGTGTATCTGGCCACAGGAGCAAAGCTTTCTTCATAATCTATTCCTTCCTTCTGTGAGAAGCCACGAGCCACAAATCTTGCCTTATATTTTTCAATGCTACCGTCTGCAGCATGCTTGATCTTGTAGATCCATTTGGAAGTTACAACTGACTTCTCTTTTGGTCTTGGGACAACATCCCAAACATCATTCTTCATGATCGATTAATACTCTTCGATCATACCATCCTTCCATTCTTTCTGTTTTGTTGCTTCTTCATAGTTGGAAGGTTCTTTATTGATAACATCACATAGTAAAGCTAAATATCCGGAGCAGGATCTGGTTCTCTTTCTTTCTTTGTGATTCTCTTCTGGAGCCCCATATCTGTTTGCACCTTGGATAATTTCTCATACCCAAGCAGGTTTCCTCTTGTGAGGATTCTTCTCCTGGGGTGGATCTACAGGTCTTTGTGGTTCTTCAGATTCTCAATCTTCTTCTTGAATTTATTCATTCATGGTTGTATCATGAATTCTGGGTGCTTCTGCTTCTTCAGTATCTTTAGCAGGTCTCTTTCTGGATTTGTTGTAATCTGTGTCTTCATCAAATGTTACATCCTTGCTGATGTCAATCTTCTTGAATCCTCGGAAGTATATTCTGTAAGCCTTCGAGCTTTTAGAGTATCCCACAAATATACCCTTCTTTCCTGAAGGATCTAGTTTTGTTCTCTTTTCTTTTCGTATGTGTATGTACACTGGACAGCCAAATATTTTGAGATGGATGACTTCTGGTTTCTTGCCAGAGAAGACTTCTTTAGGAGTCTTGTTCTCGAGTACTCTGTGTGGAGTACGGTTTTGTACATACACCGTTGTTCTGGCTGCTTTTGCCCATAGATGCATAGGAAGATTTTGATCATGAAGCATTGCTCTTGCAGCTTCCATGATGGTTCTATTCTTCCTTTCTGCAACCCCATTCTGTTGTGGATTGTAAGGAGTGGACAACTCCCTCTTAATCCCTGATTCTTTGCATAAGTCTTTGAATTCATTTGATGTGAATTCTCCGCCATTATCTGATCAAAAGGTCGTGATCTTCTTTTCTATGTGGTTCTCGATCAAGGCTTTGAATTCCTTGAACTTGCTGAAAACTTCATCTTTGTTTTTCATGAAGTAAATCCATGTCTTCCTAGAAAAGTCATCAATGAAAGAAACATAGTATACATACCCGCTTAGTGAACCTGATGACATTGGTCCGCATACATCAGAGTGGATGATTTCCAAGATTCCTTTTGCTTTGATTTTGCTACTTGGAAATGCCTTCTTTGTGTTCTTTCCTTTCGCACATCCTTTGCAGACCCCTTCATGTTTTGCTTGAATTTTTGGAAGACCTTCAATAGCTTTGCTTGCTAGTGGTAGTGATCTGTAATGCACATGTGCAAGCCTTCTGTGCCAAAGTTCATTTGGCTCTACTGTGTCATGGACCATAGCTTGTTCTGGATGGCCCTTCAGCTTGTATAAGCCTCCTTCTTGTTCTCCAATCACTATTGCATCATCAATAGTCTTTCCTCTTGGCCACATGATGACTTGGCCATCTACAAATGCAACCCTCATACCTTTTGCATCCAATGCCAATATGGATAGAAGATTCTTCTTCAATCCTGGTACAAACAAGACATCTTTCTTTTTTATAGATTTTTCGGAGTCTAGCTTGTAGGAGGATTCACCACTACATTTTATGGGATATTGGTAGTCATCTCCAAGCCTCACCTTATGGGGTGAATTGTGTTCGGATAGTTTCTCAAAGGATTCCTTAAAACCTGTCATGTGCTTGGAAGCCCCACTGTCAATAAGCCAATCTTTGCTTCCATGAGTGACAGTTCCAGTGAGAGCGGAGATCAGAACATATTCATCTTCACTTGAAGAGTCTTCACTTTCTTGTTTCACTCTCTTCCTGGGAGGATCATCATCCTCAGCAGTATGAGCATGATGTCTTCTTTTGGAGTTCCTCTTCTTCTTGGATCCATTCTTATTCTTGGGACAGTTTCTAGCAAAGTGTCCTATTTCATTGCATGCATAACATCTGAGTTTGGATGGATCCCTTCTTAAAAAGTTATTTTTCTAATGAGAATGCTTACCTTGGTGATGATGATTTTCCCTTCTTCCTTTCTTGCAGTGTACTGTGAGAGCTTGATCTTCACTTCCCATTTTCTTCTCGAGCAGCTATCTGAGCTTCTTCTTGCGAGCATTCTTCCCACAGTCTACTAAACTTGACCAACTTCTTTCTAGCACAGATTCCTTGGATGAAAGAATCCCATGACCTAGGGAGGCCATTCAATGTTGTCATCACAATTTCTTCATTCTCCACTTCTTCATCTATAGCTTCTAGTTGTTCTTTGATCTAGGAGACCCTTGTGAAGTATCACTGGATGGTCTCCTCATTCTGGATCTTGACATTCTTCAACTGGTTCCTTAGAGTCATCTTTCGATTGATGTTCTTCCCTTTAAACAATTTGGTTAGGGAATCAAACATGGCTTTAGGTGTCTTGAGGGAGGACAGCTGTGGAATGAGGCGATCCTTGATAGAATCTGCAATGATCCTCTTTGCCATAACCAACTTCTTCTTATGTAAGGCCTTAGCCTCACCTCCCTCTGGAAATGGAACCTCCTCATGGATATAGGAGTCCAACTCATTTTCCTCCTACCAGGGAGATCCTATACTTCCAAGCTTGGAAGTTATCAGCTCCCTCAAGCTTTTCATCAAGCTTGGTATGATGAGACATCTTAACTGAGAACCTCAAATGAAAATACAAAAGATTTAGATATTACTTGGTCAAGATGTTGGATTTGAATTTGGAGTTGAAATCATGTAGTGTTGGTTCAGGAGAAAATTAGGGTTTTGCTTTTCTGGAGTTCTGACCAACCAAATGCTTTGAATTTGAGCCCTAACTTCGATTTTGGGGAGGAGATCAATCCAGGCTCGGGCTCACTGAAAAATTCCTCTTATGTCAAAAGCCCTAATTTTTGGCAGTAGTGTCGGGTCCAAAACTGAAAAACCTCAGAATTGAATTCTGGTTCGAGAGAAAGATGCGCCCTAGGGAGGAGAGTTATTCCACCTTACTTTTGCTGAAAATATGTGGAGAGAGATCCACAAAATAGGAAGCTCTAGTTCTCGCAGCTGTACAGTGTCTTCTTCTCAGGTTAGCTCTGATACCATGTTAGATTTTTAACATTAAGCTAGCATAACATTAGGATCTTTAAACTGAGAGAACAACAAGCACAACAATCAAACACAAGAGACAATGAACACAGTGTTTTTCCTTGGGGAAACCATAAATGGAGAAAACCCCGCAACTTCCTCAGAGATAGAATCAGCACCAAAGTGAAACCCAAAAACAGTAAGACAATCTCCCGATAGCAGTAAGCTCTTTTCTCTTGCCCTAGTGTCTTTCTCTTCCTCAGCTATGCGCTACAACTAAGTGTGGATGAGGTGTGTAATAAATAGAGAGGTCACCTCTCTATTTATACTAATTCCAGACATGTCTAAAACCCTACTAGGGTCGACCTCACTAGGCTAGTCTAATAACCCTAGTGCCCCGAAACTGCAGGGAATTTAACCCTTAGATAATAGGAGGGTTACCCATAATGACTTGACATGACTTTTTTACATTATAGATCCTCCCGATAGGAACATCGGGGCATGACATGACACAAGTACATCCTGGAATAAACATCGGGTTACAATAGATAAGAAATACAAGTGAATACATTCCAAAGTTACAATTACATCAACAACTCTAACCTTCATCTGCTCCTCCTTTCGCTTAACTAGCTTGAATTACACTACACAACACGGGGAACTTCGATACGGACACAAGTTCTTGACCAGAGTTTTTTGCTGCCGAGGTCAGAAAATCTTGACCAGAGTCTTTAAAGCCGACGACAACAAGACACCTGAACAAAAATTCCATGAAGCCATATTCAACTTTTGCGTTTATTCATGCCTGTACTTCAATATTGTTAGGTCCCCTTATTTTCAAGCCATGCTTGATGCGATTGCCAATGTGGCCTTGGTTACACAGGCCCTTCTCCTGAGGCTCTTAAAGGTAGGATATTAGCAGAGGATGTCTAGGAGGAGAAGGACAATATTGCCGAGCTCAACACTTCTTGGGCGAAAACAGGGTGCACGATTATGTCTCATAGGTGGACTGATATAGAGGACAGTACCATTTTGGATATTCTTGTTTATTGTCCAAGAGGCATTGCCTTTCTTAAATCCGTGGATGCTTAGTGCCTCATTGCTATTTGAATTGTTTGAGACTTTGAGTCGATTGTGTTGGATGTGGGGGTTAAGCATGTTGTTCAATTTGTGTCAGACAATGCTTCTTCTATTTTTGCTGCTGCTCGCAAACTCGTAATGGACAAATACCCTACTCTTTTTTGGACTCCTTGTGCAATTGATTATCTTGATCTAATGCTAGAGAATCTTGGGAAAATTGAATGGGTGAAAGTTATTATCGACAAGGAAAAGTCTATAACAAGATACATTTATAATCATGCAAGGCTTTATAACTTAATGAGGGAACATACTGAGAACAAAGAGATTGCCCATCTTGTTCCCCTTGTTATTAGTCGTTTTGCAACCAATTCCATCCTCTTGCAATCCCTTTGCGCCTATGAGTATAACCTTAAGAGAATGGTTCTGAGCGACGAGTGGAATAACTCAAATTACAGTAAAACTGCGGAAGGCAAAGTTGTCAAGAAGGTTATCTTCCAAATTCCTTTTTGGAGGGATGCTGGTGAGGTGGTCACTATTTTAGAGCCTTTGGTGATGGTGCTTAAGATGGTGGATGCGGATAAAGCCCAAATGGGCTATATATATGAGGGTCTGGATGCGGCAAAAGAGTCCATTCGAGCTAAATTTCAGGGCAAGGAGGGCAAAAGCGAATACAAAATAAAGCTTGAAATTTAGCTCGAATGGACTTTTTAGAGACTTTTCATTGATTAGAATTTACTTTTAATAATACAGAATGAGGGCAAAAGCGAGTTCTTGTATGAGAGATGTTTTCTCGAATCTTGTTAACCAAAAGATTCGAAATTTGGTATAGGAACTTCTTGTTAATTTAATGTTGTCTTTCACAATAAAGGTTGAGTGAAGAAGCAGGATTGCATTGGGTCCACAGAGCTTGAAATATTAACATTACTGCCACCAGGAACAAATACTTGGAGAGCTTAACAACACTGCCCAGATTACAATGCCATGCTCAAATTTACACTTAAAAACACTATACAGAGCTAACTAGGAGGGAAAATGCCATTGCAAAGTCTATGTTTTAATTTTTATTGTGTAAAGATTTAAAAAAACATACACTCATTTTTTTTTCTTTCTCCATTCTATGGAGTTATTATTAAATCTTATTTTGTTACCCATTTTTTATTTATTTTTTTGGTGTGTTTTCATTCTATATTCCTCAAGGTATTAAAATTGAAGTTTTGTGTGAAAACATTTTTGAATAACTTGGTTTAGTTTTCATTTTATGGAGTTATTGCTAAATCTTATTTTCTTACCCACTTTTTATTTATTTTTTTGGTGTGTTTCATTCCATATTCCTCAAGGTATTAATATTGAAGTTTTGTGTGAAAACATTTTTGAATAACTTGGTTTAGTTTTTTAATTTTACTTGAATAACTCTTGTGTCATGTCTTTCTTTAATGTTAATCTATTTGTGGCATATATACTATGCATTTGACCAATGCAATGCAATCAAAATCTCGTAGGAGTGACCCTGACCCTGACCTCACACAAAGAGGGCAATTCAGGGGAAGAGAAGTTCAACTTTTAAACTATACTATGAACACAATCTTTTCAGCTTTTCCATACCAATATAAATCCATGCTAAGTTAAGATTTCTTCTGCATAGAGAACTTATTTTTTACATTTCCAAGTCAAAATTATTTGAGTAGACATAGATTGTTTTTACTATTTTATTAAATCTGTGGGTTCTTACCTAATTGAAATTTTGTTTCAAGAAGAAGACAAGGATTTGTATTTTAAATCGAAATTATTTGAACATAGATTATTTTTATTATTTTATTAAATCTATGGGTTCTTACCTAATTGAAATTTTGTTTCAAGAAGAAGACATGGATTTATAATTTAGTTTTTTTAGAACCTAATTGAAATTTTGTTTCAAGAAAAAGACAGGGGATTTATATTTTAATTTTTTCAAGGATAATAATAAATGAAAGTTAAAAGCTTAAAGTATAATTGATGGTATTTGGATATCCTTTATTTTATAAATGTATTTTTATAAGTGAAAAAGACTGAACCGAACGAAGTTATGATGGGGATACTAGGACTACCAATCAACCTTCTTCTTTTCAAGCAGAACGAGAAAACCACCCTTCATGCGCGTAGTCAAGTTGTGAATGAGATTTGGGTTTCCCATAGACGAATATTCAACCGGGCGCTGCAATCTGAACATAGAAACCATAGTTGTTGCAACATATTTCATCTGAATAAACACCATATCTTTGCCAAGATAGACCCACGCGCCGCCTTGGAAGACTACAAATTTGAAGGGACTCTACGGGATAAAATGTCCATCCTTATTTAGTCATCTTTGTGGTTTGAATTCGAGGCAGTCGATACCCAATATGGCATCCCTACCACCCATGGCGTATTGGTGGTAAGTCACTCGAGTGCCTCTGCGCACGATAGTCCCGTCAGGAAAAACATCACTGTGGAGAGCGTGCTTGGAGTTTAAGAGGACCAATGGATAAAGTCTCATTGATTCACAGATCGATGCGTGTAGGTAATGCATGCTATGCAGATCCTCGTATGAAAATACCTAGGCTTTTTCGTACCATTTTGATTCGGGTTTGACGACCATGAGACAGGAAATTTCTTTGTGTATTGTTTCCAAGATTCCTACAAAATGTTTACATGTACCATAAGATAGATATTTACATATGGCAATTTTAATACGAACTAAACATACAAACTTTAACACAACAAATTTCTATTTACGTGTGAATAATGAATTTTTGTTTACCTGCGATTCATCTTGCCAGAATATTTCTGTTGCGCTCCTCGACACCTGTAGAAGCCTTAAATTCTTCATTAGAATCCAGGAAGGTAGAGAAGAGTTGGGATGTTTGTTCAAGCAAATCCATATGAGATTTAGGGACTTCATTGTCATTATACTGCGTTCCAAGAGAGAAGCTTCAATTTTAACAAGTTGAAGCCTCCTCATTTGAATACCATCAAATGCATCGGCTTCATGATAATCAACAAGCACCATTCTATTTTCCCACATGGTAATTATGTATCCAATCATCAATACTTATAGAATATTGCTCCAAGAAATCATCAATAATGATGATTTTTGTCCAACGCCAAAGTTGATGGGAGAAGGACTCTCAACAACATCTCTTATCCAACTTTCCGAGTTTGTCATACATATTTGTATCGTTCTAATTGTCTACTTCCACAGTTTCCATGGGACACTTGGTGGTCATGTATATCATGTGAAACACAACTGAGTAGGTCCACGAGACACTCGGTTTGTACATCTAAAAACCCAAACTCCGTGATCCAGAAAGACGTTGCATTGGAAAACACATTGGTGATTTGAAGGTTGGTTGGGATTTAAAAAATCAACAGGCCAAGACGTCGACATGGTTTTGAATTTTTTTTATAGTAGAAATGAGCTCTACTAAGTGGCGATTTAGAATTTTGATAAAGCTTATTTTCACTTATTTTTCTAGACTTGCTTTCATCACATAAACTTATATTATCTACATGCAACTTTCTCTCATTTTTGAAACATATCGAAGTTCTCTTCAGTGTTTCATTTCCCCCTCTTTGGGGGTATGCTAGTTTATCTTTTAGTGATAATAATTAAAAATAAAATTACCATTTTTTATATGGTATGGATGGACCCTTGATTCTTAAAGTGGAATAGCAAGGTCTAGCATTGCTCCCAAAAGAAAAAAGATATCACCATTTTTTAATTATTAAGAATTTAACTATATTAAATCAAAATATTATTTTTAAATAAATTAAAAATAAAAATTTACAATATCTTTAAAATAAAACATTTTAATAATATACTATTTTTTTAATAAAATAATTAAATTCATTTCTCTTAAAAATCACAATTTAAAAAAACAAACCACCCAAAACTTAAATAATTCATTTTTCTTAAAAATGACAATTTAAAAAAAAACAAACCACCCAAAACTTGAATTTGCCCTCTAGACCAAATTGTCATATCCCTCCCTTATCCATTTCTATCTAAAAAATTTGGTTTTAAAGACTCCTTCCATTGCTACAAGTTCAGAGGTTCTTGGTTGGTAGTTACTTAAGTTTGGTTTCAAGTATAAGTTCAAATTTTCATGGTGAATGTGTTGTCAAGGAGTAAACTCAAAGCTAAGGTCATTGTTTAAATTTGGTTCTACAAATTTACAGAGTGAATAATGGAAAACACCAACTTTCATAAACTTTATAATTCATTGGCTGGAACAAAGAATTTGGAATTCCCAAATTTTCCACAAGCTATCGAACCTAGTTTTTGACGTGTAATAGACACCCTTGCCTAAAATCCTTCTCCTTTCTTACATGGTCGAGAATTTTAACTGGACGGAATTCCAACCTAATGGACTTTTCGATTATATTTTTTTGGATAATTGATATACAATAATGCCTTCCTGCTGCGTTCAGCGTTGAAACATAATTGACTGGTACGAATTTGTCTATGTGCATTCAAGCTACTTGTCGTGTCGCTCGTCATTCATTCATCGTGCTGGTGGAGTAAGTAATACTTCTTTTCACAGTTATGGAACAATCAAATCGATCTGGCAGTTACGTATTGATAAGCTCGCATACCAAGGTATTCATTAACAGTCATAGAGTCTCTTTACATGCAGGCAAAGATTACCAATGCCGCAGTCTAATCGTGTTTTCTTGGTGTTATCTGTGCTATGTGTTTCGGCGGGGTTGGCCGACGCTAATGGACGAGCAAATAAAGTTACAGGCAAAGTGCCTGCTCTGTTTGTCTTTGGGGATTCGATTGTGGATCCGGGCAATAATAACCACATTCCCACATTTGTCAAAGCCAACTTTCCTCCATATGGGCGAGATTTCATAAATCACAAACCCACAGGCCGCTATTCCAATGGCAAACTGTCGACAGATTTCATCGGTATATATTCCAAGATCATAACCCTAACCATATTTGGTATTTCAAATAGCATAACCCTAATTGGTAACTAATCGTAGACCATTATTCTGGTTTGCAGTTGCAGGACTGGGGATTAAGGAGACGCTACCGCCATATTTAGATCCTGATCTCAATACCCAAGATCTCATTACAGGCGTCAGCTTTGCTTCTGCGGGAGCTGGATACGATAACCTCACTGCCGAGGCTGCTGTAAGTGTTTTTCTTTTGGATATTCTTGTTTAAGAACATTTCAAGTTTGTGTGTGAGTGAAGATGATAAGCATGGTTGAATATTTTTTAAAGAACTTGAAGTGTGTTTGAAGCTGACAAGCATGGTTGAATGTTGTTGTAGTCTGTGATACCAATGTGGAAACAAGTGGAGTTCTTTAGAGAATACAGTGTGCTCATGGGAGAGCGTGTGGGAGAGGAGAAGGTATCCACTATAATCCGAGAAGCCATATTTCTGTCCTGTGCAGGAACCAACGATTTTATACAAAATTACTTTCTTCTGCCAGTCAGAAGAAAGCAGTTCAGCCTCACCCAATATCAGGAGTTTGTGCTCCAACTCTCCCAAGACTTCATTCGGGTAAGACATCATTCACATACCAGAACTTTTTTTGTGTTCCGAGGTAATAAATTTGACATATTTTTTCTCTTCGGAAGGTATTATTATTTGTTTACAGTTCTACTGGGTTGATTCCTGTTCTATCACATTTTTCAGCAGAAAAAATCTAGGTGCTCTTTAATCTAAGTGGAGGGACTACGTGTGTCTGTGTAACCTTTTTTATTAAAATCTACATCCAGGGTTTAGGGGTTTAGATTGTAGCAAAAATACAATTTTTATTGGTATTTAGTTTTGTAAAGCTCAAAAAGATGGGAATCGATTTTAAATCTTAAAATGAATATGGATTAGACGATATGAAGTTTCGATGGGTGTATTACTATGTCTATCTTGATAAAGCGAGCTGCCTTGGAGCTTATCCATTAAACCTGTAAAGTTATAGGTAGTAAACTTATCATTTAACTCATTATGAAATCCATGACTGCATGTTATAGTTTCTTTTAATATCAAATCCATGCCTGCTGACATACAAGTTCTTATTATTGTTTTTCGTTTAAAAAGTTGACATATAAGTTTTTATTGTTGTTTTTTGGTTTAAAAAGTTGATATATATAAATAGAGAGAGTTTTCATTTATATTAAGCTCATTATGAAATCGTAGTATGGACCTATAGTATTTCTTTTTTCAAATCAAATACATCAAGTTGATACATGTTGAGAGCTTTCATATAAAACCTGTTGATATATAAACAGAGAAATACTCGGTTGAGAGCTTTCATATAAACCTCTTGGTACATAAACAGAGAAATACTCTTCTGATACAAGTGCAGAAAGTTCTCATTGAGAGCTTTTCTTCTAAAGCTGTTGACATATAAGTAATACAGTTTTTACAGAAAGTTCAGAAAGTTCTGATTGAGCTTTTCTTCTATAAGGCTGTTGACATATAAGTAATACAGTTTTCATTTATGTTATGTCATTTTCAAAACTTAGTTTAGTTTCTTTATCTAATAAATACTTTGTACATCTCTTTCTTCTGGGTTAGATAAGGCCTTGCCCTCGTGGCAAAAGCTATACATTGAGCCGCAGAGCATTTAATGCTGCTGCAGCAAGCTTGATGACCGTTAATGCTGCTGCAGCAAGCTTGATGACCGTTGGATCTCTAGCAGCTTAAGATCCAAGGGTCATCGAGCCTGCTGCAACAGCATTAAATGCTCTGCAACTCAATGGATAGCTCTTGCCCTAGCTTTCCTCCTATTTACGTTAGTATCACTCCATCTACATTTTTAAAGTTGGATTGGTATAAATCCATTTAAATGCATTTAAATTTGTATATCTCTTTCTAGGTTAGATTATTCAAGATGGTTGTCAACATACACAACTTTTTAATGCCCATTGAAAAATGTATTTATTTTACTCACATGTCAAGTGCTCAATTTTCACATCTTTATGACAACTAAACTGAATACTTTTATTCTTGCATGCGAACTGTTCAGGATCTATACAACTTAGGTGCCCGGAAATTTGGTATCTATAGTCTGGCACCTCCAGGATGCCTGCCCGCCCAGAAAACGCTTTATGGGCACCCTAAACTGGACGGTTGTATCGATGAACTGAACGAAGAGGTATTGGGCTACAACACGAAACTTAAAGCAGCTGTCGCTAGTCTCAAAGCTCAGTTTTCAGATATTAAAGTTGTCTATATCGACATTTATGATTCCTTCTTGGATATAGTAAGAAATCCTGCCAAATATGGTACGAGTTGTGACGAAAAATCATTCTTCAATTCGTTGCAATGTATTTATAATTAATTTTAATGGTTCCTGTAAATCTGATTGATTGTTGTAATGTATTTATGATTAATTTTAATGGTTCCTGTAATCTGATTGTTGTGAGTGAATTGGTTTGTTATAGGGTTTGAGACATCCAACAGAGGTTGCTGTGGAACAGGACTGATAGAGGTGGGAGTCACATGCAATTCCAATACCACAGTTACTTGCCCGGATGTGTCCAAATACGTTTTCTGGGATTCCGTCCATTCCACAGAGAAAACGTATGACCTCACTGCTCAAATGGTGCTAGACAAATATATTCCGCAGCTTCTGTGAGGAAGAGATTTTTCAAAAATATGCAGCGCTTTCAAATATTCTGTTGTTGGCTGTTTATGGATCCTGAAACTTAGAAAGGATGTTATCAGTGTTTCTTTATCTTTTGCTCTGATTTGGTGCAGATATATTTATTATACCTGTCGTTAGCAGGTCCTATTGTAATCGCATTAATCGCATTTATGTCAAACAGCTTTGATTATATATTAATTTGTATTTGTTTGTGAAATTATGATAATGTTTTATAATAAAATAGTTTTCCAAAATATTTTTTTATGATTAATAACTATTTATAAAATTTATGTTAAAATTTATGAAGTTTCGTTCTCCGTTGTGCAGCTAAGTACAGGCTCCTCTGTTCTCATGTGGCTTAAAATACAATTTTTAGAGTAAAAAATAAAATTAAAATAATGAAACATTACGAACTGTTTGTTTAATTTTAGTGTTCTCCCAAGTTGTGGGGGCACTGGGGGGTGCAGGAAGCGGCAAAGGCCCTAAAAATTTGGGTATTTTGGGAGTCTGTTATGAAAAAAAAAACTTAATATATATCAATTTTTCATCTTATCCTTATTTGTATACATCATCTTTATATTTATTTTAAAAATAAATGATTGTTTTTTAAATTAAATTTTATTTAAATAAAAAAATTAAAATTAAAGGTGGTGACTCCTGGTGAGGTCTCTCTGCCCTCAATTTTCAAGAAAGCCCCAATCCAAAAAGGGGTAAAGCTGCAGAGCATTTAATGCAGCTGAAGCAGGTTTCATGACCGTTAGATCTAGAGCAGCTTAAGATCCAAAGATCATCAATTTTGATGCAGCTGCATTAAATGCTTTGCAACTCCACTAAAAGATCTTTTAAGTCACATTTTTCAGAGAGAAAGCGGTAAAGCTGCAGAGCATTTAATGCAGCTGAAGCAGGCTTGAGGCTTCATGAAAGTTAGATCTAGAGCAGCTTAAGATCCAAAGATCATCAATTTTGATACACCTACATTAAATGCTCTGCAACTCCACTAAAAAATCTTTTACGAGCACTAAAAACATAGCAGCGGATAGCAGCGGACTAAGCTTGCATCATTCAAATTGCATGTGTGTTAAAAGAGGATTGAAGCTCCACTGACGTCATACTAATGCGGGTTGCAGAAGCGCTCTTCTGAACCCATGTGCGAAGTCTAAGAGTCAATGTTGTACCGGCGGTGGATTAGAACGCACCAGTGAGTTTAATACAGCCTCTATTGACCCATCACCAAACCCGACGTCATTATTCCATTCAATTTGAAATTTAAATTGTCCAAGCATGGCGCGGAGGCGCCTATATTCATATCCAACTCCCGCACGCAGTGTTTAGGTCCAGATCATCTATCTTGGTTGGGAAAAGCTAAGCTTATGTTGGTTGGAAAAGTGGATTTTTTTTGTTATGGGCAGTGGCCTTTGCACTATGGTGAAGAAGTTGCAATCAGCGATCAAATTTGAAGGTTGGGTCTCAATTTCAATTGAACAAGAATTTATTTTGTGAGTTTTTCATAGATGAAACGTAATATAAATAATTGTATTTTAATTGATAATTATAGATTAATTAAAAATTTTAAATAAAAAATTTAAAAACAAATATTTTTTTTTCAATTTTTTATAATATTAAACAATTGAGTACTTTTTAATATCTACATGATATATTTTCAATAAAACTTGTTTTGAACATGTTAAGTTGTCATGTGTATTATTAATTTTAAGTTCAATAACATAACGACTATTCTATTGTATTTTTTCAAAAATAACTACATATCAAGCAAGTTAGGAATGGGATGGAGGGGCAATGGAATCAAGCATACATGTATTTTTTCAAAAATAACATAAAGCATACATGTATGGGATGGAGGGGCAATGGAATCAAGCCCAAGTCAATTGAATCCTTGCAACTCACTACATGTCTTAGTCTCAACAATCGACCTTTTAAATTGAACCAAAATACCAAAACAAGTTTATTAATGGCCATATTTGAAAAAGTTATAGGTGAGTAATTAAGGGCTCGAGGCTCTAAAATATGTTGTGTTTTGCATGAGTACGCAATTGACTGAATAGACAACCACGGGTAGGAATTGAAGTTATTTAATGAAAACAATTAATATGTATAACCTCTATGTCGAAACCGTTTTCCATGTTGATGCAGGCCACTACCCTCTTTGTTGTCTTGCCAAAAGGCATGATAACGAGGAAGAAGACCTAAAATAATGGACTTCACCTTCAAAGAATGCCTTGCAATCACATTGGTAAGGAGTGATAAGAAGATCACAATAATCCAACATGCCAAATCTTAGTTGATAGTGTTAATTAAAAACTGACTTGGTAAATTTAATATAAGACTTATAGTTGCCTCTTACTATTTGCATCTTGACACATTTAATATTTTATGGTTGTCTTTGTGCCTTGACCCAATTCCTATCACAAGGTGAGGCCCTACATGCATAATAATCCTTAGTTATGACTATGAAATGAGGATTTAAAGAGAAGAAGATGTAAAGACAAGCAATTTTTATATGTATTTTGGTGGTGCCGAGCAAAAATGTTGTGAGAAACCACAAATGTTTGGAAGGATGGAGGGGGATTACATCATCATCATGCCATCCATCAAATTAAAGACTATTCTTGAGCCAACAATTGTTTTTTAATTTTATTAATAACCATTGTCTTTCCATATTGTGTGCCCAATGACACCTCTCTATAGCAATGCATAAATCGACCTCTACATAGTTTGTGATCCTAGCTACATGCCATTATTTGTATTTGCATGACATCGTGTGTTGTTTACAGTTGTCGTGAGTCCATGATATCCATGCAAGAAATGAAGTCTTGTAGAGGAGGATTTATCAAATTGGCCTTTTGAATTTCACCTAAACGAAAAAACAGTGGACATTGGTAGCGAGGTTCACATAGGTAGTAGGAACAAATTTTTGAGCGCATTTCGAGCCTAGTAGTAGACTAATAGTTGTTCTTTTTTGTTATAACTGTAGTTGTTGACACGTTGTCACACTTTAGATTGCAACCCCAAGTGATTCGGGAGTTAGAGTCACATCTCGATGGCTAGTTCTTCGTAGTCATCAATAATTACTGGCCATCTTGCACAACTAAGCAGTGAGTGAGTCATTATAATTGATCATATTTTTAGTACTTTGAATGATGAGTTGAACTTTATAGCATAGGAATTTCAACATCTTGACAAATTTATATGGATGGCTAATTTTAAATGTTTCCCTTCTTTTGAAATGTTGATATAAATTCTGCCATTCTTAACTTGGAAGGGTAAAATTGAGATTTTAAATTTTTTTTGAAGGACAATTTTAACTTTACACTTCTAGGAAGGGCTAGGAAGGGTTCAATTTTGAACGCTGGTTGCAATCGAGAATTACAGAAAACATGTCCACATAACTGATTTTCGTAGATGGGAAAGTTATGATATTCAAGCGTCGTATTTACTAAAGAGATTGTTTAAAAGTATCCTAGCAGGTATTATTTTAGACACAGGGAGTGTGAAATGTTTGGGAATTCATCTTCTCAGCGTCTTATGGATCACAATTCAACACTTCCATAAGGGCAACTCTATTATTTTACTTTTCTTTAGTGTGCATATTTTAGGCTTAAAGAATAGGAACATATTAACTAGTAACAACCACATTGAATTTATTAATAATAAGGAAAAACTTACTATAAAGAAATTTAAGCACATATTATAAAGAAAAACATTAATATAATAAAAGTATAAGCCTAAATTTAGTTCTATCCATTCACACATTAATAAATTGAATGTATTAATATAGGTAAAATATTATTAATGTAATGTTTTTCTCTCTAATATATAAGAAAATTAGAAAAATATATCAAGAAGTTAAGTATATCCAATATTATTTATTATATATGTTAAACATACTTTATTATTTAATATCTTTGGAATTAATTATTTTAATATCTATTTGTAATTAATTAAATAATATCATTTTCAATAAATCATATTATTTAAATAATTAATTATTATATTACAATTAATAAACCATATTAATTTATTAATATTGGATATAAATTAAGCTATGATATATTTTGGATATAATTTTTAATATTAAGATATATTTCATGAAATAATAATGTTTTTCTTATTTATTATAATATACTATAATATTTTAGATAATAAAATAATAATAGTTAATTAAATGTAATTAATGTTTAATTAAATAATAATATTGTTTATAATATATTATTTTAGATGTTAATAATAATAATAGTTAATTAAGTGTAATTAAATAATATCATTATTTAAGTATAATGGGAAGGAGAAAATGTGGTGTGAGAAAGATTTAGAAGATAAAAGAAAATTAAGATATTATAAGGAGGTCATTAACCCTACTCTAGAAGATCAAAAGTATCTCTCTGTTTTAACTAGTTTAAAGAAAAAAAATTAATATAACCAAGATAAGAACTAACTTTCATGACCTTCATAGTGAAACTGATACTTTGGAAGTTCCTAAAACACCATGGGTATAAAGGATCTGCCGTCTGTGTGAGAATATGAACATTGAGGATGAAAAACACTTCCTCTTAGAAAGCCCTGTGTACACCCAAATTATATCTTAGTTTCACAATATTTGTTGCAATCCCGACCTTCCTAGCCTTTTAACTTGTCAAAATTACATCATCATCATCATCATCATTATATTATTCTATTATCAAAATATAGTTTCACATTAATTAAATAATTAATGTCAAACTATTCAAATATAGTATTTAATTAAAATATTTTTATTAAAGTAAAAATAAAATAATAAAATAATTTTATTGAAAGTAATAATATTTAATTATAATATTGTATTATAATATGCTACTTACGAAGAAGGTATTTAATTGAGATATTATAAACTAACCTAATAAGGTTATATCATCACAAATTCATAATGTAACCTAGCCATAATGTTCCATACCATATTCTTAATATACCAAGTCAACATATGTCCATTGTGATTCGAATGAAGATGATGAACGTCACAATGCGACATAACCAATGTTTTTCTCTATAGTATGTTTTATGTCACAAAACATTGGGAGATGTGACATCAAACCCTTGCAAATTGTGACAATGCGACATAGCCTTTGTTTAATACCAGAATGTGACAAAGACATTGGGGAAATGCAAGCATTCAAACAGTATGTAGGAGGTCCACAAAGGGTTACGAGGCACACCATAACATGTCTAATGCATTTCCTATATGAATGGACCATAATGTGACATACGCATGGACAAATGTGAGATTGTTACAAATGTGAGATTGTTACAATCCTCAAGAGATGTTTCGATTGCTACTATGGGATTATATTGAGGACGAAATTTATATGAAAATTCAATAAAGGCTTCAATGAACCTTGCAAAGATGAATCGTTAGAATTTGAGATCACCATGGAGGAATGCCGCAATTGAAAATTATGATATATTTCATAGTTTCTTAATGTACCAAGAATAGGAACATATTAATAATCCCCATCCAGATCATTTTTTTTCCACTTCGTACATAGATGGAAGCCATGTACTGCGAGTGAATTTAACCTTACGAGGAAGGAAGATGTGGATTCATTACTTGATTCCACCAACATCAGTTTTGCAAAGAATTTTGTTGTGAATGAAGTGTTGAGTTAAGTGAGGGGCCAACCGAGCTACATGTCTGGGTCTAGGTTTACTTCTAAATGGAAATCCACACCCTTGATACCATCCTGAAGCTCATCAAATAGGAAATTAACATAGACTATGCTATATCTAGTGTTTCCATTATCTGCTAAATTTTAGGGTTCAAAGCATTTTTATTGTGCAGAATCACATAGCACAGTAGAGTTTAATTTTTGTTGTATGTTCTATCATATAAGGTGGGTCATCTCTCTCCAAGTGAGTAACAATAATATTATGTTAGAATAATCTATATGTTTGTAGTGGGAGAGAGTCGATCTAGTTTAACTTTATTCGTTTGGAGGGATTACTAGTTAAACTGAATTATGTAAACATTTTGTAACATGGCCTGTATTCTTTATTTCGGATAAGTTGCAGATAGATCAAACCATTTTAAACTTTTGATATATTGATTTAAAACTAAATATGATCGAATCTCAAAGTTTTTTTTTAATGAATGTGTGAATATTTACACTTGCATGGAGTTTTCTGATGTACATTTCCTAAAAAAATGCCATTAAAATGCAAAGCATTTAAGAGGATATTGATAATTATGTATTATAGGGTGTTAGCAAACACTCAGACATGAAAATGGATGCCATTTGGAATATAAGAGAATGTTATATAAATACGAATGCCTCCTGTAGAGTAGTTTCAATTAAAACTTAGAAAAGCATAAATGTTGACTAAAGGAATTGAGTGTAACAAATACACAACTTCTGAGAATATGGTGATGGGATTTTATAATATGTAATGTCCTCTAGGGATATCAATGGGTATGACAGCCATATCATTAGATTTTTAACGCTAATTATATAATTTTAGCACAATCGATTAGTTAAACAAAAATTAAAATTCATTTTTCAATATTTGTTTCATGACAAAGTCCTTTTAATTACAAATAAATTAAAATAAATTCAATAACTAGTTGTTCAATACTAACAACTAGTCTTGCACAAATTCGACACACAACTATGCCAATGAACCAAAAAATGAACCTACAACCATTATACACATTTTTAAGCATGCATGTACAACAAAATAAAGTACTTTTGCAGATCTGATCCGAGTACATAAACGAAGGATATTTCAAGTTCAATCAATACAACTAGTTAATAAACACTGCCATGAATTCAATCAAACCAATCGTACCGAGTTTTAGGCACACATAGGTGAAGGTAAATATCTTTAAAATAGCATTCTACAACACAAGTAAAGCACCAATAACAGAGCATATGGCTGTACATTCATCTTTTACAAAAAAACATAGATTCGAATCCAAAAACTATTTGTCAATTTCACTGCAATGCACATAGTTTTCAATTGAACTTTTCAAATGCCAAATAATAAGAGATATATGACTATTGTAGCTCATGGAAATCATATCAGGGATCACTTACACTCATATGGCTATAGCTTTCCACCCATATACATTCCATTAAACAATCCACAAAATAAGTTAATTCTACTCATCCGAATTGACTAGTAATTCTAGGAATCACTAGAATATTTAAATCCATAGTTCGTAGAATAATTCAAATGCATTTCCAACTCTAAATAACATGTTTTATCAGTCATAACAAATGTATATCTCATTCTAACATTTTGAAAAACACTTCATATGCAAAGTCACAAATCTACTCAAAACAATTTCATTGAAGGAGCTAGAAAATGGAAATTGATCTAGAATTTTAGTAGACATTTACCCAACACTACTAAGGATATCCTCCTCAAATTTTCACACAAATATCAATATTATTTATCAGACATAAACCTAAAATTAACACTCAGACATTTTTACAAACACTTCATGTGCAAAGTCACAAATCTACTCAAAACAATTCCATTGAAGGAACTAAAAATTAGAAATTGATCTAGAATTTCAATAGACATTTACCCAACAATGCCAAGAATATCCTCCTCACATTTTCACACAAATTTCAATATTATTTATCAGACATAAACATAAAATTAACACTCAGGCATTATTACAAACACTTCATGTGATAATTCTCCAAACTATGTCAAATAGTCCAATTGAAAAACTAGTTTTCAAATTAAATGTAGAAGCATCAAAGAGAAGTGTCTTAAACCATTTCGGGGATACTGTATCATCAAAATACACAATATATAAGGAACAGGGGCATGAATATCAGTTCTATAGTAGAGGTACCAAATAATTAATTCCTCAAACAATTTGTGCACAAAATCCCAAAACCTAGTTTCCAATTCCTTCATAAAATTTACTTGCATAAATAGATTGAATTCTATGAGAATTTTTTTCCATAAATAGCTCGTACTTTTCATCAAACATTTCATGTGCATCCATAAATAAATCATATCAGATCCAAGTAAATTAAATAAACATGAGATAAATCACTTATCTTATCAATGCGCAACTGGCATCATCCGGACCACATTCCACCTAGTCTTTGGCACTTCCAAGCCAAATCTCACTTTGACAGGACACCCCCGAGCTGAGGCCACAGATCCAAAATAGAGGTGCACTGAAGAATAACTAAAGTATCAGCTTGAGAATCCAAAACTCTACTCCTCACCACATACTTCCTCTTCAACCCCACTACCAGGTGCAATGATAATCCAGACCCTCTAGGCCTTCCAATATATTGCCATTCACCATAAGGATTTATGTGCAGGTCAAGGACAAAGCTCAGTGGAAACAAAGGAACATCAAAGGTATGAACAACCATAATCAACAACCATCTAATAACCATGAAAAATCACCCCCCAAACCAAGGATATCAAACATGTATTTATAGACCAAAGAAGGTAATTCTAACTCAATGGGTCAAAATCAAACCATGGTAAGCCAACTTGATTCAATTCAAGGGGGGTAATTCAACCACAAGAGGTTAACTCTAATCTAACCCAAGCAATTCGAATTTCAAAGAGAATGAATCCAAGCCACTCCACCCAACTCAAAATTAGTGAGGTGAGATGTCACACAAGCCAAGGCATCTTCCCAAAATAGAAAAAGATTTACACAAGGAGTTACAAAACCACCAAAGGGGCTTAATCAATAAGTGGCACCCACCCAAACACTAAGGAGGCAAATCATGAATTAGGCTCAATAATACCAACATAGGATAAATTAATCAAATGTTGGGTCATTTGTACAATGTTTGGGTGATCATCAATTAATAAAGCCACTAAGGCCTAAATATGGACAAAGACCAATCAAACAAGTTCTAAAGTTCTAGGAATGTCCCCATTCTCCCTCACATTGTGGATCTAGGCCTCCCATACTCTTTTTGTGGTCCTCGATGTGCTAGTTGTTTTCATTAATTAATTATTTACAAAATAATAATAATGTTTCTAGGTCTTTAAAGACCCTTTTTCCGACACCCTGTACCACAATAATAAACAATTACAAATTACATATGTCTGGGGCTTAACACAAGGGGTATTACATCCCTCCCCCTTAAACCATGCATCGTCCTCGATGCATAATACATACATGCTTTTACAACTTTCAAAGGGATCACTACCTTCAGTTTTCAAGTAGTATTTCTCGAAACTCCTCTTCCGAGAAACCAAAATATTTCTCATTACTACTTTTATGTCTCTCTCCATTGCTAATGGGATGTGACTGCCTTCACTTAACTTATTCCTCAAGATATCACCATCCCATTTTCTGGATTCATGCGCAAGAACCAAGACTAGTAGCAAGGGTCAATATTCAATCCCCATTACAGGGTCTTCAAATATCAACAAAGATACATTCACCTGAAAATCATATTTCAATCAACCATATGATTAACATCAGGTATAAAAATGTACGATACATTATATAAGAGTATTCTTTCACTACTAAACCATGAACATAAAGATAGAATAAATAAATCACCATGGAACCTATGCAAAATACAACATGAATAATGCATGAGAGAATAATTATCTCAAATTTGGGCAATTAGCTTCAACGGGACAATGTTCCTCCCATAAGAAGAGCGCAATCAATTTAGAAACTCTCAGAACTACCTCTTCTGAGAACCTTAATGCTTCCCACTACTACTTTCTTGTCTGTCTCCACTGCATATGGGGCCACCGTCCCATTTCCTGGCTTCCTGTGCGAGAACCTGGACTAATAGAGTGATATGATGTAAGTAAAGGGGTGACAATCCACCAAAGTACCTCTCTGGAAATGGATACTAGACTTAAATCTGAGGGAATCCAGGAACTCAGTCACAACAGCTAAACCATGTTCTTCAACAAAGATACTTGAAATAGAGATGCTTTTTCAAATTCCCTCCGACACATGGTTAGCAGTAACATATATACTGTCCAATAAGGTTCTTAAAATACATCTTTCAAAAAATACATTTTCTAATTAATTACATGAAATGCTTCAGTATATGCAAGGTACTCGAGATTAGATACTTTTTCAACAAATACTTGAAATGCATATAACTGAATCTTATTCTAATCAATTTCAATAATAAGAAATGCATCTAATATACATGAAATGTGTTCAAATAAGTCGATCACGTGATATGCATTACCAATATGCTTTTGCATGATTTATCAGTCAAATAATTTTCCTACAAGGATGCATGAAGTGTCACCGAGATATTTTTCCAATAAGATGCATCAACTATCACTATGATATTTTACAAAGATGCATTTCAACAAAGGTATTTGATATACTACAAGGATTTCCTAGTAAGATACTTTCAACAAAGATCACAAAGATATATTTTCTTTCAACAAGATCCCTGGATAGTTTCCTAATAAAGGTACTAGTACCACATTATACACAATTAGTATTAAACATATAAGGATACATGAAGTTCATCTTCAATAAAGGTACCTGTATCATACTTAATCAGTTACACAATTAGTACTTACTTTTCAACAACGATATATGAAATACCACCAAGTTATTACTAGTATACCTTTCAATAATGGCACAAGATACTTTTCTAATGAAGATCACAAGGATGAATATTTTCAAAGATCACCTAAATACTTTTTCATTTTAATGTAACAAGCGAAGCAAATTTATATGCAACAGTTCTAATCTAACTAAGAGCCAAAAAGGGCCATAACAACATATTACTTTTCATCTCAACACAAAGCATAATTCTTCTTAGAGATTATTCAAAAAGCTATTATTTATCAACTAATATCAATCATACAATGACCCTCATGCATACATCATCCATCATTCATCAATTAGAATACATTAATCAGAATACATTAACCAGGGTTCATCAAGCACTTGAAAATTATCATAATACATCAACCAACATACTTCAATTGAAATACATTAATCAAAATACATCAACCAAGATTCATCAAGAAGAAGACAATGGTCATAATACATCAACCAACATACATCAATTGGAATACATTAATCAAAATACACAATTAGAATACATCAACCAAGATTCATCAAGCAGAAGACAATGATCATAATACATCAATCATAATACATCATCCACGATACATCAACCAAAATGCATCAATCATACACGTAACAACCATAATAACCAAGGACAACCAATAACAGGTAATATACATACAATGTTGACAATGTCATATAGGTATAAACCATTACTTAACCAATGTCAATCAATAACATCCAATAGCAGCCGATAATATCAAACAACATACATCAACTATAAAAATCATATTGAGTAGTTACTATTTATCATAACATTACATAGAATCATTAGCACATGAGGATATATATAATAATATATTACACTACTAATTATTTGCACATAGCACACTACTTATCAATAAAAGTAAATACATAGTCACCTCAAACAACCCAACATCATACCACCAAAATCTTCTAATATTATACAATAAAAAAAATTACTAGCTATACAACACACTATCATACACTCATACCATATACCATACTTACTACTACTATGTATTATATACATACACTCTTTTTTGTTTACATATATACTATAATTCTTTAATCATATACACAAAGTATTAGTCATATAACCTATATATTCCATTAGAGGAAATTTCAACTCAAAATGGGCCTCCTAAGAAAAATAATAAAATAATATTTATTAATTTTGGAGGAAGAAACGAAAAAAACTACTTTTTTGTTCGTATTTTCGACATATCTCCGTGTGTTTTTACTCAAATTTCGATAGGGAGAGCTCGTTGGATGCGGAATTCAATTATGCATCTAGAGAACTCTCCCGCTCGAAATTTGAGTAAAAACAGAGAGAGATATGTCAAAAATACGAACAAAAAAGTAGTTTTTTATGATACCTATTCCCAAATTTATATTAAAAAATTGTTTAAGAGCTATACGATATTTGAAATTTAAAGCAATTTCATCGGCTAACACATGATAACATGGAATTTGAATCAGGGTCGAAAGGCCCATTTTGAGTTGAATTTTTCTCTAATGCGTATTTAATATACTCATAGAATTATTATATTATACCATAATATCAATACAATTATAGCAATAATTGCATAATCAATACTATCATATTAGATATGTATTATAACATATATATATACTAACATAACACTCTTGATCACACTATACTTCCTAATATTTCCAAACTCTGAAATACTTCCAAGCACTTTTAAATATTCCCAAACACTTCCAAATACCCTCAAACACCTCCACACACTCAAACACTTCCAAACATCTCCAAATGTTATACTTAAGTCATTACATACTTTCACCTCTATACTTATAGTATATTCACAATATTACATACATGTAATACTAATAACGATTACATATAATAAAATACATACTATAGTATATACAAACATACAAGCATTCATATATATAATAAAGCATCTATTCTTATATATAATTTCAATAACTATACATATCACCCATATCATATTATACATATTTATGTCGATGTCATATATAAATATATAATATTATCTTACACTACAATACTACTTATACCCAAAATAAAATAAAATAAATAATATTAAGAGAATATAAGTACTTAATGACAAGTGGCTCATTTTCTCCAAAAATAGACTAAGAGTTACATCTCCATAAGTAAAATAAATAAAATAAAAAAGAATATGAACCATTAGAGACAAGTGACTCATTCTCCTCCAAAAATAGATAAGGAGTTACATCTCCATAAGAAAAATAAATAAAATAAAAGGGAATATGAACCATTAGGGACAAGTGGCTCATTCTCCTCCAAAATAGATAAGGAGTTACATCTCCATAAGAAAAATAACTAAAATACAAGAGAATATGAACCATTAGGGACAAGTGTCTCATTCTCCACTCAATAAATAAATTAGTAAGATATCTAGGATAATAATAATGCCACCACTAACCCCAAAATAAACCAAATAAATAATAGAATACAAAAATAGCCTATAGCTATGTTTACCTCCAAGTGGAAATTCCACCACTAACTAATTAGATAAGTTAGGATAGTAATAATTAATAATTAGTATAAAAACATACTACAAGAATCATTTTAATATTAACAATTCAATGAGAAGTAAAAGAGGTATTAGATATGCACCCCATAGTACTTACCAATCAATCTATTGAACAACAAATATGCAATATTAACTAATTTTAATGCATACAATGAACTAATCTTTGAAGTAAGCCTGATTGTTCTTCTATTAATATAATGGAGGTTAAAGTCATTTCACCAAACACATTTATAAACTCCAAAACATATTAACTCTACAGAAGGCCCAATAGTCGCAGTGTTGGAACCTAAGCTCTGATACCACTTGTAAAGTCCCCTGGGGATATCAATGGGTATGCGAGACATATCATTAGCTCTATAATGCTAATTAGATAATTTTAGCACAATGGATTAGTTAAACAAATATTAAAATTCATTTTTCAATATTTGTTTCATGACAAAGTCTTTTTAATTACAAATATATTAAAATGAATTAAAATAAATTCAATAACTAGTTGTTCAATACTAACAACTAATCTCGCACAAATTCGACACACAACCATGCCAATGAACCAAAAAGTGAAGCTACAACCATTATACACATTTTTAAGCATGCATGTACAACAAAATAAAGTCCTTTTGCAAATCTGATCTGAGTACATAAACGAAGGATATTTCAAGTTCAATCAATACAACTAGTTAATAAACATTTCTAGGGATTCAATAAAACCAATCGTACCGAGTTTCGAGGCACACGGAGGTGAAGGTACAGATCTGGAAAATAGCATTCTACATCACAAGTAAAGCACCAATAACAGAGCATATGGCTGTACATTCATCTTTTACCAAAAACAGAGATTCGAATCCAAAAACTATTTGCCAATTTAACTGCAACGTACATAGTTTTCAGTTGAACTTTCCAAATGCCAAATAATGAGAGATATATGCCTATTGTAGCTCATGGAAAGCATATTAGGGATTACTTACAGTCATCTGGCTCTAGCTTTTCACCCATATACATTCCATTAAACAATCCACAATAATTTAATTCTACTCATCTGAATTGACTAGTAATTCTAGGAATCACTAGAATATTTAAATCCACAGGCCGTAGAATAATTAAAATGAAATTCCAACTCTAAATAACATGTTTTATCATTCAGAACAAAGGTATATCTCATTCTAACATTTTGACAAACACTTCATATGCAAAGTCACAAATCTACTCGAAACAATTCATGAATGAAGGAGCTAGAAAATGGAAATTGATCTAGAATTTCGGTAGACATTTACCCAAAACTACCAATAATATCCTCCTCACATTTTCACACAAATCTCAACATTATTTATCACACATAAACCTAAAATTAACACTCAGGCATTTTTACAAACACTTCATGTGCAAAGTCACAAATCTACTCAAAACAATTCCATTGAAGGAGCTAGAAATTGAAAATTGATCTAGAATTTCGGTAGACATTTACCCAACACTACCAAGAATATCCTCCTCACATTTTCACACAAATTTCAATATTATTTATCAGACATAAACATAAAATTAACACTTAGGCATTTTTACAAACACTTCATGTGATAATTCTCCAAACTATGCCAAACAGTCAGATCGAAGAAGTAGTTTTCGAAACAAAGGTATAAGCATCAACGAGAAGTGTCTTAAAGCGTTTCATGGATACTGTACCATCAAAAACACAATATATAAGGAACGGGGGCATAAATATCAATTCTGTAGCAGAGGTACCAAATAATTATTTCCTCAAACAATTTGTGCACAAAATCCCAAACATTAGTTTCCAATTCCTTCATAAAATTTACTTGCATAAATAGATTGAATTCTATGAGAAATTTCTTCCATAAATAACTCATACGTTTCATCAAACATTTAATGTGTATCCATTAATAAATCATATCAGATCTAAGTAAATGAAATAAACATGAGATAAATCGCTTATCTTATCAATGCGCAACTGTCATCATTCGAACCACATTACACCCAGTCTTTGGCATTGCCAAGCCAAATCTCACTTTGACAGGCCACCCCCGAGCTGAGGCCACAAATCCACAATAGAGGTGCACTAAAGAATAACTCAAGTATCAGCTTCAGAATCCAAAACTCTATTTCTCACCACATACTTTCTCTTCCACCCCACTACCAGGTGCAATGGTAATCTAGACCCTCTAGGCCCTCCGAGATATCTCCATTCACCATAAGGATTTATGTGTAGGTCAAGGACAAAGCCTAGTGGAAACAAAGGAACATCAAAGGTATGGACAACCATAACCAACAACCATCTAAATAACCATGAAAAACCACCCCCCAAACCAAGGATGTCAAACATGTATTTATAGACGAAAGAAGGTAATTCTAACTCAATGGGTCAAAATCAAACCATGGAAATCCAACTTAAGTCAATTCAAGGGGGGTGATTCAACCACAAGAGGTTAAATCTAATCCAACCCAAGCAATTCAAATTTCAAGGAGAATGACTCCAAGCCACTCCACCCAACTCAAAATTAGTGAGGTGAGGTGTCACATAGGCCAAGGCATCTTCCCAAAATAGAAAAAGGGGGGTTACACAAGGAGTTAAAAAACCACCAAAGGGGCTCAATCAACAAGTGGAACCCACGCAAACACTAAGGAGGCCCACTAAATCATAAATTAGGCTCAATAATACCAACATAGGATAAATTAATCAAAAGTTGGGTCATTTGTACAATGTTTGGGTGATCAGCAATTAATAAAGCCACTAAGGCCTAAATATGGACCAAGATCAACCAAACAAGTTCTAAAGTGCTAGGAATGTTCCCATTCCCCCTCACAATGTGGATCTATGCTTCCCATACGCTTTTAGTGGTCCTCAATGTGCGAGTTGTTTTCATCAATTAATTATTTACAAAATAATAATAATGTCTCTAGGTCCTTAAAGACCCTTTTTTCGGTACCCTGTGCCACAATAATAAACAATTACAAATTACATATGTTCTGGGCTTAACACAAGGGGTATTACATCCCCTCCCCCTTAAACCATGCATCGTCCTCGATGCATAATACATACATGCTTTTACAACTTTCAAAGGGATCACTACCTTTAGTTTTCAAGTAGTATATCTCAGAACTCCTCTTCCGAGAAACCACAATATTTATCATTACTACTTTCCTGTCTCTCTCCACTGCTTATGGCATGTGACTCCCTTCACTTAACTTGTTCCTCAAGATATCGCCATCCCATTTTCTGGCTTCCTATGCAAGAACCAAGACTAGTAGCAAGGGTCAATATTCAATCCCCATTACATGGTCTTCAAATATCAAAAAAGATACATTCACCTGAAAATCATATTTCAATCAACCATATGATTAACATTAGGTATAAAAATGTACGATACATGATATAAGAGTATTCTTTCACTACTAAACCATGAACATAAATATAGAATAAATCAATCACCATGGAAACTATACAAAATACAACATGAATAACACATGAGAGAATACTTATCTCAAATTTGGGCAACTAGCTTCAATGGGACAATGTTCCTCCCATAAGAAGAGCACAATCAGTTTAGAAACTCTTAGAACTACCTCTTCTGAGAACCTCAATACTTCCTATGGGGTCACTGTCCCATTTCCTGGCTTCCTGTGCGAGAACCTAGACTAGTAGAGTGATATGACGTAAGCAAAGGGGTGACAATCCACCAGACTACCTCTCTGGAAATGGATACTAGACTGCTCTCTGAGAGGATCCAAGAACTCTGTCCCAACAGCTAAACCATATTCTTCAACAAAGATACTTGAAATAGAGATGTTTCTTTAACAAGGATGCTTTTTCACATTCCCAACAGACATATGGTTAGCAATAACATATACACTGTCCAATAAGATTCTTAAAATACATATTTCAAAAAATACATTTTCTAATTAATTACATGAAATACTTCAGTATATGCAAGGTACCCGAGATTAGATACTTCTTCAACAAATACTTGAAATGCATCTAATATACATGAAATGTGTTCAAATAAGTCGATCATGTGATATGTATTACCAAGATGCTTTTGCATGATTTATCACTCAAATAATTTTCCTACACTACAGCAAATCCTGGAATTAGCATCCCATTTAGCGTCCCTTTCTAGTGTAATTTTTTTTACATTGAGTGGTCAAACTAGACGCTAAATGGGACGAGTCATGGACAAAACTTAAAGCGTCTCAAAAAACGTCTTTTTTTCTTCCTAGATAGCATCCTTTATGACGTCCAAAATAGCGTCTATTTTTTTGCTTCCAAAATAGCATCCAACTTTGCTTCCTAAACAACGTCAAGGTTTGCTTCCTAAATAACGTCATTTTTTGCTTCCTAGCGAGTGTCCACTTTTGCTTCTTAAATGGCATCCCCGTTAGCTCCATATTTGCATCCTTAAAGCACCATGTTAGCATCCAATATTGCATCCATTTTTTCTACCACTTTAGCATCCCATTTTGCACCATGTTTTACTTCTAAATATATGTCAATTTTTGCTTCCTTTTTTGCATCTTTTTTTGCTAGTAAAATGACGCCAAATATTTCTTCTATTGTTGCACCATATTTTGCTTCATATGTAGCACCATGTTTTGCATCCAAAGTAACATCTTATTTTGCTACCATATCAACGCCATGTTTAGCTTCATCATTAGCGCCATGTGTTGCATCCTTTTTAATGCCTAGTTTCGCGTCTTATTTTGCTACCATATCAACGCCATGTTTAGCTTCATCATTAGCGCCATGTGTTGCATCCTTTTTAATGCCTAGTTTCGCGTCTTATTTTGCTACCATATCAATGCCATGTTTGGATTCATCATTAGCGCCACTTGTTCCATCCTTTTTAATGCCTAGTTTCACATATCTCATTTTTTGGTCACTAATTTAGTTATTTTTAGTAATTTTATATACAAAATTTGGTTATTTTGTTTGGTCACTTATCTCTAATTGTTTGGTCATTGTATCTCTTATTTTTTTTATTACTAATTTAGTTGTTTTTAATCTGTATTATAATATCATTAGGGCATAGAGGAATCAAACCACCAACCTCCTGCTTGTAAGGCAGGCACTCTTCCATTGAGCTAACACCCTTGAAGAATTTGAGAACCTAACTTACAGAGTCCTCTATAATGGTAAAAAGGATCAGTACACAACTTTGAGTATCTAATGGTTGGCAAAAGATGATAGATTGTATAAGCTCACAATATATGATCAAGCAGGTTATGAAATCCATAAACCTTTTCTAGGAATTTTGAACAAAACTCAAGAAATTGGCTTAATGGGATTGCAAAAATTACTATTCCCTAGAAACCGTAAGTGTACCACTATATGAGACCTATCAACAACAATTATCTTAGTGTGGATACCAAGGATGTAGTAGATAAGCATGATCATCCTAGAGCCATGTATAACTGGAGCAATAAGGAGAATCAAAAGAGGATGATCAACCCAATAGTTGGTGCTTCACATGGATCCTATCCACCATGGGATGAGCAAATTTCCTTCTTCCATCAAGCTAATGAGTATCCACAAGGACAAATGGTTAGGATATATTGTGATGCCAATTCATAATGTTTATTCGCTTCCCAGGGTGATGCTGCAGTGCTTGCACTAGGAGATCTACATGATCTCCAACAACATTTGATATAAGCATATTCATGGGGCCATAAAGTATAGGATGAGGTTGTCTTTTCTCACCAATATGAAAACGATACGAACAAGCTAACTAACACACTATATGTATGTTACAGTATACTAGACACAATCTGTATGTTACAATATAGCGTGTTTGGCCATCAAAAAGTGATTCTGGGCATTTCAAAGCGTCATTAAGAAGTATGTTGGGTAGTATCTCTTTGAAGCAACAACACTAAGCACTCATTCCCGGAAAGGAACATCCACATAGCAAGCATTGGAAACAAATTTAAAAGCCAATCCGAGCACATACAACTGTCTGAGGTTGTTTAGGGCACTTTTTCAGATCATTACAACTGTAAGCCTGCCTTTGAGAATCGTAAGCAAGCCAAAGAAAATTATGAGATCATCATCTAGAGGTATAATAAAGGTTGTTGCAGGGGGGAAGCAACCCTATTCTAGGGCATCCTTTTGCAACAAACAACAATACACATGTGAATTGAATGTGTCAAATATCTTGGATAAGATATTTTATAGTGCTTTCTTGGAGTATCTCAAAGCACAGTGGATTCCTGAAAATAGATATTTGGAGCAATTTGAACAGCAATAAAAGTATTTTTGGGTGTATTCTAAACAATTTTATCATCAAAACAATACTTCATACCTATGAATAATGGATCTTAAGGGAATTTGATAAAAATCATATTCAGGTTGTCAGCAACCATTTATACATTTGTATCAACTGCCTTTCCTTTCAGCAGATTTCATATCAAATTACTATGTCCAATGAATTAACAAATGAAATGGAGAGTTTAAAACATGTAGCAGACCATCTTGGAGGTCCTCACTTTAGGAACAGGTTTCTTCATCAAACATCAAGTTGGTCTCTTTGTAGAAGTAGGTATGGGCACTGAAAGACCCTAAAAAAAAATCTTGGATTAATTAAAATAAGAGTTAACCATTTATTAAGAACTAATATCATACTAAGATTTGACCATTTATTAATTACAATCACCCAAAAAACAAAAAACAAAAAAAATCTAACATAGATCCATCTTAAACCTAGATCGTTTAAGCAACAAGAGTTTTATAGATGCCGAGCCCTCTCTAGGGCCTTCTCAAAGAAGTCTAGCTCTGTTTATGGCCTATCCCATCCAGTTGCAGCCTTGTAAGGGCTAATACTCAGCCACTGAATCTGCTCAAAAGTCAAGATGTCAAACAACACAGTCCTGTAAGCTTCAAACAGTCAACAACACACTCAATCAGATCAACAACAAGCTTCTCCTTGGTCAATGGTAGCCTCAGTTTTGGGTTTGGAATAGTGGCGATAGCTCACTTGTTCAGTACAATCATCTTCTATGGGTTTTTTTAATCTTCGTATGTGTTCCCTAGAGGCAACTTGATTGTCATGTAAAACTCTACTCATTATCTGCTCATGTACAAACTCAGTCAACTCATTTAGAAGAAGAATTATTCATTATTTAGGGTTTTATTCCTTGAAAGGTTTGCCCGTAAAAATATGTGTTCTTGCGTCTACTATTGATTGGCTTCTATCTACTTTACTACTGCTACAATCTCATATTTAAATTTCTTGAAGTCTGCTAAAATTAAAAAGGACTGCTACTACTATTAAATTGAATCCATGTTAAAAATTTAACAGCAAGCAACCCTACCTCTACATCATATGCAAAAGGTATGGACGTTGTTACAAGAGCAAAGATAGAAAATTTTAAAGGGTGAGGAGATCTTGATTTTATACATGTGATTGTTGATGACCTTTTTGCAAGGTCTAGAACATGGCCATATTGTCTTATCATTTTGGCCTGAAAATACTATTTCTATTATGCAAATTCATCGTTGAACAAGGATTTCCATGAAGAGTTGGTGTAAAGTGAGGGACACAGTCATGCCATTCTCAAGGCATAAAGAAGGTGTCAAGGTGTAAAGTGAGGCAAGTTAAAAATTCATTACATAAGGTTCAAACCCATGGAATATTTTAAATAATTTGCATAGATATTTTTAAAATAGTTTAAGTCCATTACAATGGGCATCAAAGACAAAGGATTTGAAAGTCAACAGTGGCACCCCATGTATTTTGATTTGTAGTTCTTCTTGAAGGTGTAGATCTCTAGCTCGTTGATAGTATTATTCCTATTGAAATTTGCAAGAAAATACCTTTGAAACTGAGACATGGCTTGGACGTGGAGAGACTTTACCTTTGAAATTGAAACTTGAACTATGGGATACATCTCTGCACATGGTAATTTGCACAAGCCATGCACATTGGTCATCTTATAATCTCATGTATTGAAGATCATTGAATGGCCAAATAAAGTTGACAAGGTGAAGAAAATATTTTGTTTCAAGTTTCTAATATCCCAAGTCAATCTTCATATTGACTATCGATAGCATATAGTCAAGATTGTCCATTAGTAGCTTATTGCTTAATTTTCATGACCTAATGGATACAGAAGCCATCCCCTTCTACTCACATATTGTAACTCAGGGGAACAATTCCATTAAATTTCTTTTTACCTTTTCTCTTCACACATAATTACATGACCCAAGCATATTCGTAAATCCCAATAACACTTACTGCGCACATGAAGGGTGGTTTTCCTTTTCTACATGAAAATAATGAAGGTTTATTGTTAGCCCTAGTATCCCCATCATAAGTTCGTTCATTCTTTTTCACTTATAAAAATACATTTATAAAATAAAGGAGCTCCAAATACCATCAATTATACTTTAAGCTTTTAATTCTCATTTATTATTATCCTTCAAAAAATTAAAATATAAATCCTTGTCTTTTTCTTGATACAAAATTTGAATTAGGTTTTGAACAAATTAAAATATAAATTTTTGGTCAAGAAAATTTCTTTTAGGTAAGAACCAACAGATTTAATAAAATAATAAAAACAATCTATGTTTGCTCAAATAATTTTGATTTGGAATTATAAAAAACTAATTCTATATGCAGAATAAATCTTAATTTAGCATGGATTTATACTCGTATGGAAAAGCTGAAAATACTATAATCCCTTGTCTTTTTTTTGAAACAAAATTTCAACTAAATTATGAAAATATTAAAATATAAATTCTCTGTCTTCTTCTTGAAACAAAAATTATTTTAGGTAAGAACCAACAAATTTAATAAAATAATTAAAACAATCTATGTTTTCTTAAAAAATTTTGATTTAGAATTATAAAAAACAAATTCTATATGCAGAAAAAATCTTAATTTAGCATGGATTTACATTGGCATGGAAAATCTAAAAAGACTGTAATCCCTTGTCTTTTCTTGAAACAAAATTTCAATTATGTGGTGAAAAAATTAAAATATAAATTCCCTGTCTTCTTCTTGAAACAAAATTTATTTTAGGTAAGAACCAACAAATTTAATAAAATAATAAAAACAATCTATGCTTGCCTAAATAATTTTGATTTGAAATTATAAAAAACAAATTCCATATGCAGAAAAAATCTTAATTTAGCATGGATTTACATTGGTATGGAAAAGCTAAAAAGACTGTAATCCCTTGTCTTTTCTTGAAACAAAATTTCAATTATGTCGTGAAAAATTAAAATATAAATTATCTGTCTTCTTCTTCTTGAAACAAAATTTCTTTTTTAGGTAAGAAACAATCTATGTTTGCTCAGATAATTTTGATTTGAAATTATAAAAAACAAGTTCTATATGCAGAAATTTAGCATGGATTTATACTGGTATGGAAAAGCTGAAAAGACTCCCTGCTCAAATAAATTTGATTTGGAATTATAAAAAACAAGTTTTATATGCACTAGTATGGAAAAGCTAAAAAGACTCTGTTCATAGTATAGTTTAAAAGTTGAACTTCTCTTCCCCTGAATTGCCCTCTCTGTGTGAGGTCAAGGTGCCAGATTCTGATTGCATTTCATTGGTCAAATGCATAGTCTATATGCCACAAACAGACCACCATTAAACCACATTATAAAAATGCTCAGGACCTTTATTTAAGGACCTTACCTAAAGCGGAGTCCAAACGACCTGTCCGCCGTTACTTGGTCTCAGGGGCAAATAAGAGCTTCAGGCAAGGATGGGTTCTTATAAGAGGATTTACCATCTGCACAGTCCAGGTTTCTTAAGGGAATTTACCAACCTATAGGCCAGGTTCGCGCTCTCAAAATTACCATATTATAAGGCCAAGTTCTAAGAGGAGGATTTACCATCTGCGTAGGCCATGTTTATTTGGGGAATTGACCAGGTCCAAGATCATTTTTTGCTTCTTAAACTTATTTATTTCATGAAAGAGTTTCAAGTTCGCCTTTGCACCAAAAACTTTACTATCCCTTAGCCCCCTCTCTTTATTTAGGGCCCCATAAATAGAGCATTCCCTCGTAATATGGATTCAACCTGGGAAACTTCAACCAATGTATGCAATCTTGTCCAACCAACTCACCACAACAATAAAACTTTAGGAAAACTACGTAAAAAGTGCAAGCATTATTACATATATATATATTTACATTCGACCTTTAAGTAACTCAAGGTAATATTTTACTTGTTCATCTCCGAGGGGTAGGATTTTCAGTTCACTACACCGATCTACCCCTCTAATGCCTGTTTCCGTGGATACATTGGTTGAACTTGCCCAGAAATGTAGTGTCATCTTAGTTCTAATTAGTTGATGCTGGAGATCCACTACTAAGCCAGGTGCTGATGTCGGAGCTGCTGAGCTCAAATACTCCGCTTGGTTACTATGGGTGGTATCCACGTGGGTTCATATATGATGTTGCCATATAGACTTTCACTTTCAAATTCTGATTACCCTTCCCCCCGCTTGGAAGTTTTACCACTTGCTGGGGTTGGGTTTCCCCCAGTTACTTAAGTCCCCGCTTCTGGTGATGTTGTGTATTTCAATCCAGCTTTGTTCTATCGTTTGTATCCCGAAGCCCAAAAAACCCAACCAACTATAAAAGCAAATTGCAAGTATTAAGTATATAACCATATAAATTAAGTATCCTGGACATAGCCCATCCTAGAAAAAGGTAGATCAGTGTTGCTTTCTCGATCCTATCCATTGGCATAATCTCTATATATGTGACTTTCCTGTTTCAATCGACAATTCGCCTTAGAGCTTTATTCCTTTCTACCTCATCAATCAAATATTCAAAGAATGCACTAGAAACCCTTCTAAGTGAGGCGCTGGCCTATTTTGATTGGTTTAGATATTTTTACAGGGAAAGAAGGCAGCTTGCTGATGATGCTATAAAATTTTGAGCATAAAACTACCAGCTTCTATCCTTGTGTTATATATATTTAATAACACTAGATTCGGTGTGATTAAGAAGGAAGGAAACCATATTTCTCTCTCCAAACCTAAAGACATGACATAAGAGTTATTTAACGCTGGATGTTATTCATTAATTAATATAGGTGGCAGCAGGCAGAGAGTAAAATTCAATGATAGTTGTATCCTTTCCAACGTTTAATCTTCCAGTTTTTCTTAAATTCAATGCTAGTTGCGTTATTTTCAACGTGCTGTTGCTTTTTGGTGCTAGTTGCGTTATTTTCAACGTGCTGTTGCTTTTTGGTGTTTTTCTTATATTTTGACAGCCAAACAAAATAACTTGGCAAATCTCTGTTATGGCTACAATTTGGAAATTACTGGGTTAGGTTTGAGTTGCTTTCTCATATAAATACTAATATAAGGTATTTATAGTAAAAAACCTGAAAGAAGAAATCCATAACATTTTGCAGTCCGGGGCTAGGGGTCTTTGCTAGGGGTCTTTGATTCTATATCAGTTCGATTTCGAAGTTTAGAATGTAATGGTTTTAGGTTAACCAAGATCTTAGAGCATATATCCACCATGTTTGATTTCATAGCCATAGTTAGAAAATGGAACCTTCTCCTTTGATTCTATATACAAAGTAGGAGGCCAGAGTTTGATTTGAATGGTAAAGATTGAGAAACTTTTTTATTATTCCTCAGTTCCAGAAGTACACATCATTAAGAAAGGCTTTTTATCCTCAAACAGGGGATTACACAAATTGAATTTTTCCTTCAAAGAAAAATCTTAACAATGGACATAATTTCTCTGAAATTTACCATGTCAAGCAAGCATAGCAAGCATTTCATGTCTAATCAAACCATAGATATTTTATGTTCTAAAGAAAACACATTACATTCAATAAATCAACCATTATAATCATACAAAAATATCGTTTTTTTCGGCACTACATCCATCAACATAAAAAAAATCATTTTCTTTGGCACATGGTATATTAAAATTTATATAACCCAACATATCATACATGAGATTGATATCGAGTTGAAGAACAATAAACTCATATACAATGAACAGTAGAGATTTTATTATATGGATTTATCTTGCATAGATACATAAAAGGATAATACCTGGAACGATCTCCCAAACCAAGATCAAGATCAGACTTTTTTCTTATAAAAAATCTTTGACAATCTTCACTTTCTTAAATCCAAAATCCGTCTCAGCCAAGAATAGTAACCTTTAAATACCTGCAACTCAGTGCCAAGCACACGGTGCATGGTGGAATACTCTTTCAGAAACGGAAATAAAAGATCAGGAAGATTCTGGAGTCATAAATATTTTAGGTTTTCAAGTGAAATACCTGTCTAGTAATAATGATCTGGTGAAGACACTGGAGATGGTGGCATTTCCTGCTTGTACATTAGTTCGTGCATTTTTGACGTCTTCACCTAGTGCAGATTAGTCATTCCTAGCATAAAGAGAATGGAATCTGAAATGTTCAATTTTCCTGAACCACTCTATAGTTCAGCAGGATTGTAAATAATTGATCCATCCTACCCTAGAATTTAATTCTTTTCATTATTCATATAGGGTTTAGTGGAGATCTTAAGTTCCAGAGTTGGCGGTCGAGATCTCTTAATTTCAAAGTCATTTTGGGCAGCTGAAGATTAATCGCTGGATCGGCTATTTCACAGTCATTTTGGGCAGGTAAAGATCGATCCCTGGATCGGCTGGCTTGGGAAGCCATAACCTGCATTGAATGGGCAAATACGGCCTTATAAAGATTCAAACATCAGGGGTTGTACCAACTTCGATTTGGCTTGGTTCCTTCTTTCCGAGCAGGCATAAGCTAAGCCAAACAAAAATTGAATCCATCCATATTTGGTTGGGACATATTTAACATCTCCATTTGGAAGCAACAATCATGCTCAAGAGCGGACAGTCTGTCATCGCGAGAACCCTGATTGGGATTACTATCTTATCCGTCCCAGTATACTTCAAGCCATGTCCAGCATAGCATAGAACAACAGGTTAAGCGCCAAACACAGGTTATGCAACCCGCCCAAAACTCAACAATAGCACGAAGGATCAAAACCCTAACCTGTGGGTTAGTAGCAAGAATGAAGAAAAATAATTCCTCCTTGCCATGGATCTTTGTTTCATCCTGATCCTCTTCTTTCTGAGTATAGGCGGGAAAAATTGTGGAAAATTTGATGGGATATACATTTTGAATTTTGAGATTAATGCAAATGAGCTAAAAGGTGATTGATTCAGGCTTTTTGTTTTTTACTTTTTAAAGATAAAAGATATAAAATATTTAAAAAATTATAAAAAGTAATAAACCATTAAAAATATAAATATAAATTTTATATAAATATTTAAATAAAAATAAAAAATAATAGTTAACTATTTCAATAATATTTATATTTTTTAAAAATCTTTAATATAAAAAGATAATTTATATATTAAATAATTATAAATATAATTTTTATTTAAATTTTAAATATAAAATAGTATTTAACCACCCAATTGATTAGCATCGAACATGATTTAGATTCAACCACCCAAAATTTTAAGCATGTCCTCGTGTTTTCTTTGAGTTTCATTGAAGACCTATGTAGGCTGAGCTTCAAATATTTGAATCTGAATTTGATTTAGGGAAGCCCCCCTTGATTGGTCTAGCCTACCATAAAGTGAGAGGAGAGCTATTGTGGTTATAGTTCGCAGCTTCATATCACCCAAAGTTGTAATGTTTAGTAATAGGAATTTAATATTTGTGTAGTGAGGTTATGATATTTATATATTTTTTTAAATTTAGTATAAAATGATCATTTATATATTTAATATAAATATAATACTATGAGATTTATATATTTTAAAATTAATTGTTACAAAATTTTAAAACTAGATAAAATGAAAAAAAATTAGACAAGCACAAAGTTAAAAAACACAAAAACATACGTGCATTAAGTTATACCAAGAAGACACTTATAATGTGAAGGAGAGTAAATCAAGAAACATATCAACTAAAATTGTTTTTACATAGTCCATATTAGATAATGCCTTCTAGAGAGTGTCCTCCATTGACATGGCCTTAGGTTTAATCTTGTGTGGTGTCGACCTACTCCTAGTAATGGTCGTGGTTGAATAAAAGGTAGGTTCACTCTTAAAATCTAGGGCCAAAGAACTCATAGTATAAGGAATGCCACTAGTAGTGTATTTATGAGTAAGTAGGTGTCATACATAAATGACTCTTTTAAGCAAATTGATTGTCCTAAAACCTCTTCATGTAGCACAATATGGATCTTGTGTGCATTGGTGTCTTAACCACTTCCTCGTTCTTAGCCATTTTCATGCTTATTTGGAAGTGGTTAAACCTTGGAGACCACATCATGGAGGTTACTAATGATGCATGCTAGCCTTGAGTCTATTTTTGGCATGAAATCACACATGTGGATTGCTCTTCCATCTTCAGTGTGGACCAATTCTTCATTGAAGACTTATGTTTGTAGGCATCAGCAAATCGACAACCAAAATAGCATGTCAAGCATGCCCAAGGTATAATGATTAGTGATGTTCTCGATATTGATTTGGCTATTAAAATCTCTAAAGAAAAATTGCAGGTACCCCTCATTGAACTTATGAAATCCCAATCCAAAGAGTTTGAATAAAAAAGGTATTAGAGTTGAAAGAGACCAAGGAGATGTCAATTGTGTCAAGGTGTGAACCAAGGAGGAGGGAATGGTACTCATTCTATGTTACATTGTTGGTCAATGATCTAGTTTTTGCAACTCATGGGATATTCAGAACTGCCTACCTTCTTGGATTAATTAAATAATGTCAGCACTTCAGAGATTGTTCCTAAGAACTGCCATGTTTAATTTACTACTACCTACCTTATTATATGTTTGTGCTTGGTTGGGTCGGCACAATGACCAATCGTATCTTTCCTACTTGCTTTTACTTATGTATCATACTATCTTTTTCCTTAACGAATATTAGATTAATTACCTCAAGCACATTGAAGGAAGATGCGGGTTTATACAACCTTTTGACTTCCTTCCTTCGTTGGGCATTAAAATATTGGGTTGTTGCATAATTGTATGCTTGACTTAGTCGCCTAAAACAATGCGATGCCCCTCGATGTTATGAAGAACCTTGGCCTGCAAATATCCAGACCTTATCAAAGTATGTGTGCTATGGACTCAAGGAAAATCAAGGTCCATGTATTAATCAAAGACTTACAAGTAAGACTTCTGCATACTTGGACGTTGGATTTTTTATGGATAGTTGGTGTCATTGATTTGCCAGATCCAAGCGGTATGTTTCTCTCTAGAAAATGGGTAGCAAATTCAGGAGGAAGCATTCAGTTGGAAAAAGTTATAAATCTGAATACTATGTTCATTGAGGTCTGTATGCCTTCAATTGCACATTTTCGCAAGATAAATAGATAATCGCCACAAGGAGAGAATATTTACCTTCTGAGAGTGACAAACTAGTGATGAATTCCATAGATACCTTGTCTAACTTATGGTTAGTAATCCCAAATAACAATTTTCATAACTAGAAATATCTGGTTAAATAGCATATAGTTGAGAGCCCATAAGGATAAAATATAATGATGATGATGAATGTGATGATTGATACAAGTACTTGTGACATTTTAAATAGCATTTAATGGTCACAAGGTAAGATAAGACACAACTTTTTGAGACTTGGACTATTTATTATACACCAACACACACTTAATATGTATGATTTACGTTCATTAAATTTGCAATGACATTATGTTGGAGAATACTAAGATGAGGGACATTTTATGACTTGTTGTGTTGAAAATATCACAATGTTATGTAAATTACTCAATACCAAATGCCATTATCAACCAACAAAAGTTGAGGAGACATTCCTATAAGTTTTGTGCAAACCCACATGACTCACAAAGGGACATGTATATAATGAGATGGGTTCCAAAAAAAATATAATGGTATATTAAAGGTTATGGAACCATTATTGGTATTCCATGGCTAGTGCCAATGCTAGCAGGTTCCTGGTTTGAATCATCCTGGGTGAGGTGCACTAATCTACGTCAATGGTTTTATTAGGGATTCTATCAAGGAATGTTGGGAAGCATCACGAATTTCCCTACAAAGTTACCATTGGAAAAAAAACACAAGGTTGCATTACAGACAATACTTAGGAAATGCCAATTTTCTTTATACCAAACTAAATTAACCACCAAAAACATGGATGTAGATGTTGAATATATAAAGTTCTACTTAAAATTTGTTAACATTCATCTAAGGAAACAAAAAATAAAAATACTAAGCATATATATTGTTTTCATCTCGATGAAAAATATATTTTAAACCTAGTTGATGGGACCAAGGGACTAAGAAAGAGAATTAAAAAAATGCATTTATATCCCAAAGATGATCAGAAAGAAATCAAATGGTACTGCTAAATACATGATATGTTATATCCCAGAAGTGGTTTTGTCAAAACCCAAAATTTTCTGAAAAAATTAAAAATTTTAAATTTACATAATATTAATATAAATGCAGTTAACTAATCATGTAATTAGTTATATGTTATCAGCTTATTATTTGAATTCATCTATTAGTTGGCAGAGTAATAGAACAGTTCCTTTCAGTTTACTGACATGTTTCTTTTTGCGACCATAAGGTGGGTCTGTCATGAAAAACTGGGCTTACTTAGCTTCCGAGCTAACGCAGAAGTTTCCCTCTATTACAGATATATAGGTAAGATGTTCGGGTGCTGCTAACGAATCTCTAAAGTATTCAAAAAGATTTTCTACACACAAATTTAATTCAGTAGAAGAGTGTACATGCTAGTCAGATTTCTCAAGCGTAAAGAGGTAAAGCATTAACTGATTTCTTTTAAAGTCTTACTGATAATGATTTGAACTCTATTAGTAAGGATACAACTATTTTTCCTTCGTAATAGCAGGATTTAATCTTTTTATGGAGTTCTAAACAATTTGATGTACCTATTAATTGCCATTACAAAATGCGATAATTATTTCTTTACTAGCACAGTAAATATGGCAGGGTCACAACATCAAAGATCAAATTTTTAATTGTTCATAGTTACTGCATCATACCATGATTGAAAATGCAACTGCAATTGTAGAATGATAAGGAGGTTGAAGTACCAAACTTATATTTTTCTTAAATCAAGAATTAACAAGTTTACTACTTGATACAAGTCACTTTTAAATTCTTCCTTTAGTCTTCAAAAACTCTGTATAGTTTAGGAATACTGTTTCTATTCCATGGTCAATAATTTGATGGTAAACTTATAGATCATCCCAATTTTATTACACTCAAAAACCACTCTTAAGATTTTTATAACTATACTATCAAGCAAAGAAGGCTAACTTACCCAAGCTACCTATCATATAATGACTTATAAAAACTTATATAACCTTTGGGCTTGAAAATTGATAGAAGACTAATTGTCACAAAAATGGTTCTATGACTATTAAAAGGATTGTTATTATACAAGCAAGGGATGATCATATGGTCAAGAGTAAAACCATAATCATGATCAATGGATCACTTAATTGGATTATTACAATGCTATAGACTTTTATATTATGATGCCTTTTACCTCCCATCGTGAACTAGGGCAATTGATAATATAGAAATAGAGTTATAATAAGCTACGCCATGGTAACTATTATTACTCCTTTGTTCTTATATCTCATTAACAACAATACAACTCTCCATACATAAATGTGTTAGACCAACAATGAACCAATTCTACATTACAATGTTTTCTAAACATCATTCTAATGTTTACATGGTCGATTTTATAACGCGGGTGATTGACTAAGGTATAACGAACCTTGTAGAATCCCCACGATATGATTTGGGTTGTAAAAAAAATCATTGGTGATCTTGTCCTGGAACTATAATGTTCCTACCCACTGCATGTCAATTATTAAAAGGGTTACGTGGGCTCTTCCCAGCCATACACTGGCATTTTAAAAAGGTTTGACTCAACCCTAATCGTCATTCTTCCACTGCCTTCGGGCCTGCGGCCGCTCTGTGATGACCTACTTGTCCGCTCCGTTGTGGTATTGTCTACTAGCAGTCCATATGCTAGTTCAGCTCTTCATGGGCTCATCCACTGCGTTGTGAGGAGAGTTACTGTGTCAAATAGATTTTTGTTGAATGTTGAGCATCATCGATTCCCTGAGGGTTTCTCCATTGGCATCCCTCGCCCGAACTCTTTACTGTGTAGGCTGTCGCCTTAACTTATTGCTGCAAATCGTCCTCCATCGTGACAGGTTACCCATCACTCCAATGAGCTCCTTCTCTTTGGTGGTAAATGAAGGGTTTACCCTTCCTCCTGCTGGTGGTTGTCTTGCTGTTCTTCAGTGGCCGTATTTCTATTAGACTTTAAGGTATGTTACAGGGTTTCAATCGATTTCTTTTCAAAGTATTAGCTTAACAAACAACATTTAGCAAGGTTTTTAAATATATGTTTATTCTTTGTTACAGGGTTGGTCTTCTCCTCTTGGCCTGGAAGGTGCGAGACTTCAACAGCTGCTACTCCCGGTAAGCCTGGTTTTTATCCATGGAATTCTCCTCCTTGCTGGTCCTTTAGGACAGTCATGGGTTTGGCTTCATGGTGTAAAACCCTCGTGGTTACTTTGGTTCTGTTAGTGAACTTAACCGCTGTTAAAAGAGTTTCAACTCTTCGTTTAACATGGGATCTTGGCTGAAGCCGAGATTGTGGGTTTTGGGTCTTTGCTTATTTACTGTGTAAAGCATGCATAGATATATTACTGTTGTACAAGCTGTAAGCTTTATTTTGTAAATCATGTTGGTAGCCATGAGTTACAAAGGAGATAAAACTCCATCCTTTGATCAACCTCAGTACATACTTGTTAGTTTTGACAGGGTTTACCCTGAACTTGGAGCTATAAGCTGTCCATACAATTTTTCTTGAATTGATATTTTGTTACTGTATAGTTTTTGAAACAATATAATGTATAAACTCGGCTTATTAAGCCTATCTGTGTTCGATACCTCCGATTCCTATATATTTAATAAATATCTAATTTACTCTTTGCAAAAGATTTATGATATTGACTGGTAGGATTTTTCTTGTATGTTGATAATATATCGGGTTAATTATTTACTCAAATAATTTTATAAATTGTTATAATGGTTATACTTTGTAAATTATGAAGTCTGAATGTTTTTATGGCATTCTTTAGGTTACGGACAGAGTAACCTTAGTTACAGGTTTTATAATAAATTTATGTTTATCAATAATAGGCTAAAACATTACTGTGATTTCCAAATAATATTATTTATGTACAGTAGATAGTAAGGCAGTAATTATTACGTATTATAATGATAAAGTTACCCTACCTGAAATGTTTATTACCCTTACTCCTAGCTCTGCTTAGATTATTTTATAAGTATAAATGGAAATAGTAATTGTTCTCTGTTTATAAATTAACCTATTATTAAAATATTCTCAAAACTTACTATTAATTACAGTGCACTTCTGAAATTATAAGGGTTTCCAGTTATTTTTTATACAATATAGTTAAGCTCGAAGTTGAGCATTCTGTCACTTTGTTAATTGCTTACTGTAGATTAAGCACTTAAATTTTTACTCATAATAATTCTTTTTATAAATTTACTGTCAAGGATCCTTGACTTACTAGTTATTAAGAAAATTTGTAAGTGATAACATATAGTTTATACCCTTCAGTTTATATAGGGTCTTTATATTCTTAATTTATTGTATTAATGTTCTTAAGTA
>LPNX010907657.1:232016-254580 GCA_001517045.1 Pseudotsuga menziesii
CGCAGGTATACTTAATCTAACCTTTCTTTAATACAACTATTATATTCTTCTATCTGTTCTTTACAAATGAATAGAATTACTGAGAGTAAAACACTGTACAAGGGAATAATTTTATCTATAACACATGCTACTGTCAGTAAAACAAATATTTCTTCTGATGATAGGTAAAGAAACAATCTATTATTCTGCAATCTCATCATACCATCTTTTTTTAATTTTACCCCTGTGCTGGAGTACAGTCTGGTAAACCCAGATGTGGAAAAACACAGTGGGTCTTTATTCTTCATCAACAGATTATATTACTGATAAACTAAAACACCCACATCACTAATCCATTTAAATAACTACTAACATAACATCCAATCATTCACAGTTACTAAAACAAAGACAGTTAGGTGACAGAACCTGCTTAAGCTTTGGACAACAACAACAATGGGAGGCCTTTCCTCCCTACCAACTCCTAGAGAGCGCTCAAACAACGACTCCTCAGGACCCCCGAGCTTGCTCTGGTCACCTTGGATGGAACTAGGTGCAACAATAGTCAGATACCAGTCTTCAAACTCAGTATTAATCCAGAACTTATCAGTAAGTTTTCCCAGCTAACAAGCTGTAATAAACCAAGTTACTGCAGCATTCCTCTCAGAACAACTTCCTTACTGTTTTTCCCTCTTTCCTCAATGAATTTCCTGAATATCATTCACCTGAATGAATTCTCTCTGGAAAATATCTGAGCAGCCTCAGCTCTATTCATTAGGTACTTTTAAAAGATTGCCTAGGTCTTTTTGGGTTAGTTGTCATTTAATGAGCCACCTGCTTTGATCCCACTTTCTTGGGGGATCATGACCCCAAATATAGGGAAGTTGCCACCTGCAACTTAGGAAGTGTTTGAGGATGTTGCCACTTGTCTTTTGCCCTCCACCTAGTTCCATCCACCAGTTTGACCAGTAACCTCTTTTTAACAGCTCTCCCATGTTGTTGTCTCCACAATTTATTTATTAATAATAAAATATTTTGAATTACATTCCACTTCTGTTGACTCTGCTGAGTCATTAGTTCCTACTTAGCATTAAATTTAACATAATATCTCAGGAATATAATTAAAACAATTAACATTATTTTACAAAATTGGGGTATGTGACAGGTTTAGACATCTGCAAGCTAAATACCAAAAAAGGAAAAAAAAATGCATATAACAAAGAGTTTCAATTGCAAAAGTATAGTATATCTGCTTGGTATTGGATGCTTCTTGCATCAAAGTAATCAACAAATACGGGTTGTTCTAGCAATGGAAATATTTATATAAGCATCATAAGGATATGGTTTATAAAGGTTAGTTTAAACTCTAGCCTAAACAACAATCATAATAACATGCATAAGAAGCATTATAAAAAACGTTCAACAGGAATGTTGCTTGCATCAATTTTACTTCACACCCCTTAGAAATAGCTATGCACCATTCACTAACCTGAATGAGCATCTTTTTAATGATAAGGTTTGAATTGATATGCATCCATTTTCAAGGTGGACAACTGTTGTGTCAGTCAAGAGAGAAATTTTGTCCACGATGAGAGTATTCGGTGCACAACATAGAACACCTATTGCTTCTAGGGCACCATCAGTCAGCTTTCTACATTACAATTATCTAGTGATCAACAAACACCCTCAATAACATAGGTATCAAACTAATGTAAGCACGAGATGTGCTCTGAAATATATTCCACTATCCAAGTTATTTGAACTTAACTAATTTAAAACACTAAAGAAATTGAACCACTTACTTACAACCAAATAGAGAAATCTCTTTCAAGTCACATCCTAGATAAGCGAGCAGTTCACTAACAAACTCATCGTTGACACCTGCTATCTCTTCCACTGATAGCACTTCCAATTTTTTCATTTTTTTTAATGCAGGCAAAATCTCAAATGCTTCTAGATGATGGCATGACTCCATACGCAATTCCTTAATTACTGGTGCCAAACTGTTGCCATTAGGATTCATGTCATGTAATTTTCAAGGTCATTTATATGTCATTACAGTCATTGCCATGATAATAGTGTCGTTTAGAAGTCGTTACAGACATTTAGGTGCCATTAGAATCAATTAGGATCCAAAAGTGCTACCACATGCATAATCATCATTGAAATCCACATCGCCATCATCATCATACAATAAACCAACATCAATGTCGTCGTCGTAGTCATCATCAATATAATTGTGATAATAATGAGCAAGGAGCCCTACTACCTCACAAGAATGGATGATATAGTCTTATACTTATCAAATCATATCCATACGCTCCATTATAATTATCATAATGCATCATCATCATGTTGTTAGGGCCAATCAGATGCCATTAGGGTCTATCAAATGTTGTTGGGGACACTCAAATGCCATTAGAGAAATTTAGGTGACATTAAGATAATTTACCCCTCATTAGGATTAATCAAGATCCAAAAGTGCCATGATTACGATCATTTAGGTGCCACGATGATAAATCAAGATCCAAAAGTACTATCACATGAATCATGATCATTGACATTGACATTAATATATCTGGCGTTATGTCGGATGTTTTTCGAACACAATTCCTAGCTCTAAACCTAGTGCAATTCCTAGCGAGGTTCCTTTCGAAATTTATGGCATTATTCCAGGCGCTATACCTGGCTCTATACATGGCGCTATGTTGGATGTTTTCTAGGCACAATTATTGGCTCTATACTTCACACTATGTTTGATGTTTTTCCTTCCGAAATTCATGGCACAATTCTTGCCGCTAACCCTAGATTAATATATGGTGATATGATATTCAATATGTTTTTTTCGAGGCTATTTTGGGCGTTATATGGGATTTTTTTTTACGCTAATTGGGATTCTAATTGGGATGATAATTGTGATGCTAATTGGGATGTTACTTGGGATGCTAATAAGCGTCCACAATAGCGCCAAATTTTAAAATGGGACGTTAATTGGGATGCTAATTGGGACGCTATTTTGGACGCTAATTAACACCCAAAATAGCGTCTACTTTTACAAAGGGACGCAAATAACACCATTAAAAGCACCGTCCCATGGAAAATCCCCCACTTTGTCCAAAAAATTGATGAAAAATAAACTAAAAGTGATAGTGGACGCTAAAAAGGAAGCTAAAAGAGACGCTAATCAAAGGGTTTTGTTGTAGTTCTACAAGGATGCATGAAGTGTCACCGAGATATTATTCCAACAAGATGCATCAACTATCACTATGATATTTTAGAAAGATGCATTTCAACAAAGGTATTTGATATACTACAAGGATACCCTAGTAAGATAATTTCAACAAAGATCACAAGGATATATTTTCTTTCAACAAGATCCCTGGATAGTTTCCTAATAAAGATACTAGTACCACATTATACACAATTAGTATTGGATATATAAGGATACATGAAGTTCATCTTCAATAAAGGTACATGTATCATACTTAATCAGTTACACGATTAGTACTTACTTGCTTATTTGGGTTGACTATAGGCTAATAATGTACACATTCTTTCTATTGTGTGTGTATATAGTTCTGTGGAAAGTGTCTTCACACTTGATTTTCATGGTTAGCAAACTGGTGTCAAGCCTGCACGATTACTATGCACACAACTTTTAACTTCTTTAGTTGTTCATGCCCAAAAATTGTAAAGCTCTATAAGAAAGGGTGAAATTTTAATTCATCTTTGTCGTGTTTGGAGATTAAGATAGAGATAATGTTTAAGTTTGGAGATTAAGATGGAGATAATGTTTAACAAAATATTTTAGTAGTGTCATGAAATTCAATTCTATTAAATTTTCTCACACCCCTAGGTCTATGTTACACATAAATTGGGTTTGTGTGACTTGAAGCAAACTCTTCACTAGCTATGCATGACTTTAGTGCTATGGCATGTTTCATGAATTTGATCTACAATTTTATCCCATTGTATGAGCTTGTAAAGGTAAATTGCATATCAATAGATGTATGAAGCTCCAACAATTTCATAAACAATGAGATTCAATCTTTTTCTAATTCCTAGTTCCTACTCCATATTTATTATTGCTCGAGGAATGCTTAGAATTTTGGTGCCTCTACATTTTTTTAGACGGTAATTATTTCTTAGTTCTCATGTGAATGAAATTGATCTTTTCAAGTTTCAACTAACATTAAACTTTCAAAGCATTAAGGATTTGGTATTTTGAGTTTGATGTCATTAATGACCCAAAATTGTTATATCAATCAATAGGATTATTGACATCTTATATTTTGAGTGTGGATGGATCTAAAGAGCTAAGATGCATGAGCCCTTTTAACATATATAACCTAGAATTTGTTTAAAATGGTGTGAATGATATATTAATTTATTTTTGTTGGTGATTTCTTTGCACAAGAACAACAATCATTCAATTTATTTTTCTTATGTTTCTTATGATTTTGGGTCCTAGATGGTTAGGATCTTCTAGAAGCTCCTTGCTTATTTAGGAGCTTCTAAACAAATAGGGAGATTTTCTAAGCTTCCCCCAGAAAGGGAGTATCCAAGGCAAGTCACTGAAAAGTTCCTAAAAAAATCCCAAGCTCCCAATGAAAAGGAAGAGTTTTGTACCAGCTCCCAAGCTCCCTAGAAAGGGGAAATGTTGGGTACGGGTTGCCCAAATGCCAAGAGTGGTACCTGTGCAACTATGCAAAGATTGTTTAAATTTACAAATATACTTACATTCACAAATAGGGGCACTAAATATTTTGTTTAATTTGGAGGATTCTATAAAGGAAGGTGGGAATTGGAATGAAGTTATGGCTTAGCTCATCAAACCCCTTTTATATATATAAAGAAAAGAATAAATAATGGGATCACTATTTGATAGAGGCACAATTCACATATAATTCAACTTTGTAAATATATCAACAAGATTTTCATCATTTAAAATATTGTACAAGAAAAAATCAAGGGTTGCAAACTCAGTTGTTTTACCAATTGAAATATTAGAGAAGGAAATTTAGGCAAATGTTTGGAGATAAAACATTCTAGAAAGGGAATTTTGAATATAACAATACTTAGTGAAGTGAAAAGAAATCCAAGAGATATTGAGTCTTGGAAGACAAGACATTGTAGAAAGATAATATTGAATGTAACAATGTTTAATAAAGTTAAAGGACAAGTCACATGAGTAAAATACATGGATTTGTAACAATAAGTATCTAAAGCTTAATCAAGGGGAGAGAAATGTAGAGAAGGAAGCTAGATATTTTTCTTACAAGTGAAAATTGATGCAATAGCTATTTGGAAAAATATGACATGAATATCATGCAATAAGAAAAAATCAAACATATGACAAAGTCAAGAAGAAATCATGATGGGTTTACTTATAAATACTGGTGTGGAGGGAGGAAGTGTGTGAAATTTAAGAATGGAGTGCACAAAGGATACCACTGCCAATAAGTGCAATGATGATCAAGTGCTAAATCCCACAAAATATGGTTAAGGAAAGAAAGTATTGAATATTGTCATGATGAGTGTGTAAGGTGAGTGCGTCATGGAAACAAATAGTGAAACAAAGACAAAGAACACAACATAGACATATAATGTAATAAAGGAAGATGGAACGATGTGAAAAAATGGAGTTGAATCTAACTGCAAAAATAAATAAGATTTAGACATGAAGATGAAGAGTCGACCATAAAAATAAAGAATAAGACATACCACATATTAAATTAAGCATTAATGAGATACGTATTGATAAAATGTTAAAATAGAAAGGACTTGTTAATAAATGGGCTAAAATACAAGTAAAAAGAGCATTGATACCTCGTGACTTGTATATATAATCTATATACTTCAAATAATAATATATTTAACTAGAACATTTTCACATTTAATAAAGGCAAGTGTTGTGTAAGGGATTTATATAATTGACACAATAAGGAAATTTAGTTAGCACAATTACAAAAGAATTGACGAGTCACATATTTTTTAATGTGTTCTCAATAGAAGCTTCATTGTGTTTGACATTGATAACTTTTTGATCTTTAGTTGCCATTTACAAGTCCATGTATCTAGGTTTGTTGACATCAACAATATGTAGTAGTTGACAATGACAAGCCATTGGATTTAGACTTGTTAACATTAAAATCCCATCTTAAACTAAGTCGCATAAGTATTATACCATCAATATTACCATTAAGCTTGAATAGTATAAGTAGTACTTACCTACAACACTGTACCTTAAACATAGTTCAGTTTCTTTGAATAAAAATGATTATGCGATATTTATTACTTCACCTTGTATCCATTGTTCACTATTCTAAGGATTTTGATATTATACAAATAAGCTCATACAAGAAATGAAAATCACCATAAGGATATGGATCTTTTTATAATAAGAGATATTACTAGAAATTCCATATATAGCTCACTAGTTCCCACCTTAGAAAATCACCATAAGGATATAGATCTTTTTATAATCAGAGATATTACTAGAAATTCCATATATAGCTCACTAGTTCCCACCTTAGAGTATGTACTTGTCACTGATACTACGCTTGTAACCACAATGAGCAAGCTTTGACATAATGAATGTGATTGTAAAACGGAGTAAGCTTTGACATAATGAATGGGATTGTAACAAGGAATAAGCTTCATGGGAAAGCTTGGTAGGCTATGACATCGCTATTACTAGCTAGTTCGTATAGATAGAGACAACCACCATTAAGTTTTCTATAATTAATGACAATTGATATCCTTTATTGTGAAAAGGGTCAATTGAAAGATGAACAACCAATACATGTAGATCAATCAAGTAAGCTCATCTCTATTGGGTTAATGTAATATGTCATATCTGTTAGGATTTATAATCCTCCCTTGTCCAAACTGGTCTATTAGATTATATTTGTCTAACTTAGGAGTCATCCAGTTATTATTGGGTCCACTAGTACCATTAGGTCCACTTGGCCTAATGGGGCCACATGTACCAATCACTAAAGTGTGGGGAACACAGATATAGGCTGAATGCAACTAACCGCACCTTCATGCATCAGTCTATGCACCTCCTAGACCAATCTCTACAATTTAGGAGCCTCTAGGAGTGCCGACACCAACCTCCTTCAGTTGTTGGTTGTTAGTGACTAGTCAAGTTAAGTTATTCTACAGTTACATTGAGTTAGATGTCCTCCAGTTCAGTAAGCACCAGTCTTGCATGCCTGCATGTGGGTAGGTGCCTATTCTCACCTACCACAACAGTTAGACTAGTTTAACTGATTGAGAGAATGAATTAAACAACTGGAGTTGATCTAGTGAACTCCGATAGTGATTTAGACACTTCTAATTAGCCATGCAGTCAGATTGAGTTGGTAGATTCAAATCATATCCACATGATTCGAATTATCCTTTATGTAACACTATTTTATAATGCTGGGATTAATGAATTTTATATTGTAATTATAATGAGCAACACTTATCTGTTTCCTGTGAAATTTGTCTTGTTCAGTGTGTATTATTCATTCATTTACACTGCATAATAATACAATCTAATTGCACTCATTTCTTGAATATCAAATGGCACAATAATTCAAACATGGTATCAGAGCCTCCTTAGGCAAGCAACAAGTCTATCCATTCTCCATTGTACACCAGAAGTAGTCGGGTTTCCACAGAAGTCCCGCAAAGAGTGCCTTGCTAACTCTGGATTCATTCAGAGTGGCAGTGTGGGCATGACAGACCCTGAAAAAGTGTACAGGTCAAGATGGAAGGCTTGATTCTGACATAGTGCGATTTTTTGTGTGTGTTTGTAGTGTTTTATTACAGGTGCTATGTAGCTTGATTGAATAAACTGATTGATCAGAAGGAGAATTGATGGATTCTCAACCTTTCTTACCCCACATCCTAACACCCTTCAACTATGTTTATTGGGGGGCAGATATGCAGGTCTCCTTGCGTAAGCTTGGTCTATACATGATGACCATGGGCCGAGAGACAGAACCAAATCATCCTACTGAGAAAGACAAGTTCTTGAATCGGTTGGATGAATCCTTTGGCTTCCTGTGTGCTCACATCTTAAGAGCCACGCTCTTTCATCTTGATGGATTGAAGACTCTCAAAGAATATTGGGAGAAGCTCAAATTCTTGTTTGGAAAACAAGATGAGCTTTCGGGACACATTCTAGAGAATGAGCTAATATCATTGCAGCCTAGTAGTTTCGAGACCATACAATAATTTTTTACTAAATTCAGGTATCTTGAACTACAATGTAAGCAGCATGGAATAGAGAGGAAGGATGAGCAACTTGTGATCTCATTTCTCATCAAAATTGGTTCTGGGTATTCTGTATTCATCTCTACCTTCCATTCCGGAAGATCTTCCATTCCCAATTGGAAGATGCCTTCACTTGACAGGTTTTCCAAGGCTTTAATACAGGAGCAGGACAAATTGGTCCAAATGGGAGTCCTCCAAACTTCCAAGAACCAATCTCTTATGATGTTGGAATCTACCAATGTGCAAGCTAAATGGAAGCACAAGGGGAAGGAGCCTAAAGCATCTATTTTGAAACCAAAAGAGATTCGGAATTCTTCTAAAGGAGCTTTGGGCTCCAAGAATGAGAAAAAGTTTGAAAAGGCAAAGTGTCCTTATTGTATGAGGGGTTTTCATCTTGAAACCCAGTGCATGAAGAACCAGATCGACCAGTTGTCCACTCTCCTCAAGAAAAACTGTATTTCTCTTCCAAAAATAGCAAAGAAGTCTGATGATGGACAATTGATAGATGTTCATGAGAGGTTCCATGTCTTGAAAGCTAGCCTCTCTTGGTCGATAGCCTACTTGATTGATTCTAGGGCATCCAACCACATGATTTACTTCAAATATTCCTTCACCACTCTCAACATCACAGGAGGGCCTTCTATTCATATGGGTGATGACTCTCAGATTCCAGCTACAAGAAGAGGTTCCATTAAAATACATCATGGTGAGTTAAAAAATGTCCTCTATGTGCCCTCTCTTGTAACTAATTTTTTGTCTGTATACCAGATGAATCACACTGGCTCACCAAAGCAAGTGGTATTTGGGACTGACTTAGTAAAGATCACATAAATCTCAACTGGTAAGACTATAGTGAAATGAATTGCATATCATGCCTCCAAGGAATATGACTTCTCTCATTTCATGCCATACTCAGATCCAGTACAACCATAGCTTCTATTCGAAGCAGATAAAGGTATCAAAACTCCTTTACTTCCTATTACAGATACATATTTATTGTCTAACATTTCATATTTAGATTCAAAAGAAGAGTAATACCAACATGATTTAGATATTGAGCTTATACCTCAAAGAGATATAGATATAGATCCAACATCCACTTCATCTCAACAACTTATTAAAGCAGCTGGGGATGGTGTTGGGGATACAGATGATAAAAGAAAAACAAGGTCCCAGTATCAGAAAGAGAATGTTGCACTATCCCACATAGATCCACTTCTCCCTGAGAGGTGCTTCATGATGTTGGGGTCAGATCCTCAAACATTCAAGGAAGCTTTCCATGATCCTAGATGGCAGGTAACTATGGATGATGAATTTTATTCGCTACATGACAATAAAACTTGGGAACTCGTCTCCTTACCTCCAGGTAGGAAACTTGTTTAGTGCAAATGGGTCTACAGGACCACGATTGCCTCTGATGAAACCAAAACCAAGTACAAGGCTCAGTTGGTGGCCAAAGGATACTCACATGTTCAAGGATTGAAATACAATGAGACATTCACTCCAGTAGCTAGAATGGATTAAATCAGACTTGTCTTGGCAGTTGCAGCTCCCAAGAGATGGGAGGTACATCACATGGATGTGAAAAGTTCCTTCTTCCATGGTAATTTGAAGGAATAAATTTACATGAAACAACCTAAGGTGTTTATTGAGGATCCTTCCTTAGTCTGGATACTGAGGAAATCATTGTATGGACTCAAACAAGCCCCGAGGGCATGGTATTCCAAAATGGATTCCTTCCTCATATCACATAAATTTGAAATATGCAAATCATATTGCAATGTTTACATGCAGAAGAAATAGGGATCCTTTATTTTGATTGTATTGTATGTGGATGAATTTCTCATTATGTAATGTCCCTTTTTGAATTTTTTTTCAATGACCACTTTTTCACTTTTTCCCCAATTTGGAACCTCGACTAGTTTTGATGTCAAGACCTCCAAATTGACCCAAATGCTCCCAAATTTTCTCAGAAGGTACATGAATGATATTAGAACTTAAATATTATGTTAATGGATATTTTGTGAGCCCCAAATTACTTTTTAAAACTTTTTTAATGTTCTGTTCAAAGAAGGAGTCTTTACTAGCAAATTGGGGATCCAATCCCCCCTGGGTAATTGCCTGAAATGGCTTCTCAAATGATCCCAAAGTCACTCGAATTGCTAAGAACAGGTAGGGGATGAGTGGGTAAAATTTTTAATATCTCATATGAATAATTTTTCAGTTGATATATTCTGTTATGACTCTCTCCCAAATAGTTCCCAAATCATAATTTCGACCCTTGGGGAAAAGACACCAAATCTTCTCCCAAAGCAATTAAAATGAGTAAAATGGATTCCGATGCTTAAGTACTGAACACGAAACTTGTAATAAAAATTAATGACAGTACATTCATCACAAATTTATCATATATACATTATTCCATTCGAAATAATTAGCATTATCATAGCATACATCAATGTAGAGGGGAAATGGTCATTGTTTGCTCATTAATAATCACTTTTCCATACAACCATTTGATATTTCGACCTGGGAATTTTTGAGAATGAATAAAATATCATATTGAGATTATTACAATTAGTAATGGACAGTGAAAATCTTCTCCCAATTCGAAATCATTAGCATTACAATGGTGCACAACAATATAGTGGGGAAATGACACTATTTCTTCATTATTTAACATTTTTAAATGAAATATTTTGGAATTTATACTTGAGACTCTTCTGAACTTGAAATACACAGAATTTAAATTAGAACATAAATAATGGAGCATTATAAGCTTCCCTAAAGATATCAATATCTCACCCAAAGCGCAATCCCTCCATGAGCAAGAATATGCCATAAAACTGGAAATGGTTGAGAGAAATGCTGCAATAGAAGAATCCAAAAGCTTACCTGTAGCTTAAAAATACAAATAATACTCCATTAAATCTACATTAAATACCTGAGTGGCTTCTCAAACACCAACTTGGATGAGAATCTTTCACCCTTGAAATTGACTAAGGCAAGAAAACTAGTCATCCACTAGCTCTCACAATTCACAAATGACAATTTCTCAAATGATCAAAATCCATTCTCTTGGTTTATTCTTGTATTTTATAAACATAATTATCCTTATAAGGTTCCCAATCCATACACAAAGTCAATCCAATTCGAATTTGGGTGTATGCTCATGATTTTCCATGTGTCCTCCCTTTCCTAGCCTTCCACCTTCCCCAAATTTGAGTTGGAGCGCATTGAGCTTCCCAAACTCCTTGAGAGATCTCTTGGATGCTATATTTTGACCTGAAATGTTATATATGTCAGATTTCATCCTTCATATCTGATTTGTGTCATAAGTGTCATATCATCTTCATCATAGTTGTCATAGAGCTAGGGAATCTAGTCCAAGTGTCCCACTAGCTCCAAAATGACACTTCCTCTCCCATGTAAGTTAAATTTCCTTCCAAATTATACCTATGATGTATATGGAAAAATGTATTATCCTTATAACTCATCAAGAACATTTAGGATTCCCATGGATTCGAAATTGCAAGATGAGGATGCCACGTGGCACCAAATTTCTAGCTTGTGTGGGCACCATAGTCTCCATGTGTCTCTATTCTCCATTGCCACTTCAATTTTCTGTTGTATTTATTTATTTAGCTCATTTATTAAATATTTATTCCATTCTAATGTTCAAACACCATTCATTATCCCCCTTATTCCAAATCCCAAATATTCCACCACCAACCTAGGAAACTAGTAATTTTCCTCCTTGGCAATTATTTGACCCTTAGCATCAATTTGGAAAAATCTCATGAATATGGTAAATGTGATTAGGCCGTTGTGACCCAATGCAAAATTTGGGACATGAAAAATCCTCCCTTCCCAATATTTCTTGTCCTCAAGCAATTTCAAACATGGGTGTTGAAAAACCTGCTTTCTGTATGATTCTTTGAAGTTGCCACTGAGTTTCCAAACTTTGAGTCTTTGAGATTCCATGAAAATTTTAGAGAGGAGACACCATGCTTGACGCTGCACTAATCTGATTAAAATCACTTTATTAATTGGGGAATCCATCTCCCATACTTCTTTTTTCCCCAAAAATCTGAAGTCAACGAGACTAAAAACTATCCCAGGGTCCCATTTCTTGTATTGCACTCCAACAATTAAGAGTGCTCTCCAACCCATACCATTAGGAAAGAGAATTATGGGATCCCATTTTCTTGTATGAATTCTTCCAAACATCATGAGTACATAATATATATCATCAAAGTACATAATAACATAATAAAAATGTACATCAAGGAAGTGCCTCATCAAAAAATCATGAAAGTTCTTATACCTCCAAGTAAGTAGAGCACCATTTGCCAAGTGCATACAAGCTTTAAGTGACCAATCAAATCTGCTCCAATGACATATGTGAGGATCCCATGTCCTATAATTCTGCTCCAAAAGGATGTGATATGCATCAAAATTTTCGGCCATGTATTCTTTCATCCAAGAAGTGAATGAAGAATCTCCACTAAAATCTGAACCAAATAATCAGCAAGAGAAACAAGGAGACTTCAAATGAATCAAAGAAGTATCACCCATATATCCATGAATGAGAGAATCATAAATATAAAACAAAGTATGTGGCTGGCAACAAAATGTTCTCCAATCATAAATCTATTCACCCCAGTGTTGGATGAAGTTCCTCCAACATCAAATGAACCAAGTGTTGAGCAAGAAAAACAACGAGTCTTCAACTGAATCAAATGCATATCATAGGTGCATCCATGTAGATATGCATCATCATAAAGTGGTAAAGGATGTTGCTGCAAATGCGAATAAGAGTGTTCTCCAACCATGTCATCAAAAAAATTAAATCTAGGAGTTCCATACTTCTCATGTGGAATCATAAAAAAGAACCCTTTCACCCATACTTCATTGAGACTAATGCTGCAAAACATGGAATTGTATGATGTAGGAGAATGAACTAACTCACCCAAATGATCAAAAAGTGCAGAATTTTCATCATGGTAAGGATCCATATGGGTAGTATCATGCAGCTCCTTCAAAAGTGTGAAACCTTTGTCATATATTGGTTCCAATGTAGAGGAATCATGCTCTTCTTTAAAAATTGCATAACCTTCATCAAGAGACAATTCAAGTTCCTCTTCCACCATGTTACCACCTAAGTTATACTTAGTGGTTTTTTTATCAAGTGAGCTTGGTGAACTTGACAAAGATGTTTTGTTCGGACTTTAGAAGACCTTTGGAAGTGCTTCTGGGAAGTGCTTGTTGTACTATATCACATGTTCATACCCCATAGGGGAGTTGTAATAAAATGTTCTAGCATGATAGTGTCTGTAAAAGACTCGGTCTCTTAGACTTTATTTGTCAATTCGATCAGCCCAAGGTGTTTTTTCCCTTGGTTATTATTGGTTGTTGAACAAACGACTGATAATTTCTGAGTTTTTCACTCAATACCTCCAAAGTTGGGGTGGTCGGCTTGGCATTTAGGCCTATTGAGGTTATTAGAGTCTATGTGTCAATGTATAAACATGCTAGGAATCATGGTCGAGTCATATGAACATATCTAATCCCCCCTAGGTTTTTAATTTTTTTAATTTTTGAAGTTTTTAAAATTTTAATTTTTCCACAAAACCTAGGCTATTTTTTAATAGTCTAATTGGAAAAATTAGTTTTGTAATAAAAGTGGGCCAAATAATCATTTTCAGTCATGGGGGTGCTCATTTTCAAGCTAAGAGCGCCATGTAAACCCATAGACCCACTTTTTCTAAGTTCTGAGTAATTTGTCCATCACTCAGGTAAAAAATCCCCAAAAATCAAATACTGATTATTTAATTGATAAATTAATTAAATAATGGAGAAAACCCCAAATCCTAAATCATTGGGATTTGCTTCGATTTAACTGAAATCGGTCTCATTGGCTTGGGATTGACTGGATCTGACAATTCCTTGACTAAAGGAGGTGATTTGGGCTGATCTAGGAGTACATTTATGCATGCAATCTAGGGAATTGTGCCCTCCCTCTCTCCTCCACATGTGTGGGCTTCTCTAGTTGAGTTTTGGTGGATGCCTCAGTCAGTAGGTTGAGGTGTCAGATATATCAGCTCTCCAATTGATAGTTGCACTCACTGAGACTCAGATCAGGCCCAAATTCACTCCACATGCAGCTCCAGTCTCTCTCTCCTTGGGATTTGCACCCCCTTGGGGTAGATCTCCTGTTTTTGCTATAAATTAAGCACATATTACCTCTTCCAAGCTAGTTAGAACTGGGATTGAGGTGTTATTGTTAGTGTACTGTTGTTATTGTTCATTTGAAATAAAAATAAGCTTTGGAGGCAAGACATTTTCATGTTATTGTATGTGTGGATGAGCATTGCCATGTTTTACTGAGGTAACCTGTATCTATGTTCATAATTTACTAATTGTTTGTAGACCCATTGCCAAATATTGATAATAAGTTTATTATGATCTTGATAAGAAAGGAGTTTGTTAATAAGTTTATTGTCCATCTCTTTCCTTATGCATGTTTAGAGATCTATATTCAACATGTTTTATAAGTTTATATGTCTGCTATTCTGAAATCTATGTTTATGTATTAACTGAATCTCACAAGCATTTTGGCAAGTCTTTGGATCAAGTTGCAGGTTCCTAGCTTGGATAGGGTGCTGATCTAGTTTACTTCCTCACTTTCTCCAAAACTTTCTCAAAGGCATATTCCCTCGACATTCCACCAGAAAGCTCCACGGTTGATCTTCAATGCTTCCAGCACTCTTTCTCTCTCTTCCTCTTCCAAAAAATCAAATTTTACCTGGTTACTTTGTTTACAAGATTTGTCATTATTCAGATCTATCATTTAAAATTAAAACTTACATAGTTATGTTATTTCAAGGCTCATAATCTAGATCTCATTCCTAAAGGGTTTCATAAAGAATTCTAGATCTAGTTTAGGGAAATCGTCCGTTTTGTATGGAAATTTAAAGAGAATCCGTAGGTTGTAAGCTCTAGATTTATTTTTCGGTTTTAAAAAGATTAAATCCAGAAATAAGTGCATATTTTATTAGCTTTCCAAACAGCAAGACAAGATCCCAAGGAAAGCTTGCTTTCCTTGATTCTTTTTTCACTGTTTTAGCTAGTTTTAACTTAGTTTTGTTTGGTTTAAAGTAGGCTGAACCAAAGGTACTTCCAAAGTTCTTTTGGGAATATTTCATTATAACATGATAGATTTATTTTATCGGGCATAACATAAATAAGATAATCTTTTGTTCGAAAGTGGCTTTGGGATCGTTCAAATCCCCCCAGGGGTCTCCCTTATGACCATAATTTTAAAATTTTGGGAAATTTGTAAAGCCTTGGTTTCATCCTGTATAAGAACCAAGAGGATTCAGTAATTTCACTGATATTGTAACAGCAAATAATAAAAAATTTCTCCAAATAGGGTCTTGCAATCCCATTCCCCATCCCCCCCTTGGGGGATTCACGCCTTTTTTGTTGTTTTTCGCATTGTCTTACTTCTTTTCGCTATATATTAGTTTCATTCATGTAAAATAAAATTATTTGATTACTTTATCATCTATTCCATATTTCAGTATCAAAGTGACTTGAATACTTACCCCACGGCTTCCCGATTGACCCGCGAGGGAAAAGAGATGCGTGGTAGGAATAATTAGAAAATTTGTAAACTGTTTATGTTTGCTGCTTATATTTGATTTTTTGTAAGTAATTGTTCTAAAATTAGCCCCCTCATTGATTCCCCGATTCAGGTCCACTTGGACCGAAAGAGGTTCCTGGAGGGTTTTTCTTTCTAAGAAAACACACCCCTAAAACTCACTAAATTGACAAGAATCCGGTGTGTATGCTCTGCATTTGGATGCATTTTGTCCGATTAGTCAAGATGCATCAAAATCAATGTGAGTGAATATTTTAATTAGTCTTCACCTTCCCTAATCAACCACCATCAGGAGAAAATCCAACGCCTCGATCAAACCGTAAGCGGTGGAAAAATACCTAAAGGAAGCGGGAACTCCTAAAAAGTGATCTCGAGGTGTCGATCTCTGTTACACCTTCGGGTGAATTATGAACAATAGTCTCAGAGACTCCATTAATCCCACATATTCCTTGCGGGTAGTCGTGAAGGTTTAGTTTTGGACATACTCCAAGTGCCCTCAGGTATATCTGGAGTCCCCCCCTTGCCTAATTTAATTTATTCATACTTCACATTAAATTAAAATGTGCCAAGAGGCAATCGCAAAACTTTCACTTCAAGCACATGCAAGTACATTGATTATTTTATGACTCCATTCTAAGGCATTGGCTATTTTCTTTCTATATATATATTGTGTCTCAGCATTGTGCTTTCATGTGCTCACTTTTGTATCTTGTCATCTATGGTTGTTTATGGTTAAATCTCAAACTCCTAAGTAACTCATTCAATTTAACATCATCATACTAAATAATTTTTCCTTAGTAACTTAATTGGGTCTACCCCCAATGGCTTCGTTAGGAGTTGAACCTAAACGGAGTAGTCAAGAACAAGGTGACAGCCTTGACTCAAGACTTGCCCCCAAGGACACACCGAGTGGCTTGAAGATTTTTGCCACGTCCCCCCCCAGATGTGTGAAAGGCGGCAACACTTTTTTGGCACTGTTGCCAGGGATAAATATTTTTATTCCCGAGTACGACTTAACTTAACTTTTTTCTAAACAACTAAAAAGATATAATTTTTTTTTGTTGATCTTGTCTTTAAAAAACATAAAAATTAAAACTCGATCCATCTGGCGACTCCACTATCTAACATCCCTCCAGGAATTTCTACCCAAAGAAACCGTCGACAATTATTCAATCCTCTCCCTGATCCCAAAAGTTTTATTATGGAAATATTGAATAGGTAGACTTCTTGTAGAAACCTTGAAGATTCAAGAGACCAATCCCTCTCAGATATCCATCACATATTTGTAGAGAGTCATATCCATCAATCTCAAGAAATGACAGAATTCTGTAAACCCCTTGACTTTTCTCAGATAGCAGGTGCTCCCCATACCATTCCAAATGATGCTATTAAGAACCTCCCCATATTTCAGGGCAATAATGCCATCACTGCCAAATCTCACCTCTGAAAGTTTGAAAAGCACCTGGTTAGTTACTGCAATGAAGCTGCCCATGATCATGATGATGTAAAAATGAAGCTCTTTGCTCTATCCTTAGAATATGATGTTGGAGAATGGTACCTTGACCTGGATGATAATTCATATAAAACTCTTAGTGAATTCCAGGATGGTTTTAAGAATAAATATGGAGAAAAGAAGGAACCAAGACATCTGCTTGCTGCCCTTCATAGCATAAAGAAGATGGAGAATGAAACCATGGATTAATTTAACACTAAATTCAGGTGTGTGGTTCCAAACCTCCCTAAAGACATCAAGCCAAAAGATGCCTCTATCCTTATATCCTACATCGAAGCTTTCACTGGTGATTTGAGGTACCAGTTAAGAGACAAAGAGCCATCCGATCTAAAAACTGCTCAGGAATTGGCCGAGAAAATAGAGAAGAATATGCAGTCTTCAGGAAAGTACAACATTCCAAGTTATACTAGGGGAAAAACTTCCTACAGCAAAGATAAGGGTAAATCCACTGAATCAGAAGAAAAGGGAACTTCTAAGGATCCCATGGAAAATATGATGGACATGATAACAAACTTGGTTACTAGTCAAAACCAACTTATGGAAAATCATTCTGCACAAATGAATCATATGCAAAATAGAATAATCACAATGGAAAGAAATAATGGACCTAGGAACTTTCAGCCTAAACAGAATCAGATGTATCAAAATAAAGCTGCTCAAGAAGAACCTAGGATTCCAAACCAGTTAAACTCAGCTAACATGGTAGAAGAAGTAATTCCATGGTGTAGACCTTGTGAGCAATTTCACCAAGAAAACACTTGTTATGTTGCAAACCAAGTTATGGAACATGGTCTTCCCAAGGTTAGTAATTAGGAAAGAACGTCAAGCGATTCTGATCAAGTGTACATGGTAGGCCAAACCTACCATTTATCAAACTAGCATTGGCAGTAGGCCACGGATTACAGTTATGAGAAGGACCTCCTTTCTAACTTATATGGTGAAATGCCTTCTCTGGAAAGAATTCAGGAAATGAAGAAGGGTAGATTCAAGGGTGCTGTTTATCAAAGAAAGGAGAAGCCATCACCATCTAAATGGTACAAGCCAAAGGGAACCACTCCTCCTCTCCCAAATCCCCCTGTTATCCCAAAATCAAATGTTGATATGGGAGAATGGATAAGTAGTGCTAAGATTCATGTTTATGCAACTGATGTCCTTAAAATTTCTGGTCAAAAAGAAAAGTTGTTGAAATCCATAGAGGATAGTCAAAGTAAAACTCATAATATTGTCAAAGAGGATCCTCTCCCTAATAATAATGCTATATTTGAAGCCGAACATATTGAACCTATGGATATGCATATAGTCCTCAACAGTGTTGATCCGAAAAGATAAGACCACCCACCTTTTTATGTCTCTCTCTTAGTTGATAACCTTCTCCTTCATAATTGCATGTTAGAATCAGGTGCTTCATCAAATGTCATGACAAGAAAAGTAATGGAACAACTAAATCTAAGGGTCACCCGACCCTACCACAATGTTTGTGCAATGGATGCAAGAGAAGTTGAAGTGGTAGGGATAATTTTAAATCTACATGTTAAGTTGGCCAAGTATCCTGACATCGACATGTCGATGGATGTGGTAGTGATAGATGTTCTAGATAATTGGGCTATGTTGCTATCCAGAAAGTGGGCTGCAACTCTTGGTGGGTACATTCAAATGGATTGGACATATGCTACTATACCTACATCAAAAAGTGACTAGGGTGATACTCCACATAGAGAAGCTAGGGAAATGACATGTAGAAAACCCTAAGAATCTTGGAAATAAATTTGTTCATTTTACTAATAACTTTGGAAACTATGGTATCTTGTCAAATTTCATGGCCCCTATTAAGGAAAACATTAAAAATGAAAGGATAGATGAAGTTTGGAAAATGTACTTTGATGGGGCTTATTCCAAAGCCGGAAAGGGTGTGGACATTGTGATCATTTCTCCTTCAAGTAAAGTCTGCAACTTTTCTTTCAGGTTAGAGTTTGAAGCATCAAACAATGTAGCTGAGTAGGAGGCATTGTTTTTAGGATTAGAAACTGCTAAAGACATGGGGATAAAAATGTTGAACATAAAAGGTGATTCAGACCTAGTTGTCCTCCAGATTAAGAATCGGTATCAGTACAAAAATGACAAACTAAGGAATTATAGAAATTCCATATGGGACACCATGCTATGGTTTGATTCACTTAATATCGAAAAGGTCCCTAGAGAAATGAATGGTATAGCAGGTAAGTTGGCAGTAGAAGCATCCACCCTCAAACCATCAGATGAAATGATTAGTGGGAATGGAAAAATGGAAGTTAATTTCAGACCTTCAATTCCAGATAATGTAGATCACTGGCAGCTATTTAAATATGATGAGCAACTCTTGAGATTCATCCATAATCTCCAAGAGTTTGAAGGTTGCAAGATCAGTTATCAGCAAGAGGGTAAAGAGTATCAGGAATGCGAGGATAATGAAAGGAATCACATCCCAAGTAGCCTTATATCTTTTGAAAATCTATTTGATCGACATGATCATCATGAAAACAAAAAAGAAGTAATAAAAATTGGGGATTATATGGAAATAAACATAGGAACTAACAAAGACCCCAAGTTAATAAAAATTAGAAAAGGTACTTTGGAAAAGGAAAGGAACAATTTGATCAACTTAATCAAAGAATTAGAATATGTATAGATTTTAGAAATACGAATACATCATGCCTTAAAGATAATTACCCATTGCCCGACATGGAAACATTGCTTCAAAGAGTAACGGGATTAGGAATGATGTCCATGTTGGATGGCTTTTCTGGTTATAACCAAGTGTTGGTAAATAAAGAGGATCAACATAAGACTACATTCACCACACCTTGGGGCACCTATAAATTTTTAAGAATTCCTTTTGGTTTATTAAATGCTGGTGCCACCTTCCAAAGAGCCATGGATTTTGACTTCAAAGAACTCATAGGAAAAATAATTGAAATATATCAAGATGACTTAATTGTTTTCCCAAAAGAAAGATCTGACCACATAAGTCATCTTAGGCATGTTTTCATAAGATGTCAAAAATATGGCATTTCCTTAAATCCTGCCAAGTAAATCTTTGGGGTTGATGAAGGCAAGTTGCTGGGACACATCATTTCCAAGGATGGTGTCAAAGTTGATCCTGAGAGAGTTGAATCCATTAAGAAAGTTCCCTTGCCTCAGAATCTTAAAGCTCTCCAGTATTTCAATGGTCAGATTAATTTCATAAGGAGATTCATCCCAAATTTAGAAGAATTAATGAATACTTTACAAAAGTTGTTAAAGAAATATGCTAAATTTGAGTGGACAGATGAAGGGAAATATGCTTTCAAGTCTATCAAAGATGCCATATCTGGGTCCCCAGTCTTGACCAGTCCATATTATTCCAAGGAATTTCAAATATTTTCCTTTGCCTCTGAGGACACCATTGCTGGCGGTCTGCTTCAAAAGAATAAGGAAGGACAAGAACAACCTATAGCCTTTATGAGTAGAGCCTTGCAACATTCAGAGTTGAAGTATACCACCATGGAGAAACAGGCTTATGCTCTTGTCAAGTCCCTTAAACATTTTAGAACTTATGTAGGTTACTCCAAAATCATTGGGTATGTACCCCATGCAACTGTCAAGAATATCATGTCTCAACAAGATTGTCTAGGAGTCAGGGGTAAGTGGGTTTCAAAGATTCAAGAGTATGATTTAGAGATAAAACCTACTAAGTTAATTAAGGGACAAGGTCTTGCAAAGATGTTGACCCAAGGAAATGAAAAGGCCTTAGGAATAATCTACCAGAACAAAGTGTATCAGATGAGCTTTAGAGATTAGAGAAGCACTCTTGGTATGTCGACATCATCTTCTTCCTGCGTAACCTTACATGCCCTGATCACCTACTTGGCCATAAAATAAGATCATTAAGGTTAAAAGAAACTAAGTATTGTTCAACAAAAGATGGTTTGGGTTGGAGAAACCCCGATGGTTTAATACTTAGATGTGTCGATGAACCTGAGTCCAAAAAACTCATGGTTGAGTTCCATTCAGGATTTTGTGGTGGACATTTTGCATCAAGAACAACCGCCCATAAAATCCTTAGAGCAGGCTACTATTGGCCCAACCTCTTTTTAGATGTGCACAAGTCTATCAGAGTTTTCCCTCAATGTTAGTTGTTCACTGGAAAGCAACACTGTGAAAGCCTTGCCTTTAAACCCAATAGTAGTCCAAGCCCCTTTCCAACAGTGGGGGCTTGATTTCATCGGTAAGTTCAAGGATAACTCGAGCAATAGTTATTCTTGGATACTTACTGCCACCGATTATTTCACCAAGTGGGTAGAGGAAATACCTACCAAGAAGGCAACCGATGTTGTAGTCATGGATTTCTTAGAAGATAAGATTATCATGAGATTCGGTGTGCTAGCCAGAATCATCACAGATAATGGCCCATGCTTTGTTTCCTTCGAGATGTCATCCTTTTGTTTCAAGTACGGCATTGTCCTATCCCATTCATCCAACTATTATCCCCAAGCAAATGGTCTAGCCGAGTCAAGTAATAAAAACTTAATGACCATAATCAAGAAAACTACATCATTAAAGTACTTTGATGATCATCATCTCATGGATCTGCACTTTGAGGTGCCTTAACTCTTGGATGCTAAAGTCTGATGTACCTTAACTTCTGCACTTTGATGTGCCTTAACTCTTGGATGCTAAACTTGATCTTGCTTCTGGCTCCTTGCTTCATGCTTTGTACTGAGTCTAATCACCTCTGGTGGCATGAGTAGCTACTTGCTCTGGTGCTATTAGTAGGATACTAAACTTATGAGATTTTGCTCTAGTGACATGACTTGGTCTAAGAGGCTTGGGTCTGCTCAGTAGTACTTTGGTTTGCTCAGTAGCTACTAAGTGGCTCTTGAGGAGTCATCTGATGACAACATCAGAAGGAATGGTAGGGGGGTATTGAGAGGCCACCATGGAACTTGAGAGTGGCATCAATGGTAAGCTGGACAACTTTTTAGCTAGTGAAGATTTCAAAAAGGCATCATTTGAAGGTGCCATGTTTGGTAGGTGAGTGAGATCATTTGAAGGTCTCTGATACCTAAAGGGGTAGCCATAAAGGGGGCTGTTGGGGGGTGTGGGGGGGGGGGGGGGGGGGG